>JBBBDQ010001939.1:72500-262500 GCA_037127315.1 Ascarosepion bandense | reverse complement strand
AGATAATGCTGTGCTATGCTTATATTTCTCGTTTTTGAAAGAAGTTTTATGGTTATAAAACCTACTTTTAAAATTATCATGTGTTGATCCTATGTATGTCTTGGGGCTTTTGTCATTTTCGTTAACATAAACTTTAACTTTATAAACTACGCTTGTCTGATTGCAATTACCTCTAATCGGGCAGTCCTTTTTAGTTCTACAATTACACTTATGTTTATTAACGTTATTATTACTAGGGGCCGTAATATTATCTTTTAATTTACTTTTGTTGGTATTGTTAATGATTTTACCGATATTAGGTAAACAGGAATAGCTCAATTTAATAGTACTCCTGTTAAATATTTTTTTAAGTCTATTATTTGAATTGAAATGTTTATCTATTAACTTAAAAAACATTTTTCCTATTTTGGATTTGACTTCATTATTGTAGGGGGGTTGAACCATATAATTTTTCTTGATCTATTCTTACGGGCTTTTTTGCTTGTATTTTGGTCCGAAAATTCTAGCATTTCTTGGTGTCCACTTTTTTTTAACGCAATTTGATAAATTTTTTTGTGTTTTTCGAAAACTTCCCTATTAGACGAATTTGTGGACAATCTAACCTCTATACCTCTAGGAATACATTTAAGGATGTGTCTAGGGTGGTTAGACTTTTTATTAACATAATTTGTATCGTAATTCCTTTTAATGTATGGTGTTATTATTCCGTTATTAATGTTTAACGTTATGTCTAAGTAATTGACAATTTTAACGTTATGCTCTATTTCTATTTCTAGTTTATGAGACTTAAAAAACTTTTGTACTTCTTTTCTCATTTTGTCTCCTAATCTAGGTGTGCAATTTTCTATTACTATCAATCCATCGTCTCGGTATAGGCCGTGGTTATGGAAGTCTATTATTTCGTTTAGTCTATGAAGTAATAGGCACCCTATCAGTTCTGCCACTTCCGCACCATCATACGCCCCTATTGGGTTATCAAACCCTTGGGCATCAGTCTTTTTTATCCAAATTTCATCATTAAACCATAACAACGTTTTGCGGCAGTGCCAAATTATTTCTAGCTCCTCCTCTTTTATTTCGTTATATTCCTTCGCTAATTCTAACGCTTCTGAAAGTAAATTAGCTGTTATCGATGGATAGAACTCCTTAATGTCGTATTTTATGCATGCAGATCTTTTATCGGGATTTATAGCATTAAACCATTTGATACAGTCACCAGTAGATTTCCACTGGTTAATGTTAAGATACATGCGCAGATTGTTACAAATATTTTGAATGATAATTTTACTTATCCTACCAAGTTCTGTTTTAGTAGGATTTATAAGCCTAAATTCGGGATGGTTTGGAAATGAACTTTTGTGATATATACATATGTGTATATATATATATACATATGTGTATATATATATACGTATGTGTATATATATATACACATATGTATATATATATATACATATGTATATGTATCTATATATATATATATATACATATGTATATGTATCTATATATATATATATATATATACATATTATGTATGTATATATATATATATATATATATATATATATAGGGAAAATGACAAACCAACAGAAATGGAGTGGATAATCCAAAATATTTTATCTAATTAATATAAGATATTAAATAGATAAAAATAGTGCCCAATGTATATTTTCCAGACCAATATAGAGAAGAAATCCAAACACACAATTATACAGTTATGAATCCAGAATTTATTTTGGTCTTGTAAATATTAAAAACTTCTTCAAACCTGAAAAATCAAAATAAACTCAGAATATTCTAAAAAAAAAAATATGGTTAGGTAAAGGGTAGAGGTGTATACATTTAAACATTGAAGCAACAGATACTGGAAATGTCACAAAAATAAAGAACACATACACCAAATATTGTAAAGGAAAAAATACACAGGGAGAAAGAAAAGAATAGATGTAATTGTATACAAAATCGCCCAACACAAACATATAATTATAAAAAACCCTATATGCGCACAATAATATAAACACAATAATAACACAAAATTAAAAATAACCAAACTAAAGTAGACATACAAATAAAATAGTAAAGAGGAAGAAAAAAGTATCTATATAGTATAATATAATTAGGTACAAATAATTAGCAATCACAAAATATTTTAAAAGTTAAAAATAATAATTAAAGGTTCACAAAGAAAAAATTCACAAAAATAAAAGATTCCCAAAAATAATCATAAAGACAAAAGAATTTTAAAACTTGACAAAAAAGGAAAATAATAAAGAAAAATAAAACTAATATAGTAAAAAATAAAAATACAGTCACAATTGATTAACTATTACAAAAAGAATTTAAATATAAATAAAGAATAAAAAATAGATAAAAATAAAAAAAGAAAAATAAGAGCAAATTCACAATAGAGAATTAAGAGCTGAATGAACAGAAAATTAATGGTAAAAAAAGTCCATTTGTGATGCCATTTAAAAATAACTTTGTTACATTGGTTTAAAAGTTGGTTATTACCACTAAATTTAATTATTTTTATTTTTTCATCTAAACATAGATTAGATCTATTTCTAAAGCTAATATGAGGTTGTAATTTTCCTATAATCTTCCATTCAATCTGTGGAGAGAGTCCTTTAATTCTCAGAAATATTTAGAAAGACAAGTCTGGGATTTATAGGTGGGGCCTAGAGAAGGAGTATTTATGATTTATAAAATCTGTTTCCAATGTTCGGCAGAAACTTAAAAAATATACTTTTCTTTTTTATATTTCACTGGAAAAATAGTTACTTGGTATGTAACTTTTTCAGATATACATATACCTTCAACTGGACACTTAATTTCTACATTTACAGGAGGCATTTGTATTTTTTCGGTGATTATTATAAAAATTATCTAGTATTTTATTATTATGAGAATTAATGATGCTGTGGATATTGCTACTGCAAGTAGAACTTTTAACGTTTTTCTGATAAACATCTTACTTAGTGGGTTGTTAAAATGTTTATTGATCACTTTCAGAAAATATTGACCAATATTAATATTAGACAACTAGTAAAAAGCGGGCATTGAACCATAAAAGTTTTTCTTTTCTATTTCTAGATTTATTAATAATAGTTTCATTGATAGAATAATTCCTGTTTAAACCCACTTTTTTGAGAAAATAAATTTAAATATAAACACACACACACAAATATATTTTAAAATATTTTCTCTAACTCAAAGATGTACACATTTCTCAATACATGACCATAGTATTTTTTAAATTAAAAAAAAAACTGTTAAATTTAAAACCTTTCATTATTTGAAATAGATACATAAATCTGTTTTCAAATTAAAATGAGATAATAAATTATCATTGTATTATAAATATAAAAGAAAAAAATAATTCACTAGCAATAACAATATTTACTCACTTTCATTTATTAGGCATTAAATTACATCACTTAGCATCTTCCATAGTTTACCTTGATTTCTCAGTTAGCCTGAAGAATATTTATGAGTATTCTTAAATTTAAAACTAGATTTTTACTTCTGTTTATAAATACTTGTTGCAAAATAAAATCCTTACATTTGCCATGATAAAGTCAAACATGTTGGTAAAGAAGTTTTCCTTTTGTCTTTATTCTCTCTCTCTCTCACACACACACTCTTGTGTGCATTTTAACTACTAAATAGGGAGTTTGATCCTTGCTGAGTGCCCTATACAAATAATTTGACATTAACACAACAAGGGTTGATATATACAATCATCCAGTCAACTAACCAAGTGCATTATTCAGTATGTCAATCCAAATGCATTATGGCTCTTCATGAATAATAAAGTGGAATCTGTGGTGAACAATGTACACCTACATCCTGAAGGAACATGGTATTAAAAAAAATGTTTAATCAGGTATCTCTTGATTTAAAATTACTTCTAAAAACATGAACATTTATTTGGAAATTTTATTTTGTTAGGTTCCTTTTAATAAAGTTTGTCAAAGATGAATAAATGAAAAAGTTGCAATACAAAGAAAATTTAAATTATTTGCTTTCATCTGGCAATATGCAGGAAAGGAATACTTGTAAAATATTTTGATTGGTATTGCCAGATATCAATTTAAATTTATATTAATTCTCAATCAGTTGATAGCATGCTTTTTTTTTTTTTTTCACTTTTTTTATTTTGAGGTAAAAAATTAAAAAATAACTAGTGAAAAATCTTATCTCCATCTTGAGATTCCTACATAGGATCAACATTGATGTATGGTATCATATAATCAATTGCTCGACAGGAAAATCATAGCGATCACTGTGTTCATCATCATCTTGAAGTTATCTTGACTCACTACCCAGTTCACTGCCAATGAAGACTTAGAAGTTTAAAAAATATTGCAAAGTTCCTCAGAAATATATACACAATCTTTCTAAATGTCACCATATTTTAAATATCAAGATATCGTATATAAGGTGCTGTCTAAATTAAATTTATCAGTAGTAGACATAAGTATTAACACCTTGTGAAAGTTTTTTTTTAATTATATCACTCTGAGCAAGGTGGCAAGAGTGAAAAGATTGGAAAAGAGAAAGCCGGAAACCACATTTTAAACAGGGAACAAGGGATGAGCCTCTTCACCTGTTCATTAGACGTGTGTGGAGTGTGAACTGGGCGATAGTTTAGTCTATCTACTCCAATTGAAAAAAAAAAAAAAAAAAAGAAAAGAGTGAAAAGAAGTATATAGAATTATTTTGTTTCCATGGTGATAAAATTGCACTATTTTCAGTGGAGCATAAATAGTTACAGGGCCTGTTAATGTGTAATGTCTAAAGGAAATATTTTATCAGGACAGATTTCTCATAAAATATCTTATCAGCTGGTTCTAAGTAGTTAAAATAAGTTAATGACCTTTTCAAAAGTGTTTTATCCAGATTTCACTATACATCACTTACTCTCTGGCTTGTTTTCTCTCTTTGATGCAACGGTTGAATAATTTTGAAGCCTGCTTCACTGCACTTCTCCAGACTACTCTATTCAGTGTCTCGTCTTCTTTCATTTTCAGTTTCTTGAAATTACTGTTGATACTTCCTCTCCAATTTTTCTGTTCTTTGTCATGACTTCTCTCAATGTTCAGCTCAGTCAGTATAATACAACTATAAATTGTTTTGTACATATTTAAAACATTGTAGTCTTTGAACAGTCAGCAAAAAATCTAGAGGGTGGGATTCTCAGATGTTTATACAATGTGATTATGCCCTGTCAGTACGCCTGATACCACATATCCACCTGATCATAGAACAAGAGTGGTTAAACTGCGGCTTGCAAACCACATGTGGATTTTTGACCTTTAATATATGGCTCATGGAAATATGTTGGCTGAACTTTTTTTTTTTATCACAGGTAATATAAAAGATAAAAGGAAACTACAAAACCTCATACAGAAGGTAGCAGAGGAAAGTGACAAAAAGGGACTACAAATAAACTTTAAGAAAACTGAGTGCATGGTCATCAGCAAAAGGTACAACCCAAAATGCCAAATACAGGTGGGAGATACCAGAATCAAGCAAGTACAAAAATTTAAATACCTAGGAAGTGTTCTAACAGGAGATGGAAAGTGCAACACAGAGATCTGAAGGCGAATTGGCATGGCAAAGGACGTGTTCCAGAAGCTGAGCAAAGTACTAACACACATGAAAATCTCTCTAGAAACAAAGAAAAGAGTGCTGGACGGCTACGTGATGTCAGTTCTTCAATACGGCAGTGAATGCTGAACAATATCATTGAAAATGAGGACAAAACTGGAAGCAGCAGAAATGTGGTTCTACAGAAGGATGCTGCGGATATCGTGGAGTGAGCATGCAAGCAACGATGAGGTGTTGGAAAGAATGGAAACAAAAAGGAAATTGATACTGAGCATCAGGTAGAGACAACTGAAGTTCCTGGGACACGTAGTGAGGAAGGAGAGTCTGGAGAACCTGATACTGACTGGTCAGATAGAAGGAAAGAGAGACAGAGGAAGGCAGCGGATAACATATTTGCAGGGCCTGATCAGGTGGATGACAGAACGGGGGTTGCCAGGAGTAACAGGAGCAAATATACTAAGAGTCACAAGGGATAGGGAGACGTGGAGAACTATGATTGCCTATGTCCTGAAGGGACAGGACACATAGAAGAAGAATATAAAAGATAAATAAGAAAAATTTCAAACTTTATAATTATTTACTGGGTATGAATTGAAAACCTATTGGATTAAAACCTAAGTGTAATATTAATGTATAACAAAAACGTTTGTAAATTTTGTTCATGTCTTCGGATTCTCAAATATCTGAACTTTATCATATGTGGCTCTTACATTAAGGAAGTTTGGCCACCCCTGACACAGTTTGTATGAGCTGTAACTGGTCTTCAGCATGCATAGCCAAATGTTCACAAGCATAGGTCAAAACATTATGAACTCTGGAATTGTAAACTGATCAGCCAAAACCCATAAGGACAATGACTTATTCTTTCTATGGTGCAGTATAAACCCATAAGGACAATGACTTATTCTTTCTATGGTGCAGTATAAACCCATAAGGACAATGACTTATTCTTTCTATGGTGTAGTATAAACTAAGAGAATGGTTGGTTATGTTGTTATAACCAGTATTTGTAATCTATATGGTAAACTACTTTAAGGATTTTTTATTTGCTAACTTTTCTGTTTTTAACCAATTCACCTCAACAAGGTGATAATGCTACTAAGATGCAAATGGCGACTAGGAGTAAAAGAGAATGAAGTAACTTTAGAAGGAATTAGAACCAGGTGTGGGCTATTACCTGGTCATTTGCTGTACATCACTGGATCCATTTTTCTCAATGTCTGTTGTGGGTTTCTCATCCAAATTTGCCAGTTATTTCCTCTTTCCTCTCCTTGCCTACTTTAGTATTCAGGTTTCCCATGATAATTATAATTTTTTTGTGATTTACACTAAGCCTTGGTGTTGTCTAGTATGTAGTAGAAAGATTTGACTTCTTCTATTGTACTTTGTGTTGCCAGTGCATACATGATTATAATATATATGTTGAAAGGTTTTCGTTTCAGTTTAACTACAAGAATTCTTTCAGATAATTGACAGTATACCATGTCTTGGCCCAGTATCAATCCAACTACTTTTTCATTTCCTCTCCACCTGCATAGATAATCCTGTGGTTGTCACTGACAAAATCTCTATTGTTTGGCCTCCTATTTTTGCATAAACTTGATGTTGATGTTTAACCTACTCATCTCCTGTTCTACATTTTCCAGCTGGCCACAGTTGTTTAATGTTCTAAACTTCCATGTCCTCAGAAAACAACAATGCAACACTTCAGCTGCACTCTGCAGTCAGAATTGATTTGAATTTTCGTCACTTTGTGCGAAATATGCCGACACCCAACCTTGGCTGGCTGTGCGACTCGCAGGTGCAATGTTTCTTTAAAGAAAGGTGAAAGAAAAATACCTAATTCTTGTAAATGAGTTCACATATTTTTAGTCAATCTCTTTTAAAAAATGTCATTAAATGCTGAGACCCCAATCAATTAACATTACATTAATAAACACATTATTATTATCAGTGTGAGTGTATATATATATATATATATATATATAAATTATGTTTTAGAACATGTACATAATTTCTTCTATATATGTCCTCTTCTCTACAATCATATGGCTGTTTCAGTGTTTGGAACCCAAACACATCATCAGGAGAAAAAAAGTTTTTTTTCTCCCGATAATGTGTTTGGGTTCCAAACACTGAAACAGCCATATGATTGTAGAGAAGAGGACATATATAGAAGAAATTATGTACATGTTCTAAAACATAATTTATAATAAATATTCACAGCTCTATACAGCATATATTGAGCACTGTTTTAAATTAATGTTTTGGACAGAAAAAAATTTTTTTTCTTTTTTCTCTCCTCATTCTATACTCACTCCAATATATATATACAGTGATAAAGATGATGAAAAAATGGTTGGTTCCATGTACCACTCCAGTGAATACCTGACTCATCCTGCTATTCTCTACTTTTACAAGAGCCAGATCAGGATGAAAATGGAACATGGGCAGTAGCTACTTAGTATTCACTTTTCAGTCTCGATAGAGTCCAAAAATGTCTGTGCTTCCTTGTGTGTAACAAATTATTTTCCACCCTACAACCCCCCTGCCACAAACAAAACTTTTCAAACCTCTCACTGCTCTATCAATATTTCCATGGAAAGTTCTCAGAAGAACTACATTTCTTAGTTCCATCAAACACTGAAACAGCCATATGATTGTAGAGAAGAGGACATATATAGAAGAAATTATGTACATGTTCTAAAACATAATTTATAATAAATATTCACAGCTCTATACAGCATATATTGAGCACTGTTTTAAATTAATGTTTTGGACAGAAAAAAATTTTTTTTCTTTTTTCTCTCCTCATTCTATACTCACTCCAATATATATATATATATATATATATATATATATATATATGAGAGAGAGAGACAGACACACACATATAAAGAGACACAGACAGAAATTGTAGGAAGCAAACAAAAATTACTGTATGTTGACTGTCAGTTTCACACCTTAATGCAATCTTCAGATAAAGTATTTGGTTTAAAAGTCATATTGAGGCATGAAACTGACAGTCACTATGCAGTGTTTTGTATTTCTAGGTTGTTTTTTCTAGTGTTGTTTCCTATTTTTATCTGTAAATACTCAGTCCTGATATTGAGTACTCTTTCCCTATAAATATAGCAAATTTTCATCTATCTATCTATCTCTCTGAAATTGCAATTAAGATTTAAATAATACTTTTCTTCTTCCTGCCTTTTAAAGCACATATACAAAGGGGTACTGAAAAGTTCTGGATCCACTTCCTCTAATCAGTATTTCGATTAAGTATCAGAATATTGATTTAGGAAAATGGGCTTGGAGTTCAGGATCTTTTTGGCAATGCCTTGTATAATCTTATTTTTAACACTGTCATCTACTGTAAATGATGTGATCTCTTGATAACCTTCTCCTTCTCATTCAAACAACCTTGACATAATCCTCCTTCTCATATTTTCTCATTCTTTTGCTTAATGTTTTAATTTTTACTTTTTTAGAATTATTCCTTGAGCATTTACATGAATTCTTCAGTAGATAAGCTATTGGCTATCTGATATTTCAATGAAATACCTTGTTATTTCCCTATGGTTTTACAATTTCTTTTAAAAACTATTGTTACAAACTTAGTTATGCTGTTTACATTTAAATTTAATATCTACATCTTTGTTATCACAATGTTTCGTGTGTTGTGCACTCCAGACTTTGCCAGGTGTATGTTGATCTGGGTAACATGCAAGAAATTATAAACTGAACCCTTTTATTTAATAAAGCCAGAGGACACAATGCCTGAAATGTGATAACAAAGATGCAGAGTATAATCTGTATGTAGATAGTGTAAATAATAACTTCTCATTCTAAAAATGTAGACAGAAATTGTTACAAACTTATATTTCAAAGTAATGGTGGGTGAGAATACGAGCTAGTTGTGTATTCTTTCTGTATACCACCTTTAGCATTAAGTGCAGGGATAAATCTTATGAAAAATAGACATTCTTTGAATTAATAAAGATAAACAATAGAGTAGTTTAGATTTTAGCTTTCTAAATTCATATAATTTTGATGTCCTTTTAAACTGATGCTGCCTTTTTTTTTTTTTTCATTATTTCTATTATATACTATGTGAAAGTGAAAATTTCACTGAAATATGTCAGGAAATATTAAAGTTTCCATCTGCAAGCAAGAAAATATGAACTTTAAAATGGATGCAATTATATGGAAAAAATAAGTCCTCAGTTTAACCCTTTAGCATTCAATATTCACAAATCCACTAAGTAAATATCAACTTTCAGTCTCACAGTTTGTGGTCAAAGTCTTGCTGTTTGTGTGACTTCCTGTGTTATTTGCAATGATGTCATCATATATTATGACAGATAATGGGGTGGGTTACATTGGGTTGAATATTGAGAGCCAATATTTATGTGTGTGAGATCGGTGGGTTAAATACTGAAGAATTAAACTGGTATAAGGAGAACATGAGCTTAAAATATGTTGAGTTACTATTGTTATTTAATTGTGAAAGTTATTTTTTAATTCACTTTATTTAGTTGTATAAAACATATTCTTTTCAGTGCTAAGTTTGTTTTTCTTTTACTCAGTAATATACTAGTAAATAATTTAATAAGAATTGAACATCCACATGAATTTAAGCGTGTTACTGGATTGGCATCTGGTTCCCACCTTTTTATCATTGAAATAGTTAAATGTGGCTTCCACTTCTGCTTCAATGGTTTCTTTTCTCGCATTTTCCACTTGTGGAACTCCCTTTTGTTTGCTTGTTTCCCTGATAGCTCTAATCATCAAAAATTTAAAGGTAATGTCACTTGTTATCTTCTGTCTTCTTGAATTCTGTTCATCTTTTATCCTTTCTTCAATACTCCCTGCACCCAGTCTTTTCTCACACTGTAACTTCCTGCACACTAGTGGTGGTCCTGCCTTGCTTGTGATGAAATGATTAAAAATAAATAAATATATGAGCTGAATATATGGGTCAAAATCCAACAAGATGAATAGAATAAGTAAAGAACAGGTAGAGAAAAAAGTGTCTTTAATTTAATGTTTCACTTTAACAAGCTCCTTCAGAGATTTTTTAAAGATGAATGATTTGAAAAATTAAAAAAAACTCTTTTAAAAAATGGATGAATATTTTAAATGTAGAGGAAAACTTATGTCTGTTTAAGTGTGTGTGCCACCTGTAATAAAAAAGAAACACTAGATGTTTATTATGAATGTAAATATATGTGTGTGAAAATAATGCATGTTAAGTGTGTTTATATGTCAGCAATGTTACTATGTGAATGGCAACATAAAATTCATTTTTGTGCAAAATTGTAGCAAAATAATGTATAAATGTGTCAAGTGATGGAATAATTTTCTTTTTTTAAAATAAGAGAATCATGTATGACTGTATGAGAGAAATCATGTATGAATGTGTGTGTTTATGAGTCAGTTAATATGCTTGATATGCATTATAGTAAGCTTAAATATATATATATATATATATATATATATTTGTAAACATAAATCCTAGATATTTGCAAGATACATACATATATATATATATATACACACACACACAGAGGGTGCAATGGATAAATTGTAACCTAAATTGTGCATAAATGAAAATAACACATCTCATTTTAACAGATATATTTACCAAAATTGCAAAAAAATATCTTGAAATCTAAAGAAAAAATTTATTCAATGGTTGAGATTAGTAAAAGTGATTTTATTTTCTGTTGCTCATCCTAGGGTTATTATATATCACTCATAAGAGACTGAGAGTTTGTTTGGAATATAGCACATGGTAATAGTTAAGATAGATATATAACGAAAATCAGCAAGATAGACATGGGAGGAACATTTCCCAGATTATCGTATTGTAGTAGTAGCCAAGAGCTAGTCTCAGCTGCTGTCTCTGGTTTTGTTGTTGGTCACAAGCATCACTGTGGATGGAAGTGTCTTGGTGTCACTGCTGATGGCCTGGTTATGTGTTATATTTGCCTGTCATTTTACTAATGTCAGCTGAGCCTTCATGGGTGAAAACAGCCCAGTCAGTGGCTCAGGAATGGCTACTGTGAAAACCATGTTGGCCTTTTTCTGATTGGTCAGAAAAGATGTTTTATGACCCTGGTATTTTTGGACAGCATTCTGGAAGTGGGTGTGCAGAGCTAGAAAAAACTAAGGTCTGTTTTTTGTCATATGAGCTATGGATGTCAGTGATCACTTCCATAGGAGTTCTAACAGGATACAACATAAATGTAAATCTGAATTAAGTAATGTAATTTGAGACCTAGCACAACTATTTAGACATTTTTTAATCTAAATCTAAACTTATTTATAAATGGAACTTTGTCTGTGTGTGTGTGTCCGTTACCTATAGTCTCTGAAACGGCTGAACTGATTTTCTTGAAAATTTAACACAGTTGTACTATAAGCGTCTGTGAGTGTTCTTAGCTAGGTTTTGTGTCGAGGTACCCCCGATAAATATCGATAATCGAAAAAAAATCGGGCTATATAGGTGTGGTCCGATTTTAATCAAATTTGATACACTCATAGACAAAGACATAAGAAATGATATTCAGAAGTTTCAACATTGCAGTTCTTACAATAGTGCAGAAAATCGATAATATATATAAAATCTTTCATTACACTCGAGCAACACCGAGCTATACTGCTAGTGTGTTTATCAAATAGGAGCAAAAGTATATGTTTTTAAAAGAATTATAATAACTTTGCATAAAGCATTTAGTGCTTTAAATTACAAGATTGTTTATAAGCTTTAAGTATTGCAAACACTTTTGCAGATGGGTAGAATATTAACTACTTTTAAATAATTTTCAGTGTAGGGGTGTTATATGAAGTGAAACACTATCATTTGAAGGTGACAACTCTGGAGAATAGGGTGTCCCAAAAAATACACTTTTTAAATAATTATGATTAATTAGTATAGACTCTTTAAATAATTGTAAAGTCAGTGTTTATTAGAATATGTAGCATTTTCAAAATTAAATAAAATCTACGAACATTATTTTATCGTTTTGTCAATGCCTGTTTTCAAACTGACATCTGCTGACAATATAAAGCAATTGAATCACAAAACAATTTGGTATTTGTGTGTATTTGGATATTTGGAACAATTTGGTATTTGTGTGTATTTGGATATTTGGAACAATTTGGCATTTGTGTGTATTTGGATATTTGGAACAATTTGGCATTTGTGTGTATTTGGATATTTGGAACAATTTGGTATTTATGTGTATTTAGATATTTTTAACAATTTGGTATTTGTGTGTATTCTCATTCACTGGCTGCTTTCAATTCAGTGACTGTTGCGGATTTGTTAGCGTAGACTTTATTTTTTAGGTATCCCCATAAAAAAGGTCTAGTGGTGTGCAGTCTGGTAAATGCGAATGGTATTCTACAAAACTCCTTTGTCCAATTCACCTGTTTGCCAAGATCACACCAAAGAAGGATCTGACATAGCAGTGGTAGTGTGAGGGTGCCCCATCTTGCTGAAATTAAAACTCATCTTCAAAGTCCTCTCTAATGCTTGGCATAACAGACACGCAGTGTGTGTATACATTTTTTGGGACACTTGTGTATGGAAGATATCTGTTTGTTGTGTCAGATTTGCAGCATAAGGATGGCTATGCAGCAAAATCACTGGTTGATATCTTTGTCTGAAAAAAGCTTTTTTTTTTAATTCAAAATTGTAATTCATGAATGCCAATTGCTCACTGTAGCATTTAGCAGCAACAGTTTCAGTTGTAATAAAGAATTCCCTCTGAATCCTACCAAATGCAGAGATCTTTTCCCCCAACACATTTCACTTAGGCTGGCAAGTTACAATTCTCTTTGTTTTGGATTCTCATAACAAATCTATAATAAATAACTTCTTTCTGTGTGAAGCAAGAAGAGAAAGATGCGTTTCAGTACTGATCAGTTTTTCTCTTTACCAGTAATATTCTTGTTGTAATGAGCATAAAAGATGTTTAAGTGGAGCGTTTTGCAAAATAATAAAAATAATTATTAGAACAGTTGATTTGTAGGGTTAGTCAAATTAAACTTATCTACTGGATGTGATGGATGAACTGTGATCAAAATTACGCAAAAATGAAAATAACACTGACATCTCATTTTAACAGATATATTTATCAAAATTACACAAAAATATCTTAAAATACTGAAGAGTAAATTAATTTGCTGTTGGCTTTGACAACAGACTTCAAGCCTCCAGATAACTTCAGAATTTCCTGCAACTGTTCTGGATGGTCTCCTTGTTTATGTTGGTGAATGTGACCATAATCCTTGCTCATCTTTAGTATTACAAGAAGTTTTGTTGGTCTCTTATTCACTTGTGCCCCACACATAATAATCAAGGGGGTTGCAGCATGCAGTTGCAGGAAATTCTGAAAATGTAAGGGGTAATGTAGTTGTGGAAATTGTCTGACCTGCTTGAGTCCTGTTGCCAGACATAGGGTCTTCCAGTATCCACCCTTTGCACCCAGGGTAGCATTACTTCCTTAAGGCAATTCAATATAGGACCTGTGGGAAGATGAATGGAGGCATAATGTCCCCCTCAATAGTGAACACTCCAAACAATTTTGTAATTATCATTATATTCATTCAACTCTATCCAAATCCTTTGCACTATCATCAGATTTATGCCCAAACACTCTGAAATGTTTGTATCAGTGCTTCTGGCATGAATGCTAAGCAGTACAGCATACCATTTCCAAATTTCTAGCAGTGAATTGCATCATAATGCTCTCTTTTTCTCACAGACGGTGCCCAACTGACCCTACTATATTGTGCATTCAACAAAATAAAAAAAAACACACATGCATAAAATTAGAATTATAAAATGGTGACAATGTACCCATCACACCCTGTTTATGAGGAAGAGGATTTGGTTATTTACTAAATGCAACTTGAAGAGAAATCTCACTTCCTGTAAACTAGATTTCTCTGGCTGATAAATCCCCCAGATTATTTTACTATTAAAGCTGGTGACTGCTTGAGCTATGATAGCTGGTGCAGTTATACTATTATTATCAAGGAAAAAATTTAATTCAATGAAGACTTTTGTTTGCATGCTGAGCCGTGTGGCTTTTGTTATATTTCTCTTACCCCAATTCTGTGTCTTTTGATCTTAAATTGGCAGTCACAAAATTTCAACTTGCTGAAGAAGGGTCAGTTCTGAGCAGAGCTTGTGGACCCACAGCACCAGGCTGTTGGTTCTCAAGATATTGATTTGGATGGTACCTTCTCACCTTGTGAGTAGGATTTGCATTCTCTTACAACTTAAACTGCCACACACACACACACATATATATATATAGAGAGAGAGAGAGACAGACAGACATAGAGAAATTGTAGGAAGTAGATGAAAAATACTGTATGGTGACTCTCAGTTTCACACCTTAATGCAATCTTCGGATATAGTACTTTTCTGAGAAGATCATCAGAAAATGTGAAACGAAAGGTGTTTAATGAAAGAGTTTGTTTGAGATGTCTACTTTGTATATACATTATAGATATAGACATCGTCATTTAATATCTGTTTCTATGCTAGCATGGTTTGGACAGGGTTTTCTTGATGCTTCTTTTTCAAGCTGCCTGATTTTGTGTAAGGCCTGGCTGTAATCTCAGATTTCTTACATTGTCTTTGATAAGCTGCATCCATGTTTTACCTATTATACGTAATTTAAAAATCATGAAATATTTGAGCGAGTTTTACAGCTATATACCCTTACTAATACCAACCAGTTTAGGAGAGTGGAAACTGTTTTTATTGAGACATTTTCTCTAGGAAGTTAGAGAGTTCAGCTTACCATTTTCTGCACAGAGTAGGTGTAGAGGTTTTTATTACCAAGGTTTTCTTCTCTTAGAGAAGTTGCTATCCAAAGCTAAAGACTCTTACCCAGTCTAAGCAGTTTGACGTCATACTTAGGACAACTAAATTAATCATCATCATCATTCTGCGGCCTTGGACGAGATTCAAAATCTTGTCAGTAGCTGAATACTTGATACTTTGCTCAAGCTACCAAGGGTGTTTTTATCGTGACACCATCACTAGATGGGTTGCCTACCACGGCTTAAGAGAGGCCCATTTACTCTCATTGAGAGAAGGATATCCCGTGCCAGTTTTCCCAACCTGGTATTTTTTACAAACTCGCGGAAAAAGCAAAATATTATACATAAACTACTGCTTGTAGAAAACAGTAATTTTTGAAATTTTTTTTCTTTTTATTATAACATTGGTAGTAACGCCTATTCCTCTTTGGTCATTAAAGATATTATACATAAACTACTGCTTGTAGAAAACAGTAATTAATAAGAGTCTTCAGATCTAATGCTTCAAAGACTACCATAACCAGGAGATACTGTTCAACTCGAACTTCTTCATTACCAAAGAAATACAAAGTGAATGAAATAGAGTTTATTTATGGCATGGCAGCTCCTAGCTGTAAAGTTCTGAGCTGGTGCGCCTAAGGAATGTAACTCATTTGAACATTTGCCAAAGTGATAGAGTAGTGAGAGGTTATCAATGTTTCTTAAATTGGATAAGAGTTGTAGGGTGGAAAATAATTCATCACTCACAAGGCCATGTAATTGCTTTTGAAATCTGTCATGGTTGGACACTGTAAGGTGTAAATAGTTTTAGAATAATCTTAACTATAAAGATAATCATTATATATACATTTAATAAATCTGCTGGAGGGCACATATTTTTCTAATGATTTATCAAATATTCAGACTAGTAGGTGTAAAATAAATATATAAAAAAAAATAGAGCATCTGCTCAAATATAAGTAACCATTAAAAATACTATTTAAAAAACAAGATTTTAAATTGTATATAGTTTTACACATTTTGCATGAGTTTTTATTTTTAAAATGCTGAAACAAGTAAAAGCATAAAACCTGCATTTATTTCTGAACACTTTTTTTTTTTTTTTTTTTCACAGTATGGTTCACTCTGTATGAGGCCTAGAGGCCACTTGTGAGAGAAGGTTATATTAAGGAGGAGTTTATATGGATAGGAGAGGAAGATAATGATTGACTCTAGACTTGAACAGGTCAAGATGGTAATGATTAGGGGGAAACATCCTCTTGGGAGTTTGTTCGATAGGGCCATTGTTTATGAGAAGAAACTTTTTGAGTGTAACTTCTTGCCAATGAAACACACGGGGAGTGTGGATAGTTATCTACTATGTAAGTGACATGTTGGGTCTTAACTGAGAAGGTCAGATCTTGCAGAACTGGGTAATGGGGTTTTCTGAGCACTAACTATAGTAGTAGTGATAGAGCAGTGATAGATTCACTACACCCTGCCTGTGAGAGTTTGGGTGGAGTGAGTAAAATAATTTTTCTTCAACAAGGCATGTTGGCCTTCCGTGCAAACTCTAGAGTTGCGGTATTTCTGAAGGATTGTTTGATTTAATTCAATTGTTCCTATAAAATTGTGAAATAAAGGTTGTTTTAAACAGGCAAGCTCCCAGATCCTTTCATACAAATGTGGGCATCACTCAAGGGTCTATCTTAGGTCCAACGCTGTTTCTGATCTTTGGATGAGTGTGTCTGGAGTAACAGATGTAAAAAAAACGTATTTTTACCAAGAATTTTTAAAAATAATAATTTCAAAATTAATTTCATTCATTTGTGAATAAGTCTTGAAAGTTTCATTAGAAGCCAAAAATTATTTGATTTTTGCAAGAATTTCTAAATTAATGTGTTTGTCACTGGAAAAACTGATTTATGTAATATTATGTTTTCCATTGTAAACTGTCATAATGATTTGGTTACCTGCTAACTAAAATCAAAAGATTTTTTACCAAAATTTCAAACGATAGAAGGTATTAAAAAAAAAAATTTAAAAAACAATTAAAAAATACTTTTATCTTTCCTTTTAATAATATAAACATTTTGATGGGAAAAAAAAAGTTCGTTTTCATTAGGTTTGGGGCCTTTTTTTTTTTTTATGTATATATATATATATATATATATACTGTTTTTTAGAGGCGTTCTGTATAAATGGCTGTATATTGAATTCAAATTTTAATTGGAAAAGAACTTCCTTTAAACGCTAAGATAAAGGGGAGCAACTCTTAAAAAACTTACGAGGTTAGTTCCCCTGAATTATATATTTGGGCAGCAATCTTTCTTTTAAGTCAGTCAGTTAAGTGCCATACGCGAAACACGCTTGGGCGATTGTCTCGAAAGAGACATGACTGACTGGGCAGAAGATTATCCCGCAGTAGGTTGCCATTGCTTTCTGCGGTAGATTGGTTGTCGACCAAGGCTATAGAACCCAATCTGTTCTATTATTTAACCCATAACTGGAAGGAAGAGACGGATTAATACTTTTCCCAAGGGTATTTGCGCGCAAGTGAATACAATGAATTCAACTGGAAGTAAGTTTCATTAAAAATCTCTGACAAAGAGGATTTATTAATTTTTTTATAATTGTTTTATTATTCTTACATGTTTGCTTTTTTGCTGGAGATAAGGAATGTAAGAAATGTTTTATAAATTTTGGTTGAAAATACTAAAATACTAAAATACTATTTAAATCACAATATCAAAGGCATATAGCTATAAGAGAGGCACTGTATGTCAAACAATTTTCTCTTACCATCAACCTTACATTATTTGACAGTAGAAATGGAATTTGGAAAGTTAAAAAAAAAATACAGACGCTCACAATGATGCTTTTAAAAAAACACTCTTTTTCAAAACACAAAAATTACGTTATAGTCAAAACATGAGGATAAAATAACATTGGAAATATGACATCCTTTAAAATGGCCAGTGAAGTAGCTGAAAGTGCTTGGAAAATCAAAAATTATGGAACAGTTTTACATTTCTTATCTCCAGCAAAAAAGAAACATGTAAGAATACTGGGAAAATTAAATGAAAAAAAAAATGAATAAAATTTTCCTTGTCAGTTGTTTTTAATGAAACATATATTGTCAAAAATTTATTTACTAATTTCCCTGTTAGAGACCAACATTGTATATCAATTTAAATGTCCTTTGGGAGATGGTATTTCAGACAAAAAATATATATGTTGGCTACATAACTACAACACTATCAAGGAGACTTACAATCCATGTGTCTGATTCATCATTGATTGTACATTTAATGGAGCATTCCTATCTCCATTCATAATTTAGGAAAATATTAATTGACAATACATGTAAACTCCACCATGAAAATAACAAAGAAAAACTTCAAATTATTGAGGCCATCTTCATTAAAAATATCATGACCAACATTAAACATAATCAATTATGAGTATAGCAATAGCATTCTCAAATGCCTGTAACAGCAAGGTTTTAAAAACAGCTAAGTTGTAATCTTTTGGAAGAATTATAATCACAACAGAATAGTTTACAATATATAAAATTATAATTTTAATAAAAATATTGCAAATGTAAAATTAAGTTACCTCCTTTACATCATAAAATTTTGAAATCGGTGTTGCGTTCTGTGTGTATGCCTAAAGCTCATAATGATAAAAATCACAAGAAATTAATAACAGACAACTATATTAGCTTTGTCTTAGCAATATACATATATATAGTGTCATCTGCAGACAGTCCTGTTTTGCTGTTTCATTGGCTCATCAGTACAGTTAGACTTCCAATTGCTTCCTGTCAGGATTGAAACTAAACCGTTTAGACATCAGTTGGAGATTCTACCTCTAAGTTATTGGTGCATGGTGAAGGAATGCAGATTTTAGTGTGTTATATAGCCATATATATCTAAAAACAAACTGTGTTGATGTCAATATCTGCTTTTATATTTGCATACACTCTGTACCTGATATTGAGCACTTTAGCCCATAAATATAATATAGCATACCTTAAAACTATATTTTATCATTCTATATATAATAGTAAAGTTTGTCCATGTATGTTTCTTATAATATGTAGATATAAAAGAAAATCAAGAGATAAAAAAACAAAAATAATTTTGTTAATAATGAGATTAATATTTATTGTATCATAGTAGGCCTTTTGATAAAATGGAAGCATTATAAAAAAGATTTTAAAAATTTGAATTTTTGAATATTTTTGAATATGCCTGTGTTCTTTATCAATGAGATGAGAGATAAAAAAAATTAGCGGAACTTTTTACTGGGCGAATTTTTTTGCCAAGTATTATTACTGAAGAGATCTAGTAGTTATGGGTTAGAGTTGTTTGCCACCATTCCTGGGGCACATTTTGTCTTAGGTAGCAGCTGGTCCCACTTTAGGTTTGACTCTGATTCAGAGGTGGAACGGTCTAGTTCACTTGAGATCTTGGGTGAAGAAGACTGTTCAAATCTGATTGCCTTGGCTTTTGCATGTGCTAGCTCACAGTGATCCTGTTTAACCGTGGTCAAATCTTGCAAAGGAAGCAAAACATGAGCTAGCCTATGGCCGCTGCACACACGTGCTAACTCACCCACTTGCCTGGATATGTACACGTGCTAGGTTGCAACCAAACCTGTCCTCCTCAGACTACATTCAATCGCAGCTAAGACTCAATGTTCCAGCCTGTGCCATTCTTGCCAGATGCCAATGACATTCCTGTCACTGCTGCTGATGATGATGACAATGACGTTCCAGCCTTTGTTGATCCTACCAGACACTGACAACTCTCCAGCCTGTGCCTTTCATACCAGACACTGATGACATCTTTGTCAACTCGACCTCAATGTCCTTGCCTGTGTCAGTTCTGCCAGATGTTGATGACATTCCAGCCCGTGGCAATCATGCCAGATGATTTTTACTACTTGTTCATCATCGGTTTTACCTCAATAGAATTGATATTGAAACTCAACATCTTTGCCTCCGTCTCCTCATTGTCTCTGCTATTTTCACATATACAAAAAATTTGCAGGGATAATATGCACGCCTTATATCAGCTCCGCAAAAAAAAAAAAAAAAAAGGTATATATATATATATATATATATATATATATATATATGAGTTGAATATATGGATCGGAATCCAACAAGTTGTATAAACTAAGTAAAGAACAAGTTGGAAAAAGTGTCTTTAATCTAACATGTTTCACTTTAACAATCTTCGTCAGAGATTTATTAAAGATGAATGATTTAAAAATATAAGAGACAGTATGTTGATTGAGTGATTGAGATATAGTTTCATTGGTCAGATACGTGTCACGTGTGATAAAGCAATGGATGAATATTAAATGTAGAAGAAAAGACTTGTCTGTTTAAGTGTGTGTCAATGCGTAATAAAAACAGACGTTTATTATGAATATAAGTTATGTAAGTGAAAATAATGTGTGTTAAGCATATTTAAGCTATAGACGAATTAGGTATGTTTATATGTCAGTAATGTTAGTATATATTTGGTTGTTTAAAGTAATAAAAATGTCAAAATAAAAACAAATTCATTAATTTTTATAGAAATTGCTTTGTTTATGTTTCAAATATGAAACTGAGCAGGTAGGGGCTTTCATGAAAAAGGAGTTGAGTGAGGAAGTGTGCCATAATCCTTGCTTTCATCTTTAGCATTACAAGGAGCTTTTGTTGGTCTCTCGCTCAACTGTGCTGTACACATAATAAAGAGGGTTGCAGTCTGGGCAAGTTAAGTGGCTTCAGAAATTGTCTGACAGCCATGAATGGGTTCTCCTGTCTGTGTAGCATGTTGCAGAGTCCTTTTACCAGACATAGGGTCTTCCAGTAGCCACCCTCTTCACTCAGGGTAGCATTACCTCAAGACACTTGATGTTGGTATCTGTGTTGAGTTTGAGGCCCTCACTAACAAATTTGGGAGCTTTTTCTTCTCAGAATGATCAGAGTGAGTTTTCCAAGCTGCCATATCTTTGTGATCACCATTATACTCATCTAACTCTTTCTGAATCCTCTGTATGCTTTTTCAAAATTTCTGGTGGAGTGAATTGTGTCATGGTGCTCTTTTTCTCACAGATGGTACCCAACTGACCCTACTATACTGTGCAGTTGCCAGAATTAAAAACAACATCCATGCACAAAATTAAAAAATTAAACTGGCAACAATTTATCCATAACATACTCTGTGTGTGTGTATGTATATATATATATATATATATATATATATATATATATATATATTTGGGCAGCAATCCCTTTTAAATACATAGCTCATTAAAGAAAAATGTCACAGTATTTTGTTTAGATTTATTTTATTATGTTTTTCTTGTATGCATGCAAGTGTTTTTTTCTGGGTTGAATGGAATGATTGCAATAATTTTCCAGAAGTTTGTTGACTCTGCATGCTTTCAGCTAAACTATTACTCATTGTTAATAATGATTTGTTTTTAATACTGCTATAATAAATGGTGTATAAGTGCTCTTATAGACTGTATAAAAGTTCCTAACTATGTGTGTATGTGCTTGAGGAGGAAAAATAAAATGTACTGCCCAGTACAGCTCACAACCTTCAGTCAACCAGATAGGGATTTTAGCTTTTAATGGAATTCATGTTGACTGGAATAAGACCACCTAGCAGAGCTCTATAAAAGCCAATGATTTTTTTCTCTCTACTCTGTTTTTTTTTCTTGTTTTTGTTGCCCGGAGAACCTTTTCATCCAGCTTTAAACACACTCAGGATTTTTTTTTCAATTGATCAGTTGGTTGATTGCTGATAAAGTCAAGTGGAGAGTGTAAGAGAAGTTTTGTCAAAATGAATGAAAAAAAAAATATTGCTTTAAACATATTTAGTGGATACATGTGTTTGAGTAGACATTCATGTTCTCTTTTAAACAGTATAAATCTATGTTAACTGGGCAGTGCATTCAAGAGTTGTAATGAAGAAAATGTGCTGCTATTGTGGCCGGGTGTTAATTTACATATCTCTGGTGTGTGTGTGTGTGTGTGTGTGTGTGTGTGTATATATATATATATATATATATATAATTTCCTTTTTTCATTCTCATGGAGAGAGAAGACATTAGTGAGGCAGTAGGTTCAGTATGAACTTTAGTACAAGTTATGAAAGTTCTTGCTGTGTGTGTTCTTTAACAATGCTTTATTATTTTATTCTTTGCAATAATTATGTTGTTGAGTAGTGAAGAATATATATATAACTGTAAATTTGTCTTTGAACATGTCTCGAAAAACCCACCGAGTATAAACGCGGAGGGGAACAAAATGGAAACAAAAAAAGAAACAAACTAAGCACTTGAACATTAGTCAAAATACTAGTTGAAAGAAAAAAAACCCGAGATGAGTAATTTAACACATAAACTGCTCAATACACTAGTTGAGCAAATAAATAAGTAAGTAGCTGACCTAGAGAGCCAACGAACCTACCAAGGTTTCACTAAATTGGATCTTCAGGGCAAGTTGGCTCCTATTATATATATATATATATATATATATATATATATATATATAACCTCTCTATTATAATAAAGACTTGTGTATTTATTTGTGTGTATATTTTCCTCCTGTTCTTTGGATTATTATTTTTTTTTTTTAATTTTAATGTAAGATACTCACTAGTAGATACATCAATATATATTTTGTGGTCATTTTAGATGGCATGTTGATATAAATATTTGGCCATTATTTTTGACAGCACTGGCCCACTTTTTTGTAATAGTCCTGATAGTTTGTTTCATACTTCAATGAAATCTTCAGGCCATGTGTGTTGTGTTTTGGCTTGACTATATATGCTGGTTAGCAGTATCATCCTGACGGTTATTGGGTAGGCAGTAACAGTTATGTTTCAAACTATTCCAGAGACTATTGAGTAGAAACAATTGTGGATCCAAATGTGGTTATTTGGAGCTTACAAATATTACACACCCAATAGCTGTCAGGATAATACAATAGACCTTACTACTCATAATGCACTACTGACCAGCATATATAGTCAAGCCAAAACACAACACCCTAACAGTGCTGCATACTCAAAAACAAGCAGCTAGCCATTATATATTAATAAAATATGAAGGAAAGGACAAATGATTATGACAGCCTAAATGTATGCACATCTGTACATCCATACACAAATGTACATGTGAACACAAACAATATGGAAAAAACTTGTGCCAGTGATAAGTGTATAAAAAAAAAAAGAAAAAATTGAAAAATATAAGCAGTAAGTTGCTGACAACCCTTCAAGAGCAGGCTGACATATCCACCTACAAAACTCTGGGGTTGGGATACTGAAGGTAACATCAATCAGCTAAGTGACAAACTTTTACTTATATTAATTATATATAACCTTGCTTGATCTTTTCATAGCCGAGTTAAAGCATGATTGTTTCTTCCATAAAGGAGGATGCAG
Organism: Ascarosepion bandense; assembly: GCA_037127315.1. Lineage (NCBI taxonomy): Eukaryota > Metazoa > Mollusca > Cephalopoda > Sepiida > Sepiidae > Ascarosepion > Ascarosepion bandense. The sequence goes on along the minus strand of JBBBDQ010001939.1, from coordinate 238,600 downwards.
ATTGTTATGACACTAGTCCGCACCACGCTGTAAATTTGTCTGTAAATTTACACACCACAAAATTACAATTCCGTTAAACAAGGTTTTATCTCTGAATTGGTCGAACGTCACAATGGAACTGCTTTCAACTGGTGAGAAATAAGGAAAGGCAAACGCAGAATATATTTATAACAAATAATAGACTTTATTTATAAAATATACAAATGGTTTAACAGAAGGGAATCTTAAATTTTGAGGTTGGGACAAATAAAAGCAAAAAGAAAACAATGTTTCAAAAAGAAACGCCTTGAGGATGGGTCTATCTGATCAAGTAAATTAATATTATCTTATCAAATGGTTTGAAATCTGCTAGCAGGCATTTACATGAAAGGAATACATATAAATACAACAAATACATCAAAGGATGAATGAGCGACTTATCTGTTAGTTGAATGAATATTTCTTTTCACTTGTCTTCACAGTCTCTGGGGGTTTTAAGATTTCTTTTTATACTTGTGTTTTTCTATCTTTTCTTCTCTTTCTTCCTCTTTGCTTTTGTCACTTGAGCATTCTTTCTCTTTACTTCTTGTCTTGGAGTTGAGATGTGATTTATTTTGTCTTCCCTTTTTCTTTTCCCTTGAATTTATTGTTCTTTTCTTTTTCCTTTTTTAGGGGTTGAGATGTGTTGAGTTTGGTTTCTTTGAACTAATCTCTTCTTCAAAATTTTGTTCAGTTTCTACAAATTTTTGTACCTGAACTTATAGCTGGCTATTATGGACCTTCGATCAGATCAAGTCTGAAACGGGAACTAAACTGAAAATGGTTTTTACTTTTGCGTCAAAGCTTGGCACATGACATTGTATGTCCAAATATGGAGTTCTATCCATGCACTGTTTGGTGCAAATCAGAGATGTATCAAACAATGAGGAAAAATGTATATTTATTATTAATATTATATTATTATTTTTTTATTTTTTTAAGGTATTTCTGTATGATCTTTAAACTTTATAAAACTGATATTTTTTTAACTTAATGAAACTTAATATTTATATTTCTGTATTTTAAGGTATGTGGTCTTGACACTGAATGGGTGACAAAAGACAAAGTAAGACAACCAATTGCTTTGCTGCAGTTGGCAGTTAAAAGTGGTCTTTGTATTCTGGTTCGACTCAATATGCTGGCTAAACCGTTACCTGAATCAATGCAAGAACTGTTGGCAAATCCAAGGTATATATATATATATATATTTAACAGATTTTCTTAACTCATCTAAACTTATTTATAAATGGAACTTTGTGTGTGTATCCGTTACCTATAGACTCCAAAACGGCTGAACCAATTTTCTTGAAAATTGACACAGTTGTACTATAAGCATCTGCGAGTGTTCTTAGCTAGATTTTTTGTCGAGGTACCCCCGATAAATATCGAAAATCGATAATCGAAAAAATTGGGTTATAGAAGGAGTGGTCCGATTTTAATCAAATTTGATACACTCATAGACAAAGACATAAGAAATGATATTCAGAAATTTCAAGGTTGCAGTTCTTACAATAGTGCAGAAAATTGATAATATATATATATATATATATATATATATATATATATATATATATAAGGCAAGATGTTTGTGTGTGTGCCTGTTTATCTGTCTGTATGTCCTTTATACAAATCCACAATTTTTATCCGATTCTCACCAAACTTCACACAAATATTCTTCAGTCTGAGCTCCAGGACCATGGATTAGTTTTAAAGCTTTCATTACACCTGAGCAACGCCGGGTTATACTGCTAGTTTTATACAGTTAGGAAACCATATTTTTTTGATTTACTTGCTCATTACTTTCACTACTGCATTTTAGGCAAATTCTTCTTAGCAGATTTTAAGAAATTGTGTATTTTTATTCCACAAGTTTTGCAAATATTACATTATATCATTTTGTCTGATTATCTAAATTTGCATTTTTATTTGTTACTTTTCTTTTCGTTAGTTTAATTAAGTATTTTTATAAAGTACTTTGGTTTGTGCATATTAACATTAAATGTTTCAGCTAACTTAGAGAATTTGTTGATTTTTATTATTTATCTAAGAAAGCTAACCAGAGTACTGAGAGAGAGGAAGATCTCACTGGAAACAAAGAAAAGAGTTCTAGACTGCTATATGATATCTGTTCTTCTATATGGCAGCAAATGTTAGACGGTCTCTTCAAGGATGAAGGCGATGCTTGAAGCAACAGAAATGTGGTTCTACAGAAGGATGCTAAGGATACCATGGACCAAGCATGTGAGCAAACAAAAGATGTTGAAGAGGTTGCAAATGAGAAGAAAACTTAGCATCAGCTAAAATTTCTGGGACACGTAACGAGGAAGGAGGGTTTGGAAAATCTAAAACTCACAGGACGGATAGAGGGAATTAGATGAGGGAAAGCAAAGCAAAACATATTTGATGGGCTTGAGCAAATGAATGGCTGAGTGGCGTTTGGGAGAGATACCAAGAGGAAAAACATTAAAAGTGACAAGGGATGAGCAAGTGGATGTCCATGATTGCTTACATCCTGAAGGGACACGGCACATAAAGAAGAAGCATTTTTTGAGTGAGGAAAGTCATTAGCAAATAAATAAAATTTTCTTTGGAATTTAGGACTTCAAACTAGATAACTTATTTTAACCAGTATCTTTATCTCCTGATTTTATTGCTGCATTTCAGCAGTTCTCTTTGTAATCTTTATCTGGTGTATATCAAATTCTTTATGGGACTTTTAAACATACTTTTATTTTACCAACAAGGGAATATTTTGATTCCATTTTTCTTATTTATATTTAATCTAAGGATTAAAATTGTGACAATGTTTCTGGAATGTTGCATTCCTCTTCTGACAGTTGAAACTTTCTTTTTGTCATGATTTTTTCTTTCAATGTTGTTGTTGTTTTTTTAAAATTATCTCACTCCAAGCAAGGCAGAACTGCCACTGGTGCACAGGGGTTTACATAATAGGAGAGTGAAGAGAGTGGAGAACAGGTCACAGTGGGTGTCAGAGAATGGGTAAGAGAAGGACGGGTACATTGGTGTAAAGAGAGCTGCATGAGAGCAAAGTGTAATGAGAGAAGAAGGTTGGGAAACAAGGAGGTAAAAGATGACAGTTGTCAAAAGAACTGACATAGAAGCTCACTGTTTTACGTATTGGTTAGAACTAAACCATCAGCAAAAATCAACCCTTCGGCCATTAATAATCTGTACATTTTATATCTTAAATCTGGAACTTTTTTCTTTTCATTATATAACTATCTGAACATTATCATGCAAAGTATTGGATAACCCAAAAATATTCCATTTGTCACATTATGATGACATTAACTGTGTTTAGTTTAATTTAAAAAGAACCACTTTTGATTGTATTGTTACTCTGGTCACATCATTGCACATATAAAAAAAATAATTGTCAAAGTTGTGTTTTTTTTTTAATTTATTTTTTTTTATTACAATGGCTGATTTTTGTTTAGTGGCATATCAATCTCTTACGATTTATTTAATGCCAAAATTTAAATATTTTGAACATAATTTTACAGAAAATTATAAAGTTTGAATCAGTTGGCAATTAGCCAATGTCTTATCAACCATTCCAATAAATAATATGATAGTATAAACCAAAAATCTAATAAATAATGTTAATTATTTTTGTTATCAATTCTCAACAGTAAAGAAAATCTATAAATTCACTTTTATATGTTTAACAATTCTAATTCTTGCTTTTTAAAACAATAAACATTGCCAAAGAGTGAAGCCATTTTAAAAAGTGGTGTTATAGAGGAAAAAATGTCCTTTTGAAACTCTTATTGTGGGCACATTTATCCAGGTTTGCTTATATTTTTTTTCTGTCTAAATACTTGATATGCTCAACCAAACTGTGGATTTCCTTTGGATCCCAGATTTGTTAATATATTTTTTTCAATGACATATCTTGAGAATCTAGCTAGTTTTAACCTTTAATTACATAAGGTACTGTAAACACAGTTTTTTGTAAACCGTTGATTGAAAATATATTTCTGGAGGAATCTTTCTTTCACAAGATGTTTTAAACTATTCAGTTTTAAGAAGAAAAACAAATTCTTAAAATTACTCTTATGTGATCAGTATTTGATAAGAAATTTGAATTTTTCATGATATTTATTCATATTTTCTTAAAATTCCTTGTTTGAATTTTTAATTTCCTCTATATAAACTGCTCAGATGTAGTTGTTCAAATGTACATTTGTTTACATCTGAATGTAATAATGCTAATTGAATATAAAGGAGTATATGCTATTGAATCAGTCCAGGCAAGATTGTAACTTCCATGTCACTGTGGTGTACTTTAGAGTTACTGGTTAGTTTTGTGATTTTTTTCAATGATAGATGATTGAATTACAATGACACACTACAACAATAAGTATAGACTTATGAATGTTCAAGAGGTCTAAATGGATTAATTTAGTTTAATTCTGATGAGAATTTGACCTTTGACAACACTGATAGTTGGTCAAGTACTTGTACTGTTCATGGCAGGGGCAATTGATGTTTTTATTGCATTTGGTTTTCTGAAATCAGTTATTCACAAGAGAAAATACCTCTTTCCATGTAGTTTGAGCATAATCCTAGTATAATACTTTACAGTGTAAGACAGATAATTCTTTTTAATTGTATCTACCCAAAGCAATGTAGTAAAGCCACTAAGACACAAGGAGTTACTAGGTATGAAAGAATTAGAAAACAGAAACATTACTAAAGAGTGAGAACAATAGAAGAGTAATCAGGAAGACAGATGATAACTCCAAGGAAGGTAGTAAAGCCACTAAGACACAAGGTGTTACTGGGTGTGAAAAAATTACAAAACAGACACAATACTAAAGAGTGGAAACAAGAGAAATGTAAATCAGCGAGACAATAGATAATGATCGGCATAGCATTAAATTTTTTTTACAATCAAAGTTAACTGGAAAGCATGGACCCATAAGTAAGTTTAGCAAGTGAGGAGTGCGGGAAAAAAACTGGTAGCATAGAACTTACGGTTACGTGTCTGGCTATACCAACTGTAAACCGAGCTGCCAATCTTGTACTGAACTTAAATCCATAAAGTTTAGGTAACATAGCAAAGAGCTCCTCTAAACAATTACCATGAAAGTATTTATAGAAAAGGCTTGGGGAAGCAACATTATAGCAATGGGAAAGTGACTGAAGCTGAGATGCAAGGTCAGGACAAGTAATATTGCTGATTCTTCTTTGGATTTTATCAAGGATCTCTAAAATATACAGCAGGAGTGCTGGATCATATGTGACAGCAATAGTCTAACCATGGATAAATGTTTGACTTATAGATAGATTCTGGAGCGAAAACTTGTCTAGCATGAGAGTGAACCTACCTTCTTAGCAGCTGACCTAGTAATGGATTTAATATAGTCTTTTCAGTGGGAACAGATTATAAAGAATAGCAAAGATAATCAGAAAAATATTTAAAAAAAAAATTGCTATTCATTTAAATTACCTTCAACCATGAGAACAGACTTGAAAGTGATTGTACATTGGATCAAGTTTTCATTCATACTGGCTATCATGTTAATGACAGCTGTTTTCATGAGATCCTTGTTATTGCAAGGCCTGCTATTTGGTCACTCTTGAAGATTCACCAGATTTAGTAGTCAAGGGGATTCAAATGGGGTGGGGTTAGGAAGTTATATATTAAGGGTGATAAGATCATAAAAATTCATAACCACTTTGTGAGAGGGTGTAGTCCTGTGGGAACATTATTGCTATCTCCTAACTCAAGGGTTTAATCCCTATGTCCTACACCTTGATGTAGGTAATGGTATTGTCCTTGAGGCCTTGCAGGAAAAAGTAGTAAGTATGACATTGTTGTTCATGAACCTCATGACCATTATAAACCATGTAAGCTTGTGGATACAGTCAGCTGTCATTTCCTGTTGTTAATTTGGTTATTTTCAGGAAACTCCAAGTCACAACATGATTTTTAATTTCCTGTGTCAGAGATTGAAATTTGATACATTAATGTTTTGGTATACCTGTAAGAGACATGAGACTGTTAAAATTTGGTGCATAGCTCATAGCATTATTAAATCATCTTCCATTTATGACACGCTAAACATGTCTTCTAAAACACCTGTATGGAGGGCTTAATTTATGAATATTGGTCACAAAGTTAAGTTTGAGTTATTCATATTTTTCACTTATGGAACACTCTTCTGGCTCCATGCTTTTCAGCCAACTTAAATTTTCAAAATTTAAATGCAATGTTAGTCACTACCTGCTATCCTTCTGATTACTCTTCTTTTGTTCTTGCTCCTTATTAATGTTTTTTTATTTTTTTTTTCTAATTTTTCAAAACCCAGTAACTTTTTGTGTCTTAGTGGCTTTACTGCTTTGCTTAGGGTGAACTTGATAAAAAAAAGAAATACAACCAAAAACCCCGAAAAAAACAGTCTGAAAAGTGCTAGAAAGAAACAAAAAAATGAAAATATTAGATAATAAAAAGCAAAATAAACAATGTATATATGAGTTTCAGTGGAAGAACATAAATTTCTATATATCAAAACAAGATTGGGTAACAGAATGAGAAAACAGAAAAATTTTCATTTAAAGAACAGAACATGTTACATAAATTGTTTTTTTTTCCATTTTGTCATTCAATTTCCCACCATGAATTTTATTGTAGGTTATCTTTTAATGGAAAAAAAGAAACCAAACTAATTAACTGGGTCATTTGTCATTTTACCTCTTATAGAAGTTTCAGTTACACTTATATTAGGGGTGGAGACAAGGTGCTACACCGTGTTCCCAGAGTTTTTCCATCTGCCTGAAATTTTGAATGAAAGACCTCCTAGACTGGTTGCCAACTATAGCCAGAGAACCAAGTCTGCTCTGCTATTTAACTCATAGCTGGGGGAGAAAAAGATGGATTCATACCTTTTCCAATGATATTTATTTGTAAATGAATGTAGGAAACTTGTCTGGAATTCAAACTCTGCTCTCCAATTACTGATTCTGAATTGTTATTTATTGCATCACCCATATATCCAAGAGACCAGAAATAAATAAAAGGGATGCTAAAAAAATGTAAAAAACATTAAAAGGAAATATTAATGTAAATTTTTTTCAATTTTTTATAAAAATCATAAATAATGGTCAGAAGAGAAAAATGCAATGACCAAGTTTAATAGTGATTAGTTATATTCACATATCAGTTGTGATATTCAATGTTACTTAAATATTCATGAAATGTGAACAGCATATAAGAACTGAATGTCATGTGAACTTTGGAATTATTTTTTAATAAAGAAAGAACATTACTTTATAAAATTTTTTTTAAAACTAAGAATTTAAGCATTTGTTTTTTTGTTCAAGGCCAAATTCCTCAAACATTTTGGAAATATCTTGTATTATTTACATGTTGTATCTTTCTTGTTTTTCAATATTTTGCTTTATGTCTCTTGTTTAGTATCCTGAAAGTTGGAGTATCTATCAGTGAAGATTTCAAGAAGTTGCTGTCTGATCATGGATTATTAGTGAGAGGATTTTTAGATCTTCGTAATGTTGTTGACCGTGTTGGACGAGTCTATACTTGGTGAGTATTATTCATTTAATTGTTTTACACTTGCTTAAATTGTTTTTATGGAGAGCTGGAATGTATATTTAACATTTTGTCTTTTTGAAATCTGTTCAAAAAATATTGATCCATTTTGCATCTCTCAAGAACTAGTTTTTCAGCCTTAATGTAATTGGGTAACTAATTATAGGACTTTACTGCACATATGAGAACACTCTGTGTTGTTATTCAGCTGGTGATAAATAAAATTGTATAGTTGTCACATTCACAATGACTGAGCAAGTGTTCCTAAGTTTGGAAATTAATTCAAAATTATTTGGGGGGGGGGGAATAAATGAGGGAAAGGATTTGAAAAAAAGTGGAGAAAGAAATTAATAATGGGGGTTTGGAATAACAATGGGTAGGTTGAGAAAAAAAATCAAAATTTAGATAGCCAGGCCATCTACTCCGGATTTAATATTAGATCAATGAATATGAATCACATACGTCCAGTAAGAATTTAGAGTTGATTCAGCGAGTGGAGTCCAGATAAAGCTTTTGTTACTAACACTTCAAACTTGGCTGGGAATCTGTTGAAAGTGATTCACATTTTGAAAACTAGAACATCAAATAATGTTGAATGTATGTACACTATAAACAAAGTAATTAGATAATTGACAGTGCAAAAATCTGATAATTTTTTGAACTGCTCAGAAAATGTCCAACTATTTAGATCATTTTCACTGCTTATTTATGTCTTATCTAGGGTTTTTTTTAATTTTTACAAATAACACATTGTTCAGCTCTGTCAGTTCCCTTACATCTGACTTTTGCAATTTCTGGTATTTCCTAAAACTAAAATTGCCATTGACAGGAAGGAGATTTCAGACAGTAGATAAGATTGAAGAGCAGCCAGCTGATGGGAATCCCAAAAGAGGATTTTGCAGTTTGTTTTGAAAGTGCAAGGGACACTTGAATAAAAGGACTAAGTCCAAAGAGGAAGTATTTGAAGAAGACTAATTAACAATAAATGACTGAATTTTTTATGGACAAACATTGCATAAACTTATTTTATGTAGATTATGAATTAATGTAGGCAGGTTACAAGAAGGAAGTTTCACTAAGACAACTTCTTTCCAAGGAACTCTACTCTCTAGAACAGACTCTCTTCCTAAACAGATGCTTCCTAAACATCACAATCTTTTTAAATCTAGAGTCAGTTATCTATCCTCCTTATCCTCATTTCCTACTTTCTCCTCTTATGTTTGTGTTACACACTTCATTCATTAACCCTCCATCTTGAATCATTATTGAGCCTTATATTGAGTGAATATTAGTTAAAAAAAAAAGATGCTTAAGATTGTCATGAGATGACTAAATAAATGTGTACTAAGGATGTTATATTAGGAAGAGATTGCATAATAATGGAAGCATGATTGCTTTGCACACATACCCGGCAATTCTGGCTATGTCTTGGCTTACTGCATGCAACCATCACTTAGCAATATTCTGTAAATAAACAAGTTATCAACTTGTAAGTCTGACAGCTTTTAAAGCAGAAAGAGAATCAGTAGGCAGCTCTGCATTTTAACATTGTTTTGGTGAATTATTTTTTGGAATTGCGCATTAATGGCACAAATAAACCTTACTACCAGAATTCATTAAACAAGGTGTTCAGAAAGGAAGCATGCTGTAACTCTGGGAATATCTATTTTCATGTAGACAATGTTATCCATTTTATAGAGCATATACCAATATATATTCAATTATTACAATGTCTGTCTCCAGACATAAACAGTAATGAACCTAGTGATGAGGAAATCAAGAAAACTATTAAAAATAATAAAGCATCATTTGGTGTTAAACCTAAACTTTTGAAAATAGCTAATTTTTAATCTGAATACAATAACAAGTTTTCTTATTTTATAAAAGAAGTCTGAATCAGAAACATATCCCCAAAAAGTGAAGTTTATCATGCGTTAATGCATTATGGAAACAAAAAAGTAGCCTTTAAGACCCTCAAACGTACAGAGGTATTTCAATTGAATCCATTATGATGAAAGTGTTAATGAACATTGTTTTAATTAGGCTCACATCATTTTATGAAAGTTTACTTTTTGTTCTAGTAAGAGATGCAATGATGGCATATATATCATCAAACAACTTCAAAAAATTGTTTACCTCTCTAATTAGAAATTATATATCTGCTATGTTGACCTCACAGCAACATAACTACATCAATAGAGATTTTCTCTTCTCATCCATTAGAAGCCACCTTTCAAGATCTGAATCCAATGAATGCATTGATCTAATGGAGAAACTGTATCAGTCTACAAATTCTTACAAATCAGGTGCAAACCCAAATATGGAAACCTTTCAAATTTCATCATGGGTATGACAAGGAGGAAATGAGTCTTCAGTTCATTTAATCTTTTCTAAGACTATGCCCTGCACATTTACAAACACAGATGTGAAGAGATGAGCACTGACAATTTAAGCATTCCATGCAACATCTCAAACAAATCTATCAGATCACTGCAAAGGTTTGTGCCCAATTTACTTTGTTAATATGAAATGACTGCAACTTGATATTGGCATTTGTTTTGGTGCTGATTTCTGGTGTGTTTGAAATTGAAATCTTGCATTGTTCAGTTGTGAGTCAGACTTTGTTGAAGTTTGACTTTTTTTTAACAAATGAATGCCTTAAAGAAGGAGGGTGAAAACTTACACTTTTACCATATTATTAAACTCTATGAATTTTGGAAAGGAATAAGTGTCAGAACTTCGACAAAAAAAACCCCTCAAAACATTCATAAGATTTATTTGGATTGTGTCCCAGCCCTTTGGATTGTCAAAAAGTGGTTTGGCAGGTTTTGTCAGTGAATTTAGCATAAACTATCAACCATGCTTTGAGTGACATTTCAATGTTGAAGAAGATGCTCTGCTTGCCATTGTGGAGAAAACAAAGATTTCGATGAAAGAGTTTGAAAGTCGGTATCTAAATTTCTTTTTGCGATTTGAATAGACTTGGATTTAAGAAAAATGGTCAATTTTGGCTAATCCCAAATTTGTCATTCTCCACCATGACAATGCAAGATCTCATGTTGCAAATCAGACCATTGCAGAAGCTTAAAGAGTTGAAATGTGGAAACCCTCAAGTACCCACCATATTCTTGGTTCCTTCAGATTTTCATTTGCTTCAGTCTCTGTAGAACAATTTAAATGAGAAAAAAATTTGACTCTGTACAGCCAGTGGAAAGCTACTTTACAGCCTTCTTCTAACAAGAATCATGAAGTTTCTAAGAAAAATCTTGTACAATAAAGAGGGAGAGTTGTTAAAAACAATGGAAATTATGTCAGTCAGTTAAGTGCCAGACGTGAAACATGCTTGGGCGATCATGTCTCGAAAGAGACATGACTGACTGGGAGGAAGATTATCCCGCAGTAGGTTGCCATTGCTTTCTGCAGTAGACTGGTTGCCAGCCAAGGCTATAGAACCCAATCTGTCCTGTTATTTAACCCATAACTGGAAGGAAGAGACGGATTAATACGGTATTAATAAGGGTATTTGCGCATAAATGAATTCAACTGGAATTCGAACTTGGCTCCCCGATTTCACGTTCCGAGCCAATATCCACTGCACCACAACGCACATCCGGAAGATTATGTACTTGACTAATAAATGTTTTTTTGTGGGTGGAGGTGGTGGGGAATATGTAAAATTTTGTTTTTAATTTTCTAATTGGGTACAAACTTTTGCAGTGAGCTAAGCTGACAACATAGGTATTCATAGCTAAGATATGCATGATCTTGAACAAAAATTCAACATCCCCTACCAAATGTTTCAAGAAATAGGACTCTAGATAAACCTTTCCAGAACAGAAACTATGATCTGTAATTGAAATGAAAACAGTGATGACACATCTGATTCTTTCATAAAAATTCACTGTGGAATTTGTAAATTATAAACACTTTAAATACCTCAATATATGGATCAATTATAACAAATTTAATATAAGAGAAAATTAAACATAGAATAAGCTGTGTTAGAAGTCATTTTTGCATCACTGCAAATTGTTACAAAACCAAAACATTAACCTGAAAACCCAAGCCATGCTCTTAAATAGCTTAGTCAGGTTGAGACTTTCATATTGATCTCATGCATGGTACCAAACCCATTCAGAAATATCTAAACTGTCTGCTGTATAGAACTATTTTCTAAGATCAATGTTTAAAAATAGTGAAGCCTGTGGGTATTGGCAAAGCCTATCCTCCTTTGAACTTTGGGGACAAGCACTACAGAATCACAAAGAACTGCACCAAATAACAGAAACCACATCACTTGAGGGCTTTTAAAAACAGCAACAATTAAAATGGATATCACATGTAACTCAGAGAAAACAATGAAATAATCAAGATATTAATGTTGCATACTATTTCAAACAAAATATTAGTTAGTAATCTTTTATCAATACTGGAAAAAGAGATAACATTTAATGGACTTGTGAGATCTATTTTTTTGAAAAGAGAAAGTGTTAGGGCGCTGCTCCTATTTGACTACAAATGGACTGTTCCCATTGCTATATATAGCAATGGTGGATTCTCTACAAGGGAGTCGTAGAGAGTCACTTGAGAGTCTCTAATGAGTTACTGAAGAGTCAGTGCGAGTCAGTGAAGAGTTAGTCACACCTCCGGTGGCGTATCGGAAGTAATCACGTATACACACGTCTTACGATGGATTGGACTCTTGTATCTTTCTATTGTAAATATTACTAATCACTTCTGTACATACTAACTGTCTTTCCGCGGAATACAACTTATATTCTGATTCTGTTGTTGAGTTATTCATTTATACTTGGCGACATAACAGAAAGATTTTATAAATTTCAATCATAATGGCTGCTGTGTGGTGTTGTATGAGCATAAAAAGCAAAATGTGAAATACATAGGCTTATGAAGGAAAGATAATGGTTAACCTTTGACTTAAATAGGTTAAGATTCTAGTGATTTCAAAAATATCCTGCTGGGAGTCTATTTCACAAAGCAGCAGTTTTTCAGAAGAAGCCGAGTGGAACTTACTGCTTATTAATGGATTATGAAGTTTAAGGACATTTTCTTTGAGACTTTTCATTTTTTTGTTTTGTTGTTTTTTCTTTTTACATCTTTCAACATTTATTTGCCAGGAAAACTAGGCAAATTCAAATATTAATAATGAGAATATGAGCTGCCATAAATAATAGTAATCAATATTTGATAAGGGAAAAGTGGCTTGAAAATGTAATATTGAGATGATTAAGGCTTGAATTTAATGTCAGTGCAAGATTATAACCCCTTTGATATTAGCTCTCATGCTCAAATTAGCAAATCAGATCAATAAGATTTAATTTATTCTATGATTGATTGTTTTATTACTGTCACTCTGACATTTGCGATTCTCTTGTCTTGTTTATTCTAGTATTCTTTATTCTAACACACTTATGTGTAACCTTTTGTAACAAATCTCTAGCACATTTCCTTTAATCCACTCAGTTCAATGTTTAAAAAAATATTAATTTTTATATACACAAATGTACTCAGTATCAAGTGCTGTATATTATAGACTAGCAGTATAGTCCAGCGTTGCTCGGGTGTAATGAAAGCTTTAAAACTAATCTCAGCTCAGACTCCTTGGATGTTCATACGAAAGACTAAAAAGTTTCCAGTTAAAGCGAAACCGTAGACTGAGAGAAAAATGAATGAATGTAAGTCAAATTTTGATTTCCTGGTATCAATTTATTTATTTATATATATAATCGATTTTCTGCACTATTGTAAGAACTGCAACCTTAAAATACTTCTGAATATCATTTCTTATGCCTTTGTCTATGAGTGTATCAAATTTGATTAAAATCGGACCACTCCTTCTATCACCCGATTTTTTTGATAATTGATTTTCGATATTTATCGGGGGTACCTTGACACAAAACCTAGCTAAGAACACTCGCAGATGCTTATAGTACAAGTGTGTAAATTTTCAAGAGAATTGGTTCAGCCATTTCAGAGTCTATAGGTAACACACACACACACACACAGACAAAGTTCTATTTATAAATAAGTTTAGATATAGATACAGAGGTTTACAGTCATGAATATTATAAAAAATAATTGCTGATGTGAAAAGGTCCTTGATCATATCTTGTTGGGTTCACTTTTGCACTGATGACCTCGGAAAAAAGTATGAATCTGTTTTTTCTACTTCTACTTAAAAAGCCTTGGATGGTAGCCAGTCTAGGAAAAGGACAATTCTAAATTTAAAACCTTGAAGCTAATGAAAATCTATTTCACTATTTTTCCCAAGAACTCAAGACAATAGACATGGTTGTTTTCTGTCTTGAAGGTATATGGAATAAAAAAGAATGAAATATGAAATATTTTTGTAATGCTCTGTGATGACTGTTATAAAAAAGATATTATAAAAAAAAATTCTAGTTGGAAATAATAAGCATTAAATTATATAATACTTTGTTTTGTTTCTCAAAATCTCTCTTATTGAAAGGAATTTAAAAAATAAATTGATTTTGATTCCCTAGGTAGGAATGTAGTTTAGCAACAAAAGTGTATAAGACGTGTTTATAAGTTACTGACTATAGAGTAAGTGGCTATGGTGAAATAGTAGAAATGCCCAACAAACAGAATTGATAAAGTTTGCAAGAAACAATAATAAGGAAAAAAAAGATTATTGCAAAAATAATATAAAGCAAACAAACAATCTAAGCAAATCAACAGTAATATGGTAAAAAGTTTACAAACTAAGAATGGTATTAACACACAAGTTAATATGGAGATGAAATCAAGAAGTAGCCTATCTTATTGTCTAGGAAGAAATCCCAGCATGCATCTATGTAGTTTTGCCTATAAATTGGGGAGGGGGAAATATTTTGCAGTCATTCACACAAATTGGAACAAACACTGACCAAGTGGCTATTTATCGATTTTTTTTAAATTTTTATTTTTATTTTTTATTTTTCTCAAAATACAAATATTGTAAACAATATTAACTAAATTATATTCATATTTACTGATGAAAAAACAAAAACAATAAAAGTAAAAAGAAAAGAAAACTGTCATTGTCTCTGGCTTTCAATCTCAATCTACTTCCAAAAATTTGACCCAATGACTAAACTTTGGAAACTTATTTTTTTAAAATCCCTTTTTGGTTTAAGAACTTTTCAGAACCCCACTCCATAGGCTTGTACATGTTTGTATGGATATTTGGCATATCAGAATCTAAGTGGATTTTAGTCTCATCACTTCATTTTATCTTTTGATGGTAATTTTATATTTTAGCAGAAGGGCATGATAAAGTATGCACTGATGCTAACACTCAAACATTCTTGTGGCAATAAAATACCTGTTATAAGTATAGCTGTTAACATTTTATGAAAACTAATTTCAGGATTAGAGACCCTTAGATTGCTTCTGTAATTGATATGCGCTATCATGATAAAAGTAATAAAATCAGTTTTTGAAGTAAAAATAGTTTGATCAAAACTCCCAATTCTACTTATGTTATATTTTATTACAGTGAATGACTCACAGAAGAAAGAGAAAATGAAAAAATTTCATTGATAGAACTTATTTGTCCTATGAGCAAAACCTTTTATTTGAAAAGCAATTTTAATCTTTTAAAAAGGTGCATTTTACAAAAGAAATTAGCTTTTTTATGAATTGTACAATACCATGCATATACTACTAATCTTTTATCATAAACCAAACTTATTAGGATTTTATTTCTTGGAAGAACATTACACATTCAAAACTGTTATGATATATTATTTCTGACTAAACTTTACAGTATTAAAACTTTGTTTCCTATAATATGAATTTGTCTCTGTCCTAAAATGAGTACACCTCTATGAAAATATTTCATTTAAAAAAAATCAGATTTTATTGTAATTGTCTTTATTTTTTATTCATTCTTGTCTTGTCAACATTGATTTCACAAAATTTGCATTCACTGGAAAAGGTTTTTTCCATTCTCACAAAATGCATGTGTCTTTTATTTTTTGTTTCATTACATTCCCCAACTTCCGAAATGGTTTTCAATTCTTCATTATAAGCCAATTGAGTAATTTTACTTTTGGCTTTTTCAAAAACTCTGTTGTTTGTGTTTTTTGTTTTTTTTTTAAGTGGATTTATAGTTTTTGAATATTATCATACTGGAAGAAAATTCTTCATAAGTGTTTAAATGAAGGTAACATTTTCTGTCAATATATTGCAGTAACCTTCAGTATTCATGATTCTGTAAATGTAATACAGTTCACCAGTGCTCATACAACTTCATAATATTTCCATTACTATTCTTAATTGTTGATATCAAATGCTTTTCCTTGTATACCTCATTGTTATGTCACCAAACTTGGATTCTATTTAACCAAAATATATTTTTTGCTTCATATGATCAGAGCACATTGCCCCAAAATGTTGAATTATCTTTATTCCCTGGCACCAACTTTTAATCTGGCCTCTTTATGCTGTTTCTTATGAGACAGTCAGCCATGTATATTGGTCTTGATCAGGATATGTTTGATTTTTATAGTAGAAACATTCACAACACATATTTCTCTGATTTTATTAGTAACTTTTGTAGCTGATTTTTTTGAGTTTATCAGCCAATCTCCTGATAATTTCTGTATGCTTTGGGCATTTTTATTTTTCTTGTGATTTTGTGCAATTTCAGCAAATTTTAAAAAACTGTTTTTCTGTTTGTGATAAGAAATAACACATTTCTTTAAATTGAAAGAGTTATTTTCTATATGGAATCATTACTGAAATAAATATCTGTATACTGAAAACCCTAACTTCATAAAAAAATATTTTTAATGCTGCATCCTCCACTTATTTATTTTTTAATCATATGGACTGCCACTAGTGTGCAGGGGGTATTGAAGAATGAATAAAAGATGAATGGTATTCAAGAATGAAAAGATGGCAATTGACATTGCATTTAAACTTTTGTGAATTGTAGCTATCAGGAAAGCAAGTAAACAGGTGAGAAGTGCAAGAGAAGAAACAATTGGAGTAGAATTTGTGGTTATGTTTAAATATTTCAATTATTTCAAGTAAAAGGGTGGGATCTAGATGTTAATCAACTTGCACACTTAAATTCACATGAACAGGGCACCAGGGGAAAAAAAAATTATCAGAGCAGCTGCCATGAAAATATTTGTAGAAAAGACAGAGGGAAGTCACATAAACTATAAATGTGCAAAATGAATTCTGACAAGAAAAAAAAAAACTTTCTGGCCCGACACAGAGACCTAACCTTCTTAGCAGTAGATTAATTTATAGATCCTATATAGTCATTCTACTTCAGGTTGGTTGAAAAAGTGAGGCCAAAAATAATAATGGCTTAAAAATATGCGTACAATATAGAATGAAGTAAAAATTCTTAGTGGCATACTCTGTTTTGTTATTGGCAACAGTTTTAATGCTGTAGAATTTGGTCATAAATAATACCTGATAATACCTGTGAAGTATGTAGGGATAATGAGAAGGAAATACACATTGTTTTCAATGAAACAACATAAAGAATTAATTTACAAATTTACACATTTGAAGTTGTCAGTAACTTGTTTCAGGACAAGTAACCAAACATTAAATGTTCTCAGTTTTGATGAATTGTCAAGAAGAGAAAATGTTCATATTAAACCCTCGGACACAGTTATATTTCAAAATGCTTAAAATAAATTGTTTTTTTTTTTTTGCATAAAAGGTATATTGTTGTATTCAACATGAATAAAAAAGATACATTTTAAGGTACTTAGCATATAAGTTGAATAGAGTTTTTTGAAATTCCCCAGCTCTCATTAAACACTGATACATTACACAGCATGTATCAGTGTGTAATTTGACACTGGTGTTATTCAGATGTGCTGGACTCTGCCTTTTTCTCTCTCTTCTGTCCTTTCTCTTTTCCTGCTGTTGATTCAACTTTCTTTACCTCTATATATCTATATTCTACAAAATAATTTTCATATAGGCTCGATAAACTTTGTCTTGATCTATTTTTCCATCCAGAGCCAATCCCTTTTTCTATTGGTCAAAATAAATTTTGCATAGGCTGGCAAATTTGAAAACAATGAAGAAAAGAGAGCTATTCTTATCTCACATTTACCACACTTGTTTTGATTGTGTAATGTACCAATAAAAATTATAAAATCCTTGTTTAGAAGAAAATGAATAAAACAAAAAAAAAAAAAAAAAGAATAAGGATTTACTTGCCTATGGACAATATTATATATCTGTAAAACTTTATTTTCCACTTCCTAACTTGCACTTGTTCATCAGTGCACTGGCATGTCAAATGGTGAGGAGGATAGGTATTAATCTTGTACTGGTAATCTCTGCTGCAAGACCTACTAAAATCTAAACATTAGGGTGTAAGATTTTCTTTTTTGTGGGTATGGGAAGTACATCTTATATGTCATAAGTATATTTTTTATGCATTTGGTTGCAACCAAGAGTGTAGAACTATTTTTGCTTTTATACAGTATTCAATAAATTCGTTATTACAGTTATGGAGAAAAGAATATTAAGTTTGAAAAATTTTAAAATAGACAGAAAATGGATTTGAAATTCTTTTCAGTTATTCACAACAGAAATTGTCAGATAATTTTTAATTTGAGATATTTTGGGGAATCAAATTATGAGTGTAATTAAATTATTAAAATTGTTGGACTCTGCTGTAATAGTGGATGCAAATTGAGTAAGATAAGTTTTTAAAGAGCAGTATTCAATATAAACTAGTCTAATACAATTCATCAACCTTGGACCTCATCTTTCTATAATATTTATCATTTGGATTGCATTTTGAATTTTTTGTTCTTGTTTGTCTAAAGGTCCTTGGATATTCACTGAAAAGGATGTTATTTAAAAATTTTTTTTTTTAAAAGAAAATTTTAAAACCCAAAAGAAGTTATTCTGCCTATTGATTCATGTGCAGAAATTCCAGTTCAATACAAAAAAAGAAGAAAAAAAGCATTAAATGAAAGAATGAAGAATTTGATAGAAATGGGGGAAAAAAAAAAGAATAAATTAATTTGGTTATAAAAACATTTGTGGTGAAATGAAAAATAAATTTTCCTGTCAATTCATTTAAAAGGAAAGATCAAAGTATTTTTAAATTACTTTAAAAATTTTTTAATCCTTTCTAACACATTCTAAATTTTGGTAAAAATTTTTCTTTTTTTTTTGTCAGCAGGTGAGCAAATTTTTACCAGAGTTTACTACAGATAATGTAATATTACGAAAATTAATTTTTTTTCAGTGAAAACACATTAATTTGGAATTTCTTGCAAAAATCAAATAATGGTTGGATTTTAATGATAATTTCAGGACTTATGAATGAAATTATTTTGGAATTATTTAAAAATTTCACCAAGATTCTCTAAAAATAATAATTATTATTTTTAGAGAATCTCGGTAAAATTTTTTTGTTACATCTATGTTTCTCCTTCCCCCCCTCCACACACACACACACACACACACACACACACGTAATTTCATGAAATTAAATTCTGTTTCGGAAATTTGTTTTATTAGTTATACTCTCGATTCCTTAAAGAATGGAGAGATCAACTTGTTTTTTCGAAGAGGGAAATAAGACATAGGAAAAAATGTAAGAGTTATTGCCCTTGTGTCACAGTCGCTGAACCAAGCAGATAAGATTCGCTTTAGAAAATAGAATGTTCTAAGCGCACTAGCGAGCACACTTTTAATTTCAAAAGTATATTTTAGATTACCATAAAATTTGCTACCTCGAAAAAAGGTTTTAAATAAGAGCATGACATGATGAAAAAAGGTCCCAAAATTAAAAACAAAGTTCTATCTTCCAAAATGTTTGTTGTTGTTAAGAGGAAAGTCTAAAATTGTTTTTTTAATTATTTAAAATTATTTTATTACATTTTTTGAATTTTTTTCTAGCACGTTCGAAATTTTGGTTAAAAATTTTGTTTTTTTTTGGGTGGGGGGGGGGTGGGGGGGTGGTCAGCGAGTAGGCCAAAGATTAGTATGGGAAATTTAACATCTTTTTTGCAACAAAAAACGCTTTGTTTTAGAAATTCAATTATGTTTTTTTTTTTTGTTTTTTTTTTGAAATCTTCGTACTAATTAAATATATTTTTCATCCGTCTCTGGTATGGTTTGAACCTGAAAGCACATATTTTCCTTTAATATGATTTTTCGAACATTTGGGTTGTAGATGAAAATATACTGTTTAGTGTTTTAGTGAATAAACAATACCTAGTTAAATATAGATATCCACTTAAAAATAATATTTAATAAATAAGTTATATATATGTATATTTGTCATCCACATGCAAGCATGTTTCGCTGTATCGCAGCTCATCAGTATATATATATATATATATATATATAAGCACTCACACAAATGAAAGAAATCAATCTTGTACCAATGAAAAGTGCATATAAAGGAACGGCTTTATACACACAGGCACGCCTTCACTAACCCTAATTTAAGATATCAAACAGCTCTTTCCAGAAAATACTGGGAATTAAAAGAAAATAATTTAAATCCACAGATAAAGTGAAGGCTGATAAGCAAGTCAAGGACTCATAATAGCTTAAGAGACAGATGTAATTTTTGTTTCACAGAAAAAATTAAAATTTTGAAATTTCAATATCTGAACATACTTCTGAATAAACGTAGAGAGATCATTAATATGTGTCATTATAGAAATAATTTTAAAGTTGCAATAATTATCTTATTCTTCCATTTAGTCATAATAGAATTTTAAAAAAAATTTGGCTAAGCAGTTACCTTTTCCTTCCTACCTACCACTACTAACTACAATGGTCAAGCCACATAACTCCCACTGCCATAGAAGAAATTACTAAGATTCTGCTAGCTTAACTCTATAATAGCCAATATTCTCCCACCCCTTCCTTTACTAGACCAAGCCTCTGGCATTAGAATTTTTCCTCATTCTTTGTTTAAACAGGGTCGACAATACATATCTTAAACTGACATGTTGAAAATGGCTATTTCTGCTCTAAACTTTATCTGAATTTACATATATATATATATGTCATCCACATACAAGCCTGTTTTGTTGTATCACAGCTCATCAGTGAGGCTAGACATCCATTTATATCTCAGAAAAAACAACAAATATAAACAATCAATTGTGGATACCTCCTGACAAGTGGAAAAAGTAATTGCTGGAGAGTCTATGATACTCTGTAGTTGGGATGTTGAAGGTAACCTCAATCAGTTAAGTGATGAAATTTATAATTGTTGGAGTTTTTGGGTACCCTTGTATACTAGTGAGCTGACTCATTTGATAGTTCACCAATAGAAGGGTTAAACAATCAGAAGGCACAAAATGTTCAATGTAACGTGTATAAAGGCAATCATATTTTCCCGAGTATTGGCGACATAGTCAGATTCAGTAGAGTATCTGACTCATGAGTGTTAATCTTTGACGTTATTTCATTGAACAGATTATGTACTGCGCTGTATTCTATATTCATAAACTATAGTGGACATTGTCAACATGGTTATGGGCCCAGTATATGACTGTACTTTGACGGAGATGAGTCAAAATACGAATTGTGGGAAGTGAAATTCCTAGGCTACCTTAGAATACAAAAACTTCAGGAGATCATTCTTTGCTAAGAGGACCAGAAAGAAGATGAGGATTTCATGGTAAGAAATGCGATTGTGTTTGCCGAGTTAATACGATGCCTGGATGATAGGAGTTTGTCTTGAATAATGAGAGAAGCCAGGGATGACGGCTGCCTAAGCTTTAAGAATATTGCGTGAACATTAATTGTCAAAAGGTAAACCCAAAATTATTGCTTTATGTACTGAATTAACTTTGTTAAGAAGAAAAATGAATCTGTAACAGATTATATTATACGAGCTGAGAATGTCACAAATGCTTTAAAAATGGCAGGTGAGACTATCTCAGATGGGCTGCTAATAGCCATGGTTTTAAAGGGATTTTCAGCAACATTTAAACCATTTACGACAGTCATAACTCAAAAAGATAAAAAATTAACTTTCACTGAGTTTAAAATTGCGTTATGAACAAACTGAAAATAAGTGTAATCCTCCAAATCAAGGAAATAACGTAATGCAACTGAGAACGTCATTTAAAAAACCAGTCCCTCAAACCTACCAGACTAAGAATTATGATATTAAAAACAAGTGGCTTAAAAACAAATATTACAATAATAACAACAATAACAACAGGAACAATAATAATAAAAAATCAAATATTATCTGTTTTGTTGTGGAAGAGCCGGACATGTATGGGTGAAATGTCAATTTCATACAAGGAGTGATTTTTGTAAAAATGTAAAAGCTTTTTCTGAACGAACATATGCTTTTTCGTTTGGGTTGGATACTATACCTAATAGTTATAATTCTTACCTAGTTGACACGGGTGTGACAAATCATGTAATTACAGATGAAAAAAATTTATTAATTTTAACTTTGAGTCAGATTCCCACTTTATTGAGTTGGCTGACGGTACCAGAGCTAATAATATAGTTTTAAAAATAGGCGATGCCTGTATTTATTTACTCGATACTAAAGGAAATATTTGTAGATGTTTATTAAAAAGGCCTTAATATATCCCTAAGTTTAAACAAAATATTTTCTCAGTTCAGTCTGCTGTTAAAACTGGTGTTAAAGTTTTCATCAAGAGAATTCAAAGTTAATATACCCAGACGGAACTGATTTTACTACAACAAAATGGACGTTTGTATTTAAAAAGTATTAAATTTGTGAAAAAAGCCACCCACGATTTAAGGACTTGGCATAAAATATTAGGCCACTATAATAATTCGGATGTTAAAAGATTGCAAGAACAAGTTACTGGAATAAAAATTACATCTCCCAAGGGTTTACAACATTGTGACACATGTATTAAAGGGAAAATGGCAAAATATAGAAATAGGGATCAAATCCCCAAAGCAACAGACATCTTGTTCAGAGTTTATTGGGAGTTAGCAGGTCCAATTTCACCAATGGGTGTAAGGCATCTATTCATATGTATTAAATTTTGTTGACGAATATTCAGGACTTATTATGATATATTTTCTGAAAAACAAATCTGATATCCTACAAGCTACAAGAATCTGATATTTCACCTTATGGAAAAGTGAAAATAATTAGAACAGATAATGGTGGAGAGTTTACTTCTGATGATTACGAAAACTTCCTAATAAATGAAGGCATTGAACATGAGAAAACCTGTACTTATTCCCCACACCAGAACGGAATCACTGAACGTAGTTGGTGGACTCTTTTCGGAATTACTAGATGTTTGCTAATAGAATCTAAGTTACCCAAAAATCTGTGGGTCTATGCATTAAATACAGTCGTGTATATAAGAAACTGTTGCTATAGTAGTAACATTAAAAAGACTCCTTGCGAGGCTTATATGAACTACAAACCCAACGTAAGTGGTATGCATATTTTTGGTACAGTTTGCTACACATATGTCAACCACAGAGCTAAACTAGATCCAAAAAGTGAAAGATGCATATTCATTGGCTATGACAAAACAAGTCTGGCCTTTATGATTTATTTTCCACAAAGTAAAATAATAAGGAAAACCAGATGCGTCAGATTTACAGATTCCTTTGACAGAGTGGAGGATCGAGAAAACACAAACTATTATGGCCTGATTATGAGATAGGGCCTGTAAATAAAAAAACCCATTCAAAATCCATAATTAAAGGAAGGTGTTATACCAGATGATATAGACGACAAAAAATCAGATGCAAACCTTGAGTTAAAAGAAGATACAACCAAAGAGGAGAGGCAAATTCCGTGTTATCTGATCAGAAATAGAAGAAAACCAGACTATTTTGGAATGGGTCAATGTAATATCTATGACATTGACTGTTGCTATTTGGTGCAATATATCCCGAAGAACTATTAAGAAACCATAAATTCTGGTAATTCCAAACAATGGATAACCGCTATGCAAAAAGAAATGGAATCCCTAGTATCAAATGATACTATTGAATTGAAAAAGGTCCCGAATGATAAAAATATTATCGGCAATTGTTGGGTTTATACTATAAAGTGAACTGAGGATGTCTCGCCAGAGTATAAGGCTTGTTTTATAGCTAAAGGGTTCTCTCAGATATATGGGGAAGATTATGTAGAAACATTCAGTTCAACAACAAACATAACAATCAGAATTTTGATGCAAATGACAGCACATTATAGTATGGATATACACTATAAGGATGTTAAAGCAGTGTATTTAAATGCTCCGATTGACTATAAAATATATACAGAACCAGTAGAAGGTTTTGAAAAAGGTGACAGTTATGTGTGGAAACTCAAAAAGTCACTATATGGGCTTAAACAGAGTGGGTGGATGTGGAATAAATTACTACATTCCTATTTAATTGAACAACATTTTGAACCCTCCCCAGTTGACCCATGCCTGTACACAAAAATATTTAATAATGAAATATTAGAAATTCTGATTATTTGGGTCGACGATATTTTAATTGTTTTAAATATGAAGCTGCTTTATTAAAAATTAAAAATTCCTTAAATATAAGGTGTAAAATGACTGCCTTGGGTTGATTATCATGGTTTCTTGGTATACAATTCAAATTTAAGGACAACACTATTACAATGAATCAATCCAGATACATCGAAAAACTTTTATCTAAATTCAACATGCAAACTTGTAAAACATGAACTACTCCATGTGAAAGGGATTTAAACACAATTATAAATAATGAAGATGGTATAGCGGCATGTGAGAAAGAATACAGAATATTGATTGGAAGTCTTATTTTCGTCATGACATCGACAAGGTCCTTATTAGTCTTGGGTAGAATGTAAAACTGTATCCATTAGTTATTTAGAGATGTTAGTTTTTGGTATGAATGTGAGTTCTTAATTTCAGGGTATAAACGTAAATAGTTTTACTTTTAGCCCAATCCTCCTATGAATGACTCTCAGAATCACTCTGACCCAGAGTGATAGTGCCTGTTTTAATGGATCCCATCTATGGGTAAAATAACAACTTTTTCCATTTTTTTTGTTGTGATCACAACCCAGATTTATAATATTGTTATTAATGTTTATTAACCTGAAATACTTAACAGTGAACAAAATGATATCACTAATATTTTGTGGATATTAATTAAAAAAAAAAATTAATTACAAAACAAAGATATATTATATGAATACTAAAGTATTTGTTCCATATGAATATTGACTTTACTAATATTTTGCAAGAAGATTCCATAATGTACCTAAAATGGGCGGGGGGGAATTTTTGGGTACACTTATATACTAGTGAGCCAGCCATGAGCTGACTCATTTGATAATTCATTAATAGAAGGGTTAACCAATCAGAAGGTTGAAAATGTTCAGTGTGACGTGTATAA
Source organism: Ascarosepion bandense (assembly GCA_037127315.1). NCBI lineage: Eukaryota > Metazoa > Mollusca > Cephalopoda > Sepiida > Sepiidae > Ascarosepion > Ascarosepion bandense. The sequence continues at coordinate 213,618 of JBBBDQ010001939.1, read as the reverse complement.
AGGTGACCATATTTTCCCGAGTATTGGTGATATAGTCAGATTCAGTAGAGTGTCTGACTCATGAGTGTTAATTTTTGACATTGTTTCATTGAACAGATTATGTACTGCGCTGTATTCTATATTCATAAACTCTGGTGGACATGGTCAATAATAATTGTATTAATTTGCAATTATATATATATATATATATATATATATATATAATATTGTAGTTTTGTTATTACAATGATTTATAAAAGCAGTATATCACTACACAAAAGTTTTTGTGTTTCAGAACAATTTCTTCAGGTGGTATTTTAAAATAAATGGTGAAAATGATTTATTTAGAAAATATAATATGAATTCATGGTTATTTAGAAAATGAAGGGGTGGTAGTTGGCGAATATGCTTGTAGGTGTGTCAATATTGTTCAATCAAAAATGAGAATTCAGTTGAACTATGAAGTTACAGATTTGGGTTGCGAAAGGAAGCAGTGAAGCTTGGTGTCAAGGCATATCACTTTTTAATTTTGTTTAGGTAAGATACACAGTGGGATCATACATTATTTAAATGGGTAGATAATAATTTTAAACAACAGGTTGGATTTTAGGTTGTTTTTTTTTTTCAAACCTAAAAGTAATACTCAACATTAATTTAAAAGTAGTAAACTTCCATGGTGTAACACTAGACTTAGTAACTGATACTTATCAATCATACATAAAACCTAAAGAATATCCATTATACATCCACCCAAAGTCTAATCACCCTTCAAGTATAATCAAACATATACTCTCTTCCATAATAGAATATAGAATTATTAAAAACTCTTCTAGTGAAGAAGTATTTTATAAACATAGAGATTTTTATAATACTCAAGTGGGACCATACATTATTTAAATGGATAGACAATAATTTTTAACAGCAGGTTGGATTTTAGGGGTTTTTTTTTTAAATTTTATTTTTTACTACCTTGTGTGGGATATTTATTTTACTAAAATAAATTTTAAGTTATAAATGAAACATTGTAATGAAGTTTTAAAGAAAAATATTTTTGATGTTTACATTAAACTGTTAATTCATCTCTATAATTTTTAGGGAACCTTAAAATCTGCAGTTTTTTATTCAGGCACAGAGGGCAGATGTCATAAAATGACCTACAGATTCTTGTTTTTTCCAGAATTTCCCATTTTACTTTATGGGTTTTGTTTATATCTTTTAGCTTCCAAAAATATGCAGAAAGGGATGTTTGGTTTTGGTACATGCAATTTACATAAATCTGTATTATTGTTATTTTCATTGTTTGGATAATTTTTGTTACTTTGGTTTATGTGCTGATTTAAGACTTTATTATTATGTTTTTTTTAATGACTTTTTTTCTATATTATTTCTACAACTATAACTTAATTTAAGGGATTTTTATTAAATATTTTACTTAAAGGGTTTTATTATTATGGAAATGCTTCTTAATTAAACTGAGGAACTTCAGCCCTAACTTGGTGCTAACCATTTGGTTAAAAGACAGTATAAACCAAATGATTTTTCTATTTCTATTTTTTTTGTTATAGTCATTTTTTTTTTTTTTATATATTTGATATCATGGTCCTTTATTGTCATTATTTCTTAGGACACTATTATAAAAATCTATGTATCTAAAATACTTCTTCACTAGAAGAGTTTTTACTAATTCTATATTCTATGGAGGAGGGTACATGTTTGATTATACTTGGAGGTGGGGTGATTAGACTTTGGGTGGATGTATAATGGATATTTGTTAGGTTTTAGGTATGGTTGATAAGTATCAGTTACTAAGTGCAGTGCTACATCAAGGAAGTTTACTACATTTAAATTAATGTTGAGTATTACTTTTAGGTTTGAAAAAAAAAACAACCACCCTAAAATCCAACCTGCTGTTTAAAATTATTATCTACCCATTTAAATAATGTATGGTCCCACTATGTATCTTACCTAGACAAAATTAAAAAGTGATATGCCTTGACACCAAGCTTCACTGCTTCCTTTCGCAACCCAAATCTGCAACTTCATAGTTCAACCGAATTCTCATTTTTGATTGAACAATATTGACACACCTACAAGCATATTCGCCAACTACCACCCCTTCATTTTCTAAATAAACATGAATTCATATTATATTTTTTAAATTAATCATTGTCATCATTTATTTTGAAATATCACTTGAAGAAGAACAGTATTGTTCTGAAACATGAAAATTTTGTCACGATTGTGTTATAAAGCTTTTATGAACCATCGTAATGACAAAATTATAATATTAAGCTTTACTTTGTATCAAGCACTCTTTATAAAATTAAATGCATGAACAGTGGGTTTTAATTTACCTTTTCTTTCAATTCCTTTATATATATATTAATACATGAAATCCACTCAACTTGTCAACTTGTTTATTTTATAAATACTTAATTTAATAGGTCATATTTGTATAGCTTTGATACTTTTTGATATAAACACTTGGGATTTGCTACTGAATTGCTGTAGTGTGGTTTGAGCCTAAAACTAGTGTTTAAACCTTTTTGTCATTGAGTTTTCAATTAATATTTCAATGTTTAATCCATTATAACAAGCCCTAATTAAATCAATTCAGTTTTTTTTTACCATAATTTATATCTTGAAAATTAATAAATTAGTTTGATTTTCAAGTGTCCTTTCAAAGCATGATGATGGATTTTTGGGTTATGTTATTAATACAAAATAAATCAAGTCATAAACTGAATACTTCCCCACAGTACAAAAATATTATCCTATAATTCATGCAGTTTAACCGTACCAAATAAAATTTGCAGTTAATCATTTTCTCTTTTTTGTTTTTCTCAAGAAATATATTTTTATTTGTTTTTTGTTGAACAAATGTTGTTTAATGTTAGATTTTTGTGGGTCAAGTGAATAGTCATATTTCATCGTTTTTTTTACACTCTTTTTAGTATGCCTATGATTACTACCACAAAATTCATTACTGTCATCATTATTTTTCTCAGTTATTATTTCTTGTTATTGTTATTAATAATATTGCTTTGTGTTCTAAAGTTTCAAATGTCCTTCTTGGAATAATTTGTTTTCTATTAATATGAAAACATTACTTTTTGCTTTCTTTTTCTCTCTTGTTTCACTTTTTAATTTTTATTCATTTTATTTGAATATAAGAACATTTGCATTTAAATTCTTGCAACATATTTAAATAGACCATATGGTAAACACATTGCCTCTTTGAAATTGTCCCTAGAGAATAATACTAAAAAATTATGATATCACAATGCAGACAGAGAATGTATGCACATAGAGAAAAAAGAAAAAAATGTTGTATTCCTAAGACAAATAATTCTCTAATTACATTATTTTTCTTTAAACTATTGTACTTTAAAGTAATTTAGGGTACATCTAAATCTTTTTGATTTACATTTTTAAGAAGCAATGATTTTATTTAATTGACTTGGAGGGAATATTTTTTATCTCTAATATTAGTTGCTTCTTTTTGAAATGGAGTGCAAAAATTTAAAAAAATGATTTTTTTTTTCTCAGGATCAGTTTGTCAGTAGATGAAAAATTTCCATCAATTTTTTATATTTTTTTAAGTACAACATGTGAATCATTGTTCTTATCTTTGTTGTTGCTATCACAATGTTTCAATCATTGTGACCTCTGACCTTCATCAAGCGTATGTCCATCTGGGTAGCTTACATCTGAACCCTTTATTTGATTTACAGATGTAGATTTTTCTTGTGCCTCTGCCTATGTCTATGAATATATTGTCTAGTTCTTATTTTTAGTACAGCTCAGTTATCTCTTTCAACTTGGTCCAAGTACATACTGCCTGACCCAGGGACTGAACTCAAATTATGATGTCACCAAATTCATGAGTCAATGCTTTAACTCATTAGGTTGTATGAAGAACTTGGAGCCTTAAACTTAACTTGTTTGCTTGTGAGTATTGCTGTGACTTTTCATGCTTGACTGTCACTCATGGAAGCTTCTTTTTGTTACAGCTGCTGCTGCTGCTGCAAACCTGCTGTTATTTGTCTTTCTTTCTTTATTGGTGGTTCCTATATCATATTTATTTCTATGCTAGGCTTACTAAGGAGGTCTCTATAGCCTAATAATATGTTCTGATTCTTTCAGCCATCTAACTTTCCAGTGTTCTTCCTTGACCAAAACTTCATTCTACAGGCGCTGATGACTACACTTTTCCTTCTATACATGATCAGCTATGCGTAATTTCATTGTTTCATCCCTCATGATGGCTTGTTGATGTTCCTCTAGCCTTACTTCTAGAAGGTGACTTGTTTCACCTTTATATACTTTGTCACAACTGCAAGGAATGGAGTACACATAATTCTTTGTTGCATTCTACATTTTGTGTTGGGCTTGATTAAGCAGAACTTTCTCTATAGAGTGGAGCTGCTTCTGAATCTTATCCTGATGTTTTATGGATCATAGATCTTCTGAATGTTTTTCTGGTAAGCTCTTGACATAAGGCAGTTTCTGTTTAAACCTGCAAATGTTTATATGTTTGCAGAGTAGTTGTTATTTTGAAAGCTGTGCTTAATGGTGATTATTTTTGGTTGATATGTATCTGGGTTACCAATTATGATTTTTGCATGGTGTCGTAGGCATTGGGTGATCTCCTCCTTCACAGTGTATGGACGATGGGAATTGAAGTTGAAATATTGTCCACACAGACACTAGTGAATTAAAGCATTGGTTCATGAATTTAAGACATAATAATTATGAATTCAATCCCTATGTCGGGCAGTGTGTAATTGGGCTAACTGGAAACAGGGTGAGTAATAACTGAGCTGTACTAAAAATTAGAACAAGAGTAATCTATCCATGTGGATTAAATAAAGAGTTTAGTTTGAAACTCTTTTTAGGTTACCCAGATCAATATACACCTGATGGCACAACAGGCATATCATTGTGATAAAAGCAACAAAGATGAGGATAATAGTTTGCATGTAAATAATTATAACTCCTCATCTTAAAAATTCCAACAAAAACAAAAATACAGAAAAATAAACAGAAAAAACCTGATGTTTTAACTAAATTTGATCTAATAGTGTAAAACCTTGGAATGGATTTTTTATTTTTTCAAAATTTTCAATTTGAACTAATTTTATTTTTTATTTCAATTATGCAATTCACATCAATTATACAAAATATTTTTATATCTAATCTTAATAAAGAAAAAATACTCTCTGGCATGTTGTTTGATTCTCAAATGTACATGCGATTAGATGTAATTCACATTGTATAAAAGAAAGCAGGGCATATACTAAGATATATGTGTTCACTAATATTTAAAATATAATGTTTAAGTAATAAGAAATAATGTCAAATGAAAAATAGGATATCCATTAATTCCTTAAAAATTATATATATGTCTCTTCATGAATCTAATGATTAAAAATTATGTTGTGAGTAGTCCATAAGGAATTTACAATGCAAAAAGCATTTGCAATTTATTTTTTGAATTTGTAGCACTAATATTGTTGGTTTCTTCTTTGTAAGGTTAATCAAATTGTTGTACATCAAAATAGAGATTGAAAAAACCCAAGGAGGTCAATTGATATCAGCTTTTATCCTGAAATACTACTAAAAGAAAGTCATGGAAAGGCAGAATCAAAGTGATTCCACAATACAATTTTCAATATTGAATAAGCATTGAAAATAGTGTTGCCTTTCTCAGAAGAATCATAATCATAAATATTGTCAACTGATTCATTATTTGGTAACTTGCTAAAGTCATTTTCACTTTCTTCCACCATTTGTTGGTCATTTCACTAACAATAAATTTTGATGACCAAAAACCTAGTCTTTTGATGCTAACAAATTCCATTGAATTAAGAACAAAACAAAAGCAGATAATATCTTGTAAGAGCTCCCACAGGTGCCGTAAATTATTGTGTAGATATTGACTGTGGAAAATGTAAAAATACCCCTGATAAATTCATAGCTTTCCTGTGCCTTTTCTACAAAGATTTTTATGGCGATTGTTCTGATGAGCTTTTATGCACTTCTTTTCTCTATTCCTCTTGTCTTCAGTATATCCTGTGAGTATCAGATTTTCTAGGCCTTCTTTCTTCTTCACATATTTTACAAATTTCATCTGCCTTTTACTGATTCTAAGTATAAATATTCTTTTTAATTCCATTTTCCTTAAAACTTCCTAGTTTAATCTATGGGATTCTTAAAATCCTTTTGTAGGACAGTTTTTTTTTCTGTGGGAAGAAAAAGCATTGCCATAGAGGAGGATTTCTATTATGTAACAGTTTAGTACTATTTTCTTTGTAATGATATTTTTTTGTTTTTTAATACTTTGTTTAACTTTTAGAAGGCATCTTTTGCTATTTTGATGGGATTTTGAATTTCAGTATCACACACTAGGGTAATTCTGTTGAGAATATTCAATAGAATCTGTTAAGAGGTTAGATCAAATGTAAAACTTTGCAAAATAATATCTGCTATAAATGGTAAACTTAAGTGATTGGCTGATGAGATACTGAGAATATTTACAATGTTTTTCTTTTTCAATTCGGATATTACAAATTCAGAATTAGATTTTATATAATCTTTTACTCTTATTTTGATTGCATTAATTATATTGAACAGTTTCCACAATTCATGACAAAATGTGATACAGGGTTGAGTTTAAAATTAAACCCCTACATGTACATGCAAAAAGGTTAAGAAATTGTCCAATTCCTTCAATACTTCCTTTTTGGAATACTCAGATGTCAAAGATTAACCCTGATCCTATCGCTTTAAGTGCCATGGGATGGTACTGCTATACCCTGCTATACCATTGAACTCACAACTTTGAGTCAAGTCAGGAACTAACCAACGTCTATATCCACTGGGGTCTTAGAGTTGCGAATTATCAGGCTACAACAGTGGTAAACAAGTAACTTGCAGGGTTAGAGGGAGATAACTCATGACTTTCACTCAAGGCTTTACACAAGGAATGAGAATGATATACTCCACTGATTGTAATAAAATTCAAAATTCCTAGCACCTGAAGAAGGCTGGAGCATACAACGGCCGAAATGTCATACAAATGGCAACAAAGATTAGGACAATAGTCTGAATAATGTAAATACTAGACAACCTATTTATATAATTATTATTGTGTGTATGCTAATACATCAAAAGCGTTATTACACTTGTGATGCAGTTTTTTGATTGATCAGTACCAGTTGTTATTCTATGATCTTCTTTTCATCTATGGAAAATTAAAATATGAGAGGAATAATGAAAAAATAAGACTAACAAAAGCTTGACTTAAATACATTGATTTGACCAAGTCTTTGAAATATTTTTACTTGCTCAAAAAGTAAAATTTTGAACAGTTGAATTAAGTTGTTGTTGAAAATTTATATTATATATTATAATAAAAAAGAACTGATTCTCTGTCCATCATACATTGTTTGCGTATGATTGCATGAACATAAAAAGATTGCATTAGGCATACAAAGCAGTTCAACAAGAACTTTGATCTAAAGAACACCATACTTATTAAAAGAGAAAGTAACTTTGATGGAAAGTTCTTAGGAGTGTCACTAACAAATCTTACAACCAATATCATTAAGAAACATGGCGTGGCAGACAAACATAATCTCGCTGCTGATCTTGAGAGGGAACTACATTCTGTGGTGAATTGGGGTAAGAAGTGGCTTGTAAATTTCAATGAGTCTAAGACCAAGCTGCTGTCTATCAATCATCACAGGCAACCTCTTCTGCCTCCCATAAGCATGGGCCAAGCTAACCTCCCTGAGAGCAATACACTGCTCCTCCTCGACCTTTTCCTCTTTTCCAATCTCAAGTGGAACCACTACATTGAGTCAATAGCTAAATCCACTGCTAGGAAGGTTGGGTCATTGTGTCGGGCCCGGATGTTTTTCCCGCCTAAATCCATCCTGCATATATACAAATCAACCATTCGTCCGTGCATGGAGTACTGCTGTCATAAATGTTTAGGCGCCCCTGCTGTTCATCTCAGTGTTCTTGACAGGCTCCAAAGGAGAATCAGTAATGTGATAGGTACAGACTTGGTGGCTTGACTTCAGCCACTTCCCCACCGACAGGATGTGGCTTCCCTTTGTCTGTTCTATAAATACTTTTATGGCTTCTGCTCCAATGAACTGGTGCCTCTGCAACAGGTGTTTATTCGTGCAACCAGACTGACACCTGAGTCTCACCCATTCACAGTTAGATCAACCAAATGCAGACAATAATTATACTCCTGCAGCTTCTTTTCTTGCACTTCATGCCTGTGGAACTCACTTTCATATTCTTGCTCTCCTGATGGCTACAACCTCCAGGAATTTAAATGCAATGTCAATACTCATCTCTTAACCACTTGACTCTAGTTCTTTCTTCACCACCCTGTATATCTTTTCCTTTCTCTATACCTTTGCAACTGTCATCACACCTGTATTCCTATCCTTGCTCCTTTCTAACCGGTTCGTCTTTCTCTTCACTCTCTTCTATCTAATCTTTTTTACTCTTATGTAGCCTCCTGCACATCAGTGGCGTTACTGCCTTGCTCAGGGTGATACAATTAAAATATATATATATTTGTGTTGTACATGAGTGAGTTACATGTGCAGGTACGATTTACTGTATTCACACAATTTGACTGAGTTTGAAATAAGGCTTTGGAATAATACATTCCTCTTCTACTTAGCCAGAACAACTTCTATTTTGATCTGAGTAATAGAATAAATTACACTGGAGACGAGGAGGGGAATATATATATATATATATATATATAATTTTTTATAGATTTAAAACAATCAGGTAATTATTAAACATTTCCAAAATTATTAAGTAATAAATAAAAGCATTATTTAAAATTTAAAAAAAATTTTTTTTAGAAATATTTTTAGATTAGTCATTGAATTAAAATATACATGTTCACAGACAGATGTACAAGGATTTATTTGCCTTTTTGTCTGTTAACAAGCCTTAGGTAGCAGAAAAAAGTATAAACTGAAATATGCAGTTCTTTGATGTCCTTTGTATTTAAACTGAATATATTTTTAACAAATGTATTTTAAATGGACATATTATTTAGGTTTGACATTTGATCATCTTGCTGCAGATGAAGGAATTTAAATTACTGGAATTTAAATAATTAAAGAATAAATTATTTTTAATCTTCTTTTTTTCTTTTTTAATCGGTTCACCCCAAGCAAGGTGATAATGCCACTAAGATGCAAGGGGCTACAGAGAGCGAAAACAAGTGAGAACACTTTAGCAGTAACCAGAAATCTTATCCTAAATAGGAAATAAAAGATAAACCTCTACTCTGGTTTAAAAAGACTAGATAGGAGTGTGATTTGTAATTTATTTTTTTGTGTGTTTTCAACCATTTAGGAATATTTTCTTCAAAATTATTTAAAAATACATTGTATTGATAGTGATTAGAGTGATTAGCCAATTCATGTAAATCTTTTAAATTTGTTTTTCAACCTTGTTTATTTTGTTCACTTTCTCTCCTTTTTTAAATTCTTGATTATCTTGGATATAAAAACTGTATTCTTTAGTTTAGAAAATAATTTCTAATTGATTATGGTTGCTGTTTGATCAAGAAAGCAATTTTTGTTTCTGAAGGTTCCATAAGAAAGTAATTGAAAAAAAATATAACAGTCGGTTAGTGATTGCATTAACTCTTTACCACAATTATTTTTTTTTTTGTGATTTCAATACGTTTTCATTAGTAATTCATTTTTACAGTAAAATCATTTATTACACTTTATATGCCAGAACCATTAGCAATGTATTTACCTTATACATATAATTGTTATATTATGTCAGCAAGATTTGTATTAATTTCTGATCATTCAGTGTCAATTTCTTTTTGATTTTCATTATACAACATACAGATTGAAAATTTCTGAATCAATTTTCAGGTCAGAAATTGCAAAATTTTAGTAGAAAAATTAAATTCTACTTTTAATATTTTTTTTCTTTCTCACCTTTTTTTGTTTGTTTGGAACTGATTATTGTTTTGTACATAAGCACAGTATATGTTCTTAATTGGATAATAGTTTTGTTATAAGAAAGACACGACAAGCTGCAAACGTCATTGTTTCTTGTTTATTGTGTTATCATATCAAAAGGACATTTAAAAATTCAAGATTGAAAAATAAATATTCTTTTTTGAAAGCAAAGATCAGAGAAATAAAGTTTTTTAGAAAATAAAGATCAGAAGAAGAAAAATTTTTAAAGAGTGAAATTGGGGAATATAAGATTTATTTTTAAAGATTGAAGACCAGGAAAAGAAAAAGTTTTTTAAAAAGTGAAAACTTTATAAAAGATTTTTTAAAAAGCAAAGTGTCAGAAAAACATTTCCGAATCTAAAAGATCATTTGTAATTTGTTTCAATCTTAGGCATATTACAGTAGTTAAAAATTTCCTACCTTTGTCTTTTGTGCTAAACTAATTAGTTTGATGTATTCCTTAAAGTCAGAATTATAACTATTCTTTATTTGATTTGATTCTAAAAATTGAACTACATATTTTCTTTTCTTATTCCAAAACTATAATTATTGAGCAACCAATTACTTATGATCTGAAATTCCAATATTCTATTCTCATATGAATTATCATTTTTGTTAATTCATTGATTCTGAACTATTTGCTTAATAAAAGCTAATTTGTGCCTTCTAACCAAAAGGTGAAGTGTATCATCATCATCATCATCAATAATGGATCATTTGCTTTATTTACAATATTAATACTCATGTCTAATCAAGTAATAAGAACTGAAAGTAGGATTTCATATCAGATGATTGCTGATTGGTATATTTTATGTCTGTTTTTATTATTATTATTATAATTATTATTATATATTGGGTTGTCCAGAAAGTTCATGCCCTTTTTTAGTCATTCATGTTCCTACACATAAGAACACATCAAATTTATCAACAGATATAATAAACTTACATTTCTGATGACAGCACACTTCAAACCATCTCTTGAGAAAGAAAGTTTAAAATTACTTAATTTGTGTGAATTTTTCATCCCTATGAAGATTATAGGGTGCATTTTAGACACTTTAAGTTTTTTTTTTATTGCCATAAAGGCAAAAATGCCTTGCAAGCAACAAAAGTGATATGTGTTGTGTATGATGAAGGGGCTTTAGATGACAAAAATGAACATAAGTGGTTTGCTAAGTTTAGACTTAGTAATTGTAGTCTTATTGATAAATAATGCTCAAGCAGACCCCCCCCCTGTTACAGATGATGACCAATTCAAGACATTGACGATAACCTGCATTACACAATGTGGGAATTGCCAGAAATGCTAAATTTATCAAAATCTACTGTCCATGAGCACTTAGTGAAACTTGTATACTCAAATTGCTATGATGTTAAGGTAACAAATTATTTGAATGAAAAGAATCTTTTGGATCCCATTTCTATATGTGATTTGTTATATAAATGCAATGAAAGTGCACCCCTTTTGAAGCAAATTGTGATGCATGATGAGGAATGGTTTACAACAATGCTCAGTTAAAAAGATCCTGGTGTAAGCAACATGAGCCAAATTTAACCATCCAAAAAGTAGGTCTTCATCCTAAGGAAGTCTTGTTCTGCATCTGGTGGGATTGGAAAGGAATCCCCTACTATGAGTTTCTGTCAAGTAACCAGTCAATTGATTTTGAAAAGTACTGCTTGCAACTGGATGAATTAAAGATAGCAATTCAAGAAAAAACCCAGAATTGGCAAAGAGGAAAGGTGTTATTTTCAATCATGATAATGTCAGACCTCACATTTGTTTGGCAACCTGGCAAAAATTATTGCAGCTTGTCTGGGATGTGTTAATCCACCTGCCATATTAATTGGACATTGCTCCTTCAGATTTTCAGATTTATTCAGATCCTTGCAAAATAATCTATTGGTAAAAATTTTTATTCTTTAGATGACATAAAAAAAACTCACCTTAATGAGTTTTTTGTCAAGAAACCAGCAAAATTCTGAGAAGATAGAAAATATTTAATGACATAATTTTGTTTTGTGTTTTAAGATCCCTTTAAAATTGACATGAATTTTCCAGGCAACTAAATGCATATTACATGTTTGCACACACACGCAGACACATGACACGCTGCTTTATGCTTGAACCCAATCTTCAGACCTTGCGTTATATTTTGGCTTGACTATGCATTACGAGTAGCATGGTTTATTTAAATAATTGTAAGTCTGAATGTGGTAATTTGTAGCAGTTTTATAGTATTGTTGGTTAGCTTTTTACTTTTTATTATTGATGTCTTAATTATTTGTTTTTGGTTATTATTATGACATTTACTTGTGTTTGTATGTGTATTAATAATTTTATTATTTACTTAATTTGTTTATTTATTTAGGTTTTTTTAATGTTTTTGTTGGTTTAATTTAAAGTATTGGCTTTGTCTAAAGTATATTACATTCTCTGAGTTATACATAGCACATATATTTCCATTTTTCATGGTAAAATTTTACAACGTATTTATTTCTAGTTGATGTTAACAAACAACATAATGAAACAGCTGCAAATAACTGCATTCAGATCTACAATTTTTTCTATTCAATAGCATCTAGAATAATTTGAAACATAACTGTCAGGATCATGCAGTAGACCTTGCTATATATAATGACATAATTTAAAAAAAATATTTTGCTAATTTTTTCAGGCTTGGTTATTGTATTTGTTTAGGTTATTTCAAAATGTATTTTAGTTTTTGATTTTTAAGCAACATAGTAAGAATGTGTATTCTTGTCTGCTTTTTGAGATAAGTTCTGATCATTTATTTAGTAGTTTGTGTTGGTCTTGGAAGGTGATTATAACTATTTTCTTCTCTAAAAGAGAGTTTTTTTCATTTATTGTTGTAGGCTGGTGCTGTTTTCTTTATTTTCCATGATATTTTGGGTGGGATTTTTTTAGCTTCCAATATATATTTAGAAACATACACATGTACACAAAACAAGTTTGATGAAAAAGAACTGATGAGGTCTGTTTATTTGATATTTTTAATTTTTTTTTTAATTTTATCATCTACTACAAAAAATTTAATTATTAATTTAATTATTATCAACAACATTGGACCACCATGTAAAAATAATGTTGTTTATGAATTTGTATGCCCCCTGGGAGATTGCATCTCCAAAACTGATAATCAAAAAATATAATGAAATACATTAGGCACATATGTACTACACTCTCTTGCAGATTAACTTGTCAAATGTTGAAACCCAGTGCAATCTGTGCACACATTGACCAGCACATCATGAACAGCCATAACAAACAATATAACATAAGACAAACATTAATGGATAACACCAAAATAATTTACAGGACTCACTGCAAGGAAAAACTTCAAAACCTCAAAGCTATTATTATACAAAATAAACAAACCACATTAAATAAAATATCATTCACCACAGGAGATGGTATCTTGAAGTGCATATGATATAATTGTAAAAATATAATAAAAAACATTAAACAGACAGATATTGTCAATTCTATTTAATCAAATTTGTTTGGATGAATACTTGGTGTCTAAATATACCTTATTCAAACACACACACACACACACACACATGCATGTGCATATAAATATGTGGTGATATATACACACAGATACAAAGATTTATGAAAATTTATATTGTGCTAAAATATTGCATTCCTTCAATATCATTTGATATAGGTATGTTATATATATATATATGTATCTTGAGAATCACTTGTATGGCTATGATGTAACTTAGCAATCAATTGAAAGAGACCTTACTGTACATATGTAAGCAATGTTACATAAAGTTCCAGAGTTTTATGAGATGGATTAACAACTAACATATTTTAATTTATTTGTTTGAACAATATTTTTAATAGATACTCATATTTCTGTAACATTGTTTGCGTTTAGATACACTTTCAGAGCTGAGATGGATATTATGAGAAATAGTAAATTTGTGTTTGTAAGGTTTGATTTGGATTTTTTTTAATCATATCACCCCGAGCAAGGGGGTAACGCCACTGATGTGCAGGGGGCTATGTAAGAGTGAAAAGATTTGGAAAAGAGAAATCCGGAAAATACATCTTAAACAGGGAACAAGAGATGAGCCTCTTCACCTGTTCAATAGATGAGGGTGGAGTGTGAACCAGGCGATAATTTAGTCTATCTACTATATTATAGTATATGAATTATGACTAAATTACCTACACTGCTATATAAATTTACCCTTTTTCTAACGGTGAAAGGAAAAAAAAAAATTAACCTATGCTCCTTACTATTATTACCTAGATCGAAAACAGTATCAACCAATGAAGAGTTCGGATGGGATTTTCTTATCCTGATTATGGCAATGCAGTGTCTGGCTCAAGATATGTACCAGGAAGAAAGAACTGTAAAGAAAAATCATCCACTGAATTCTTTTCCACAAATCAGAAGAATGAAAGTTGAAACCCGCGATAATTTTGATTGAAAAGATAGCTTCGTGTAATTGTCGTGGCAAATAAAAGTAAGGTCATCAGCTTGTTAAATTGCTAAGTGGCAAGCGGATCAGTTTCAACATTTTCAGAACTAAAAAGAAGAAAACTCCGATATACCATGTGGCCAACCGATAACTCCCGGCTACATATGAAACTTAAATGAAAGCAATTTTGGACATGTGTAACAAACTCAGCAAGTTTTACTTGATTACATGAGAAAACTTGTTTGCTCTTGAGTGTTTTGAGTGTTACCATAACTTTAGAAAGCCATACCAGCTTCAACAAATTTTTATCGCAACAACTTTCAGTTTCACCCAATATTTTTCATTTCATGTTGACCTCTCGACCCCAGTTGAATCAAAACTCTTAACACTTTTTTAACTTTATCATAAAGATTTTTCTTTACCTAGCTTAATTCTAATTATGTGCTAAAAATATTATTTTGAGTAAGCTGTCCACAGAAATTAGTGTAAAAAAAATTCTGTCTTTTTCCGTTTCACACGGAGTCATTGTGCACTACTAAAAGTCAATGAATTGATATATTTTTAAAGGGAAAATTCCAAACAATGTTTTTATTTGAAACTCATTCTCTTGTATTCTGTTAGTGAAAACATTTGCATTTTAAACGCATTTTCTTATACAACAATTTTGATATCTCTACTTACTACATATGAAATTTTATTTTGAATAGTCGGGACGGGTGTTTAACATAAAACCATTGGATAATTTTTCTGCACGAGGATGATTAATTAGCAGTATTGTTTAAAAAATATGCATACATAGTTCCTGTCAGGTGTTGGCTTTACTTACCTGTCACCGAAGAGAATTTTTCGTTAAAGTGACACCCTTCCATTGCACTAAGGTTGGTTTAACGATTGTGAGTGTCTCTTTGATCAACTTACGTGAGATAATATTTTAAACGAGACCAGGATAATATTTTCATTTAGACTGTGAAATCATTTGTGGTTGAGCAGTCTAAAACATGTCAGATCAAATGATGGCTTCCTTTGTTCAGGCTGGTATATATCTATATATATAAAAGGCAATCTGTGAGTCTGTGTGTGACTGTTCCTTATGCATGCCTACATTTTTTAAGCTATGCCATTGAAACTTTCTAGGGACACATATCTACAGGGAAGCCAGGTCGACACATACTTTTTGAGTTTAAGTTCAGCAATTTTCCTTTCGCACTTTTTGGCCAATGGACACAGTTGTTTACATTTGCTCCGTAAAACATCTAAGATCTAAGATGGTTGCTGAATTATATCACAGAAATCAAATCGCACGTGTCAAACACGACTAAAATATTTTTTTATTAAAAAAAAATAAATGAGCCTTTATATTTAATTTTTATTCCGACATTTTACATCACAGAAATCAAATCACGTGTGTCAAATGCGACTAAAATATTTTTTTATTAGAAAAAAAAAAAAAAAATGAGCCTTTATGTTTAATTTTTATTCCTATGTCTTAAAAATTCATTTGGTCAACAAAAAAAATGTGAATATTTTTCCCCGTAATTTTGAAACAAAAGAAATATTTAAAAAAAAGTGTTTTTTCAAACAAAAACAAAATATGTAAAATAAAAAGTGGCATCTTCTCCTACTACTAAAATGTTCTGAGTTGCACGGGCAACGCCAGGCTATGATGCTAGTATATATATATATATATATATAATATTAACTATAGTGATTACAATACCAATAGTAACAGAACTAACTCTGCCAAAACTAGTATTAATTAAGCTATAATTTAAATCGTCTTGTACAACTCACTGAGGATGAACTCAGAGGGAAAAGAAGGGGAAATAAAAAAAAAAAGAAACAAACGAAGTACGTGAACAAAAAGTCAAGCACTCATAAGAAAGAAAAAACCTCAAGACGAAAACCCTAACACTAAAGCGCTCAATACGAAAGTAGAGCAATAAATTTAAAGTAAATTTACTCTGACGAGCCGTAGGGTGAAACCTAGGTAGGTTTGTTGGCTCCTGCTTAGATTCTCTCTCTCTCTATATATATACATATATGTATATCCAAGTGAATACAGAACGAAGAAAGAATTCTTACAACGTCCAAAACATTAATTTAAAACAGTGCTTGATATATAATATATAGAGCTGTGAATATTTATTATAAATTATATTTTAGAACATGTACATAATTATCAGTCAGTTAAGTGCCATACGTGATACACACTTAGGCGATCATGTCTTGAAAGAGGCATGACTGACTGGGCAGAAGATTATCCCGCAGTAGGTTGCCATTGCTTTCTGCGGTAGACTGGTTGCTGACCAAGGCTATAGAACCCAATCTGTCCTGTTATTTGACTCATGGCTAGAGAAAAAAGAGATGTATTATATTATTATGTAGTAATTAGTGGGGGATCAGTTTATTACTTCATAACAATAGAAAACAGATCCCCCACTTTATGACCAGTAGAAGCCTTAATCATTGTTTCAATTATTATATTCAGTCAGTCAGTTAAGTGTCATACGAGATACACGCTTGGGCGATCATGTCTCGAAAGAGACATGACTGACTGGGCAGAAGATTATCCCGCAGTAGGTTGCCATTGCTTTCTGCGGTAGACTGGTTGCTGACCAAGGCTATAGAACCCAATCTGTCCTGCTATTTAACCCATAACTGGAAGGAAGAGACGGATTAGTACCTTTCCTAAGGGTATTTGCGCATAAGTGAATACAATGGATTCAACTGGAATTCGAACTCGGCTCCCCGGTTTCTCGTTCCGAGCCGATATCCACTGTACCACAACACACATCCACGATGGGATGTGCGTTGTGGTACAGTGGATATCGGCTAATAATATATATCTTTATTAGAAATATTTATAATAAGATTTTTGATGGTGTGAGATTTTATTCTGCATTTCACCATATATACTCAAATGTGTGTGTTTAGTTCATCATAGGGTTTTAATCACATAATAATTTCATATATAGAATAGTATTTTTATTTTTTAATATTTATAAAAATTGCTATGGAAGGATATGACCACTGAAAAAAGAGAAAATAAAAAATATCAAATTATTGAGTGATGGGAAGATAACATTGGGAAAAAATTTGGTCAGAGATCATAAAACAACAAAGAAATTGAAAACATTGGCAAGATAAGAACAAAATGAAAAAATTAGTTTTTCTAAAAAGATTTGAGAAAATTAAATAGGTAATAAGAGAGAAAAATAAATTGACCAGCAAGAAAATATTTAAAGAAGCTGGTATTGCAAATGTAAACAAAGAAAAGATATAAACTATGAAGAACACTTGTTGCTTTTATGTCTTTAGCCAAACTATTGCCTTTTAAGTAAACATAACGTGTGTAAGTTGTGCCAAGAAGTGTATGAAAACAGATTTCTCAACAGTAATTTTAACGATGACTTTGCAGGGTGCGATGGGTAAATTGTCGTCTAAGTTATCCAGAAATAGAAATAACATTGACATCTCATTTTAATAGATATCTTTACCGAAATTACACAAAAATATCTTGAAATACTAAAAAATAAATTTATTCATTAAAATTGCTATTGGCTTCAACCGCAATCTCCATACGGTTTTGGAATCTCCTGCATCTCTTCTGGATGGTCTCCGAAGTTAAGTTGGTGAATGATGCCATAATCCTTGCTTTCAGTTCATCTTTGGTGTTACAAGGAGTTTTGTTGGTCACTTGCTCAACTGAGCCCCACATATACTAATCAAGGGAGTTGCAGTCTGCTGAGTTAGGTGGCGGAATGTAAGAGGTGATGTAGTTGCAGAAATTGTCTGACAGACATGACTGTGTTCTTTTGCTTGTGTAGCATGGTGCAGAGTCCTGTTGCCAGACATAGTGTCTTTCAGCAGCCACCCTCTGGACCCAGGGCAGCACTATCTCAAAGCATATGAGATAGGCCTCCATGTTAATCCTGAGGCCCCTTGAAAAGTCAAATGTAGACATAACATTGCCATCACTTCAAACATCTTTGTAATCACAATGAAACTCATCCAACTATTTCTTAATCTTCTGCACTGTACTTGAATTGACATTCGAACACTCTGAGTATTTGAGTTTCTGGTGCCAAGCAGTACAATATGCCATTTCCAAATTTCTTATGGAGTGAATTGTGTCATGGTGTTCTTTTTCTCACAGATAGTACCCAACTGACCCTACTATACTGTGCAGACAAAAATAAACAATATGTATGCATTAAATTAAAAATATAAAATGGTAACAATTTATCTATTACGCCTTGTAGATGGGCTTACGGCATATCACGTTGAATACACCAGTTCTCGCTTGATCACCGGAGTTAAGCAACATTGAGCCTGGTCAGTACTTAGATGGGTGACCGTTTGGGAATACCAGGTGCTGTAAGTGTATAGTGATGGATGTGCATTGTGGTGCAGTGGATATCGGCATGGAAAGAGAAATCGGTGAGCTGAGTTTGAATTCCAATTGAATACCCTGCATTCACTTAAGCACTGGTACCCTTGGGAAAGGTATTAATCCATCCCTTCCATCCAGTCATGGGTTAAATAACAAGGGTAGGACTTGGGGACTCTGCCCTTAAAAACAAATCCCAATGAATCTTGATACTCAAAAAGAAAAAAAAGTATTACTAGACACAAAAAAACTTGTATAAAAAACAACAATAAATTGTTGAAAGAAAAAGGTATTACCAGTAATAAATAAATAAATAAAGTTTAGTTGGCAATAAATGACCCACCGAGGTTGATATGCCATTAAAACAAAACAACCAACCAATCAACACTTTGTAGCTGAATCTGATGGCTAGGTTAGTGATTGAGTCATTCATGGCATGGAAAGGCATACTAACTTGATTGGGACTGACACTAGTGTGCAGGGGTTTAGAGTGAGAGAAAAAAACTGGATACAGTGGGTATTGAAGACAGGAGAAAAGATGAATGGTATTCAAGAAGATACAGGATGGCAATTGATATTGCATTTAAGTTTTTGGAGATTGTGGCTATCAGGAAAGCAAGTAAACCACAGGTGGGAAGTATGAGAAAAGAAAGTGTCAGTGTAGAAGTGGCGGTTACATTTAACTATTTCAACAGTAAAATAATTTACTGGAAACTACATAAACTTAAAGGAATCAGCACATATGTTAGGCTACAAAAATCTTCTAGGCTGATCAAGCATAGAGATGAATACGATATAGGAAGCAGTAATACAGAGTGCCAGAGAAAATCATTAGTGTCAAAAATTGCAATAGGAGCTCTGATAAAAAAAAAATACTAGAGAAAACCATTAACATTAAAAATTGCATTATGAACTCTGGTAAAAAATGGTTACTGAACATCATGTTTATAAGTCCAAGAAATTCATTTGTTCTTGTCCTTAAGGACACATGGCTCAGTGGATATAGACATTGATTAGTTCTGGTGATTTGACTTAAAAGAATTGTGAGTTCAATACCAGGCTACAGCAGTGGTGAACAAGTAACTTAGAGTGATTATTAAAAGCGGCTTCACACATGAATGAGAATGATAGACCCCAGTGATCGTAGTAAAGGGTTCAGTTCAAAATTCCTATCACCCGAAGAAGGCCAGAACGTGCAAATGGTAACAATGATGAGGACAATAGTCTGGATAATGTAAATAGTGGAGATTTTTTTTCTACATAACAAAAAATGACTTGAAAGGAAGAACTGAATTTTCAATGCTTTATTTAATATTTTGTTTTAAAGTGTTGCATTCCCTATTCCTAGATACTGAATAAATTAATAAATAAAGCAATGAATATGGTTTAGATGGTTTATTTGGGGGTTTAGATTCTATACAGCAAACCAGAATGTTTTTTCCATATAGTTTGATCTGCTTTGCTTGAATATAATTATTTCTCCCTGAGAAAAAATGTAGTTTTAAAGTGAAAGCAAGTAAATTGGATTTAAAATGAGAATTTGATTTACAGTGTGTGTGTGTATATATATATATATATATATATATATATATATATATATGGTTAAATAAAGTAAAGACAAGAGGAAAACTGTATTTTAAATCGCCTACGCGTTTCGTCCTGTGATGGACTTTTTCAAGGCAAAAAGACGAAATGAACTTTATTCTAAATTACATATCTATAAACAAACAGTGTTGGTAACCACAAAGATGCTCACAAATCATTTCAAAAGATCAACAGAATATTTTAGTTTTTAGAATTTCTTCTTGTGTAGTGCAAAGTCACGAGATATTAAAATGAAGGGAATTTGACCGTTTTCTTTGAAAACTGTTTATTTTGTGTGTAAGTCTGTTTTAGAATTTCTTCATGTGTAGCAGAAAGTCACGAGATGTTAAAATGAAGGGAATTCAACCGTTTTCTTTGAAATTGTTATTATGAATGTTAGCCTGTTTTAGTATAATTTCCATAAGTAAAGGTGAGATTGGAAAAAATCCGGGGTGCAAATTGATGTTTTGGTAGTATTGGATAGCGGCACTCTCGAGAACTTTTCTTCTGAATAAATTGTTTACTCTGTTTATTAGCGTGGCATTTTTAAAATCGAAATTGTGGTTGAATTTATTTCTGTGAATCACGAATGCATTTGTAAGATTATTATTAGTGATGTCTCTTTTGTGTTCATATACACGTTTTTTTTAGATTTCTACTTGTTTCTCCGATGTAACTGGAGGAACAATCCCGGCAATTTATTTGGTATACACCTGCTTGTTCATCATTTTGATTTCAGTTATTTTTAGATCTGATAATGTCCATAATAGTTTTCGAAGTAGTTGTTACTATGTGTTTTTATTTTTTATATGAGATAGATTGTTTTGGATATTAGATGCAATGGAGTTGGTTGTTAGTATGATGTATTTGTTATTGTTTAGATTATTATTGTTAACAGTGTTTCTTTTGTTGTGGTTGTATATATTATGTGCCTTTCTTTTTGCATTGTGAATAAAGTGATATGGGTAATGCAAGTTTCTGAATGTGCTTTCTATGTATTTTTCTTCTTTTGTTAAATATTGGCAGCTGCATATTCTTAATGCTCTTAAGAAGAAACCTATAATAATACCAGATTTGATTTGGAAGAGTGACTGGAGTAGAAATTTATTAGGTCGTTTTTGTTGGTAGCTTTTCTGTAGACGTCAAAATCGAGTTTGCTGTTATTTTTGTGTAATATGTTATCTAGGAAAGGAAATTTAAAAATGCCACACTAATAAAAAGAGTAAACAATTTATTCAGAAGAAAAGTTCTCGAGAGTGCCGCTATCCAATACTACCAAAACATCAATTTGCACCCCGGATTTTTTCCAATCTCACCTTTACTTATGGAAATTATACTAAAACAGGCTAACATTCATAATAACAATTTCAAAGAAAACGGTTGAATTCCCTTCATTTTAACATCTCGTGACTTTCTGCTACACATGAAGAAATTCTAAAACAGACTTACACACAAAATAAACAGTTTTCAAAGAAAACGGTCAAATTCCCTTCATTTTAATATCTCGTGACTTTGCACTACACAAGAAGAAATTCTAAAAACTAAAATATTCTGTTGATCTTTTGAAATGATTTGTGAGCATCTTTGTGGTTACCAACACTGTTTGTTTATAGATACGTAATTTAGAATAAAGTTCATTTTGTCTTTTTGCCTTGAAAAAGTCCATCACGGGACGAAACGTGTAGGCGATTTAAAATACAGTTTTCTTCTTGTCTTTATTTTATTTAACCATTCTGTCCTTAATCTCAGATTATAACTGAGTATATATATATATATATATATATATATAAAGCAAAACTATACATTAACTTTATGTCTATTTTTAAGACATGAAAGTTTGATTAACAGTGTAAATATAATGCAAAAATTATTTGTAAATTTTGAGAAAATCAGTTTAGTTTTGATCCTTATGATCATTGTTCTGTAGTTGTCCCAGACAATATATCTAGTGTATAATAGAATTCTAATGACAAAAAGTATTATACTCCACCCTACAAATATGTGTGTGTGTGTGTATATATATATATATATATATAGAATAAAAAGTGTGAGAAGCCGTGAACGTTTTCTTTAAACATACACTTTAAAGAAAACGTTCATGCCTTCTCACACTTTTTATTCTATACTAATTACTCTTGTTGGAACAACCCTATTTCTTTATATATATTTATATTTGTGGGAGGTGTAATGCTTTTCTTTTATCAGATGATTCCATTTACCTGGAGAAAGGTTAACTCCCCACTATGCAGTGAACTCATTTGGTCATAGAAAATAGAATTTTATCTTATTTTATTAATTTCTTAAATTATTTTTTATTTCTATTTTTAGCTGAAATTGATAATAAATACCAATGTTTTATTGCAGCACAATGTTCATATTAGAACATTGTACTAAAGTTACTCTTAAATTGCAATTGGCTTGCTCTGTAGATAAGGAAATTTTCATTTAAACTATCGCCTGGTTCACACTCCACCCACGTCTATTGAACAGGTGAAGAGGCTCATCCCTTGTTCCCTGTTTAGGATGCGGTTTCCAGTTTTCTCTTTTTCAATCTTTTCACTCCTATGTAGCCCCCTGCACATCAGTGGCGTTACCGCCTTGCTTGAGGTGATATGATTAAAAAAAAAAAATTATCATAATTGTATCCATTTGTAGTCATGCAGTGGATCAAGTACTTTAATTTTACTTTTAGTTTGCTTAATATTCAGGAAATATTGGACAGAAAAAACAAAAAAATACATGCCATCTAAAAATAGTAATTTCTAGTGCAATTGTAGTAGAGAGTAATTGCAAAATATCTTGAACAACTGCTGTCAATTTTTGATGGCACTGGTAAATATGTGTCTGTGTATTTCTTTCTCTATCTATTTATATATGCACATACATTCACAGAAACACTTAAGAAACTTCTGGTGAAATGTCTTACTTTCATATCAACTGATATGAATTGTGACTGGTGAGCTTTAACTTGTAGCAACCTTCAGTAGTGTTTTGACTCAAATCAAATTTTGATAAGTTTTATTTCCGAATGTTTCTTTCTGGTATTGGCATTTAAATTGAGACTTTCTTAGCCCCTTGTGAATGGTGCATTCTATTAAGTCCCTTGGTGATTTCCCAGAATTCTCTTTCATTGCCTTTGGTTTCATTCTCAATTTAAAATGAAGAAGTATTTTGCCTCTTTATGTATTTTTAACTCAGTAAGCTTCTCCATCTTTTCACATTAAAAAAAAATTAGATTTTGATCCTTTTGTGTGATAAAGTGAGCTTTATTCTCTTAAACAAACTGAACAAATTGTTTTGGAATGAAGCCATTTACTTTGCTTAGTTTTATCTGGAATAAGGCCAACAATATTGGAGCACTCATAGAAGATTAAATTAACCAAGAATTTACTTCCAAGATTATCTCATTAATCACTGTTCTATGCTATGTGATTTTATGAATACTATTTTTCTTTTAACCAAATAAATTTTGAGATTTTGCTTATTAAATGAAAAAAATTTTTTTTCATATTCTTTCATGTAACATTTTTGCTGGTTTATTCTTAACTAGAATTTTTATCCAAACCTTAATTTAAAAAATCTTAAACTGAGTTATTGAACTTAGTGTTTGTTTTTGATATTTTAATTTTTATTAAATCTTGTCAGAAACTAATTGTTTTTATCCATATTTCTTACATTGTAGAATATTAGTAAAAATATTAAAAAAAAGCTTCTTTTCTGATTAGATTTGATAATTTAAGCTGCCCAGGTTCTGTCTGAAAAAATAGTATTTTTAATCTTTTTTTTTATTCCTATACAGCTTGTCGTAGTATTATGTATTTTGGTGTGATTTGCAAGTAAAATGTTTGGCATAAAACAGAAACCATTTTACTTACAAATACAAAACATCTTAACCAAAACAGATTAGTGAAACTCTTAACAATACTAGATGTGGAACAGTCATTGCCAGATATACTAGTTCATGGTTGTGGTTGTAAAGTTAAACAGTCATAAGTTAATGATGGCATGTATTTTATTTTCTGATTTTCTAATTCTTCATCATCGGGTTATTGTTATTAAAAAGAAAAGAATCTTGAATCTAAAATAATGCTTAATAACTCTATACTGCTAGCCATTTTATTTATAGATTATTTGTTTTGCTGATTCTATTTCTGTATTATTTCCATATTGAGTTGGAGGTGTGCATGGCTTAATGGTTAGTAGCATAAAGGATAGAATTGCCAACAAAACTCTGGCATGAGTAGTTTTACATAAATTTAACGCTTAGCAGTTAGAGCCCTTCTGCACTTGGAAGGCAGCAATATGGCCTTGTTTAAATTAATTTTTTACTGAAATTGTAACAGCAATTCACTTTCTACTTCACAAGAGGTTTGGAGGAATAAACATCAGAAGAAGAAAAACAAAAATTGCTGTTGTTTATCGATGATGGTAAGAAATAATTTGTCATCTCAAATGCCTACTGAGAGATTTCCATTTTGTCTCATATTAAATTCCCTTTATGATCTTTATAGTTTTAAATAGAATTTCTGTTTTGGCTGGATATAAACGTATTGGCACTCACAATCTTAAACATAAAAGGTATGCAGATGACACAGTGCTGATAGCAGACATAGACAGAAAACTACAAAACCTTCTACAGAATGTAGTAAAGAAAAGCGAGAAGAAAGGACTAAACATAAACTACAAAAAGACTGAAATACATCATAATCAGTAAAAAGAGGAACCCAAAATGCCAGTTATAGGCCAGGGTTACTAAAATTAACAAATACAGAAATTTAGGATAGAAAGTGCAACACTGATATCCGAAGGTGTATTGGGATGGACAAAGACATATTCCATAAGCCAAGTAGAGTATTTAGAGATAAGAGAATTTTGTTGGAAATAAAGAAAAAAGTACTGAACTGTGACATGATATCTGTCCTCTTATATGGTAGCGAATGCTGGACAATCTCTTCCAAGATGAAGGAGAGACTTGAAGCAACAGAAATGTGGTTCTACAGAAGGATGCTGAAGATACCATGGACAGAAAATGTGATCAATGATGAGGTTTTGAATAGAATGGAAGCAAAAAGGAAACTTATACTTAGCATCAGGAAAAGGCAGTTACAATTTCTGGGACACGTAATGAGGAAAGGGGGTTTGGAGAATCTGATGCTCACAGGGTGGATAGAGGGAAAGAGGGACAGAAAAGTAGCATGTGACATACTTCATGGGCTTGAGCAAATGGATAGCAGAATAGAGTTCATGGGAAATAGCAAGACAAAATTTATTAAGAACTATGAGGACCATGATCACCTACATCCTGAAGGGACTTGCCACATAAAAAAACTCTAATTTCTATGCTAACACTTCTTTTTTCTTGCACTTTTTGCTTGTGAAACTCTTTCATCTCCATACTTTCCATCCAACTTTAATCTGTAAAGATTTAAATGTAATGTTAATCCCTATCTACTGTCCTCCTGATTCAGTCAGTAAAGTGCCATACGTGATACACACTTGAGCGATCATGTCTCGAAAGAGACATGACTGACTGGGCAGAAGATTATCTCGCAGTAGGTTGCCATTGCTTTCTGCTGTAGACTGGTTACCGACCAAGGCTATAGAACCCAATCTGTCCTGTTATTTAACCCATAACTGGAAGGAATAGATGGATTAATACCTTTCCCAAGGGCATTTGCGCGTAAGTGAATGCAATGAATTCGGCTGGAATTCAAACTCCAGCCGAATTGCTCTTCTTTTATTCTTGCTCTTTAGCAATGTTTCTGCTTCTAACTCTTTTACACCCGGTTTTTCTGTGTGTCTCAATTGTTTTACAGCCTTGCATGAGGTGAAATAGATAAAAAAGTTAATACATCTCATGGGCATATTTACTCTTATTTATTTTGATAAGAGAATAGGTCTATTTTGGTTTATTTGGACTAAATTTCTTGTTTTGTATTTTTAATAGTCAAAATGATCTGACTACTGGTTTTCTTCAGGTGTTTGTTTTTATCTTGAGACCTGAAAACTCATTCTAAGGTTGTATAGTGATTTTCTGAGTGTATCTTAGATGTGGCACAAGGCTGAAACTATGGAGCACTCAGTGAGGATTGAACTCACTATTCTGTCGGTTTAGCAAGACAAGCTTGCTAATCGTTACACCATGTCAAAGTGCTCTATTTTGAGGTGGTATATATGTGTTGTGGCGCAGTGGATATTGGCTCGGAATGAGAAATCAGGGAACCGAGTTCAAATTCCAGTTGAATTCCTTGCATTCACTTATGCGCAAATACCCTTGGGAAAGGTATTAATCGGTCTCTTCCCTCCAGTTATGGGTTAAATAATAGGACAGATTGGGTTCTATAGCCTTGGTCGGTAACCAGTCTACCGCAGAAAGCTATGGCAACCTACTGCGGGATAATCTTCTGCCCAGTCAGTCATGTCTCTTTCGAGACATGATCGCCCAAGCGTGTATCACGTATGGCACTTAACTGACTGATGGACTGTACATGATTTTTTTTTCTATAACCCATTAGGATTAAGTATATATACAAGAGAATAGTGTAAATATCTCAATTGAGCTAAAAAAGAATTTTAAAAAATTCTAACATATGATCACTTGATTAGATACGAACTGTGTCAGGCTGAGAACTTTTCAGCATCTCTTATATCTTATTAGTTTAATTTATAAGATTTTTCATTCATAACATTAGGAAGAAGTAGAAGAATGGGTAAATAAGTTTAGAAATAAATTGCCATGTTCTGTCTTCCTCACTTCAGTTTTCTCATTGTCTTTCACTCTCTGTAACCACTTGCATCCTAGTGAAAATATCACCTTGCTTGGGGTGAAATGATAAAAAATAAAAATAAATTGACAAATTTTAACTGTTGTATTTTTTAAATGAAAAATTGTTGATCATATTAATCACAAATAACAAGAAATCCAAAGTTAAAAGTTGTCAATTTGTTTTCAAAAGTTGAAATGTTCTCAGCCTGACCCATTTCTCAACATCTGATTGAGGGATCAAATGTTAGAATGAAAAAAAAAAATCTTTTTTGGTCAAATTCAGAACTTTTCAGTGATCTCTTGTATATATACCTAAACATCTAATTTTTAACTTTTTATCTAGAGAGACAGTTATAATTTAATGATTTTTTTATTTTATTTTAAGAGAAAGGCTTCTTAGTTAGGCAGAACTTTTCAGTATACTCACATATATCAGTCAGTTAAGTGCCATACGTGATACATGCTTGGGTGAAAGAGACATGACTGACTGGGCAGAAGATTATCCCGCAGTAGGTTGCCATTGCTTTCTGCGGTAGACTGGTTGCCGACCAGGGCTATAGAACCCAATCTGTCCTGTTATTTAACCCATAACTGGAGGGAAGAGACAGATTAATACCTTTCCCAAGGGTATTTGCATGTAAGTGAAAGCAATGAATTCAGCTGGAATTCAAACTCACATATATATGCTGCCAATTTCCATGTATTGGACTCTGCTGATGACATAAATTTTTAAACTTTATTTTTAATTGTTTTTATTTTGAAGATAAAATCAAACATACTGAGTGCTAGTGTATTTTAATGTCATAACATTTATTATAGAAATACTATTTTTTAAAAAAAACTGTTGCAGTCAAACAGGCAAGTGAAACTAAAATGAAAGAAATTTTCATTAAAAAAAAATTTCGATTAAAATTTCTTTCATTTTAATTTTACTTGCTTTTTATTGCAACTGTTTGACTGTCTATATTATTGGTGTATGTAAATAAAAAGATGATTACATATCAAGCAAAAATAAGGAATATCAATACAATTAGATTTGAATGACTTCAGCTGAAAGATCTCTATGGCCTTATTGAAAAAGTGGTTGTTGCATAAAGAAAGAAGAGTGTATGATTAAGTCTTGCCAGAGGCTTATTCTTTTGATTTGTAGTCTGACTACAGAATAAAAATTTGAGACTTGCAATAAAAAGTAAATAAAAAGATGAAAAAAAATGCTAGTCAAAAAATGAAATATAACTTACACTTTTTTTAATTGTAAATTTATGCATATTTAATAAAAATATCTAATTTTCTACAACTTCATAAAAATTTTTATTTCTAAAAGAAAAATTTTCTTTGCCCTAATTTTTTATTTTAACATTTGCAATATCTTGGAAAAGCAACATAAATTATCCAAAACTAAGTAGTTTTTGTGATAATTTTATTCCAACTGTCTGAAAGGTTTAGTCATGCAATAAGATAACTGCATATGCTCCATTCCAGCAAGAGAAAGTACTTCAATTTTTGAACCATTTTATGGCAGATGTTTGTCAAATCTTAAATCTATTCAGGATCTTGGGATACATTTTGAGGCTGAGTGTGCAAGAATTTGAATATCACCAAAGGAGAAGAAAATTTCCAGCATCTGCTTTTAATTCAAAAATGTGAAATAGCTGCGAAAAATGTGCCTTCTTAGTTTCAGCTTTTTGTTCTCTTGTGCAATTAATCTATATATTTCAGATAAAAAATGCTTGTAAAAATAAAGATTATTAATATAAAAAAGATTGCGGTTTTTCAGTTCTCACTTGATTGGTCAAAATTAGCAAAGAGCTGTATGATAGAAGCAAATAACTGTATGCGATTTCTATTTCAAAAAGTGAAAATATATACTTCTCTCTTGATGTGCCCTGTCCTTTCAGGGTGTGGGCAATTACAGGTTTTTCAGTTTTCTTTCATTTGCTGCACTCAGCAAAACTTTCTCAGCGTAACTTCAGTGATCATACATGAACTGGTGTTTTAACATGAGGTGAAATACTAGTTCATATATGATCACTGAAGTTAAGCAACATTGACACTAGACAGTACCTAGATTGGTGACTGCTTGGGAATAACGTGAATGGCTCAGGTTTGTTAATCAAAGCCAAGTATCAATTCCAGTCAGGTTACCAATTCACTTAGTTAATACTCTTGAAAAAGTGTTGTAACCTAAAAGGTTACTGTGTGTGTGTACTAACCCAAAAGAAGATTGGAAATAAATAGTAATATTTATAATATAATCAAATACAAGACTCGCAAGCTTTGCAAAGTAAATAACCACTGCTAGAAGAGAACTGCTAGACAATAAGAAAAACACCCCTCTCTCAATAGTCCACCATATTATATAAGGATTGGGACATGCCCATTACTGTCCATAGGCATGTACATAACAGATAGATATGAATCCACCTCTTCTACTCCCAGCTATGTGTTAATTAGTAAGACTTATATTACTAAATCATTATCTCTAAAAAGAAATTCTTACAATCTAAAAATATTTTCTGGCTTTAAATAACCTGCAAAGAGTTGATAAGCTGTAAAAATTGAATGAATCAATATTTTTTTCCTTTTGTTCTTCTATTCATTTACTTTTCTTGCCTTCGATATGTTTTGTCAATGTTAAATTCTCCAAGCTTACTTTTCTCATTGTGTCCAAAAAATTTCAGCTGTCTCTTTTTGATTGTTATCAAGTTTCTTTGTAATTCTTGTTCTCATCACAACATCTTCATTTGTCGCATGCTCTGTCTATAATACTATCACCATTCATTAGTTGAGCCCAATCTTGGTTGGCTAAATATCTTTTTTTGTTGTTTTTTTTGTATTTGTTATGAAATTGTACTGCTTTCATTGCCATGCAGTAGTATAAATATTATATAGCAGTCTAGTATTCTTTTCTTTGTTTCTAATGTTACTTTTCAGTCCCTTGGTATATTACTAAATTTCTGAAATGTAACTTTTGCTATTCTTTTGCACTTATAAATTCTTGCATTCCAATTTTTGTTAATTACACCTTCTAAATAGTTGAAATAGATTAATTTTGATGTCCTTGGTCTGTAACATATTTTCAGCTGTCACTTCTGCTTATTCTATCTTCTTTGGCTAATTTACTAGGAGTAGACATGGTCGCCTATTCTCTGGTTCACACTCCTCCCCAGTTTTTTGAGCAGGACTAGAGGTTTATCCCTTGTTTCCTGTTTAAAATTTGGTTTTTGGCTCCTAAAGTTTTTTCATTCTTTTTCACTCTTAATAGACTCTTGCATCTTAGTGGCATCATCATTTTACTTGTAGTGGAATGATTTAAAAAAAAATGGTTAGTCTTTTCTTCTTGCAATCCTCAACTACCTTGTTTAATAGTTGTTTCAGTTTTCCTTTTGATTATGGTATCAACATAGTATTATTTGCATAGTGTGTATTGTTATCAACATAGTATCATTTGCATAGTGTGTATTGTTATCACCATAGTATTATTTGCATAGTGTGTATTGTTATCACCATAGTATCATTTGCATAGTGTGTATTGTTATCACCATAGTATCATTTGCATAGTGTGTATTGTTATCACCATAGTATCATTTGCATAGTGTGTATTGTTATCAACATAGTATCATTTGCATAGTGTGTATTGTTATGGTTACATCTTCTGCTGATAAACTATGGTAGGTGCTCTAATTTTCTTGGTATAATCTCACTAAACAGATTAAATAAATTCCATGAGAAAACATTCTTGTTACACTCTTCTTTCTGTTTTGCTGTATTCACTTAATTGTCTATTCACATACAAGTCACTTGATTTCAATACAGATTGTGGATTATTTGTACGTTCTTTCTGTCTAGACCAAGCGTTCCTCACATTTGAAGTTCTTTGTCGCATTGTATTTTATTGATTGCCTTTGTGTCATCTATAAATCACAAGTATTGGTCTTGCTGTATTTCTCTTCTTCTAACAGTGTCCTAACCATGAATAGAGCATTTAATATTTTACCAAAGATACATTTTTCTTCTTCTGGCCTAACATTACTCTATTCTTTCTTACTATCAATTTTTATCATTTAGTCTTCTCTTTTCTTTGCGTTACTTAATGTTCTCTCTATTTTTCTTTCTTCAGTTAATTGAATGACACAACAGTATTACTGATGAGTGTAACAGTACGATTTCTACTGTACTATTGTCAAAACCTGTTATTCAAAATTAGAATGGGAAAAGCAATCTATTTACATATACGTATTTTATACCTGTAACAAGTACATTTGGGACCTGGTTGCAATAGATAAGTATTAACAAAGGGCATTATAGATGCACTCTCTTCTATATTTAACTAACTTTATGGCCACTTCATGTTGAAACACCAATTCTCACATGATCACCAAAGTTGAGCAATGTTGAGCCTGATGGGTGACTGCTGGGGAATCCCAGGTGTTGTAAGCTTGGATGTGATAATGGCACGGAATTGTTAATAAGAGAGCAGAGTTTCAATTCCACTTGGGTTAGTTTTAATCACTTACATGCTTTTTAGGAATATATGAATCTACTCCTCCCTAACCTATGAGTTAATTAGTAAGATTTGTATTATTAAATCATTATATTTAAAAAAAATATTTCTTAAAATCTAAAAATATTTTCTGGCTTTAAGTAACTTGCAAATGTTTGATAAGCCACAGAAAATGAATTAAGCAATATATTTGACTAGTGTAGTACCCATAAGAATAATGGTATAATTTATATACGGCTAATTTATAAAAATATCCACATGTATTAATTGCAGTATTCCTCCATATACATATTTTTTAATTTTTTTGTAATCCTGTCATATCAAGCAAAGCAATAAAGTTACTAAGACACAAGAGATTATTGGGAGTGAAAGAAAATAAGAAGAAATTAGTGAAGACAAAGGACAATGCAAAAAAGACAGGCTTAAAAAAGTGATTTATAATTTATAAAGATTGTAGTTGACAGGGAAGCAGAAAACTGAAAGAGAGTTCTACAGCCAAGAAACCTTATTATTTGAACTAAGAAATTTTCAGTACTTTCTTGTATATAAAAATATTAAATATTTTCAAGTCTATTTTACAACCCTAAATTGATTATATAAGTTACTTTTACTTAGTAAACATTTGCAATGGCATGTTCAACTGTTTCGGGTTTTTTTTTTTCAATGAGTGGAAAGAAATTTTTTTAGTAATCAGAAAGTAAAAATTAAAATGCCCTGAAGAATGGTTTTTATCATCATAATTATATTTTTCTTTAAAATATAACACAATCACCAGGAACTGATATTCCATAGTAGTGGAAACATTTAAAAAAAGGAAAGTATTCTTAAGATTCATGACCTTAACTTTAAAAATAACTAAGTTTATGAACTAAAATAATGATGCTAATTTTGCTTATGCCTCTGACAATTTCAAAGTACTGTTAACCTTTGATCATTATTTTGTCTTTCATTTCAGTTGTTCTTGATTCTAATTCCAAGATTAAATCTAATGATTAGAGAATGACAAAATAGGATTTCCAGTGTATTTAAAAATGGCAGCATATCAGTGTTTAAAGAAAATAAGTATTTAAATGATTGTAACCAGTAGTTTTCATAAGTAAAGCAGCTGTCACATTTAAACAAGCACCCAAAATTAAGGAATGCAAGTTCAGTTTAAAAGCTTATGTTCTAAAGTATTTTTAAGATAAATTGATGTTTTTGAATAGAAACAAACAAAAGAACATTATCTTTAACATAGTACTGAAAAAAAAAAAAGAACAGTGACAGGAATATTCACATGCGGATAAGCATATCTGTACACACAGACTACAATCAATGTGTTGCTCTATGGACTTCTGCAGAGGACTAAAGTATAATCTCTACGCACTCTGTGAAAAGTGATACACATAAAAATTATATACTGGAGGAGAGGAGTTTATTGCTGTTGTATTTGGGTGCAACAATAGAGCTTGATGAATACTTCATTATCTTTCTTATTTTATTTCTAGATTTTACTTTGTTTTATCCCGGGAGGGGATAAACAGAGAAAGAATAGTGCAAGAAATAACTCTTAACACTGAGGATATATAAATAGATTTATTGTACCTCAGTATAATATACCAAATACAAATACACCAACGAACAGTTAACACGAATAACAATTAAGAAGGCAATATCTCTGTATAGGACGTAAGCATCCGTCTTGAGAAGAAGGCTTCCTCTAGTGACATCTAACTCTCGTCTAAGGCCAAGGGCTCTTGACTTCTCTTGTATAATGACAAATAATCTCGATCACTCCCGTGTAATGACAAAGACTCTCGTATAGTCATGAACACTCTCTTATAATGATGAGCACTCTCGATCTCTCTGTAGTTCGTTCTAGTCCCAGTCTTTTATAATCCAGGCCATACCCATTCCTGGGTAAGACAGGATATTCCTCCATAACATACTTTGACATTATCAAAAACGGAAACAGGATCAGGATATTATGAGTTTTACAACTTAGAACAACTGAAGATGAGCATTAATCAAGTGCTTTTAAGCACTTCAAAGTCTAAGAAGGATAATTTTTGCCAACAAAAATAGAATTTCACGCACACACACACACACACACACACACACACGTCCCCTCAAAAAATGAATACTCCAATTCTATTATGTTGATCCCAATATTGAAAAATGAATACTAGAGGTATGGGAATGAAGATTAGACATTCCTGCCAGTAATCCATATTTCAACCCTTGTTTCAGCTAGCAACTGAGTGGAAGTCTGACAAAGTGAAATCTGATACAAAAGTGTATATGAAGTAGAAATACTTCATTTAATTAAAATCATACCCATTGATATTTCCCATTGCTTAATGAACATTTACAGAGACCAATCAATGAATATGGGCACAGATCAAATTGGTGACAGTGAGATAAACCATGTTCTGACCAGTAAAGCACAGCTGTCAACCTTTGAAATTCACAAATAACCAAGTCACTTTAGTAGCTTTCATGTGAACAAAAAAGCAAGAAATAACCAGACAAAATAATTAAAATCAAACAATATTTCTATGGCTTTGTTACTTTGTCAGTATTTGATCTTTTTTTTTTCTTCATTCTCTCAACCCTGTGATTTGTTATAATGTTTATTTCTTTAAAAACAAATTGCATGCCTTGATTCAAATGTTCAACCTGGACATAATCCTTCATCAATGTATTCCTCCTGCTTAAATAATTGCGTAAAATTACATTTTTGGAATATTATCTGCTTAATCTATTTTAATATTTGTAAATAGTTCTATGAATCCCTAATATTTTGATTTATAAGATTTATTGATGTGTTAAAATCATTTAAAGCAATGGACACTAAATTTAATATTTTCTTTTGAATTTTTATTACATTTTAACAACACAATCTTGTAAAGAAAAATATTTTTTTCGTATAAACTCAAAGTATTCCCTAATACAGAAGTTTATTAATGAAACTAAGCAAAAATAAAAAAGAAAACATTTTCAAAATATTCTCTTTGAAAACAAAATCTATTGTTTTGTCTATAAAAAAACAACAAAACTTAGAAGTTCAAATAGATTTGCAATTTTTTTACTTGTCTTATTTATAACCATTTTGGCTGACATTATGAAATTTTGAATTCATCCTTGTCAATATAGTGGGCTTAAGGCCACATAACATTAAAGCACTGGTTCTCATACGATCACCAAAGTTAAGCAATGTCAAACCTGATTAGTACCTACATGAATAACCATTTGGGAATACCAGGTGCTTTAAGCTTGGATGTGTGGGTGGTGTAATGGATAATGGCTCAGAATTGATAAAGAGAGCAGTGTTCCAATTCCAGTTGGGTTTGTTATACTTACAAATACCCTTGGGAAAGGTGTGACCCCCCTGCTATGTGTTAATTAGTAGGGCTTGTATTAATATGACATTGAAGAAGTTTTTGCTGTTTTCCAACAGATAGTGTTCCCAGAACTGCGTGTGTGTATCTTCAGATGATAATGTATCTATAAGGAAGTACTATAAGCAAGCTTGAAATTCAGTGTATGTCATTTCAAATGCTGCCAGAAAAATAGGAAAAAGTAGTGGCTAGTGATGGACAGTCCTTTCAGTGGCATGTTTCGTACCAATTTTTGTTAATAAAATATTACTTTCATGAAAAATCAGCAAGAACTTATTCAAGATTTTAATAGTAAATCAATATTATCACCCCAAAATTCTTAAAATATTTTTTTTTTTAAAAATCATATCATCCCGAGCAAGGCAGTAATGCCACTGATGTGCAGGGGGCTACGTAAGAGTGAAAAGATTGGAAAAGAGAAAGCCGGAAACCACATCCTAAACAGGGAACAAGGGATGAGCCTCTACACCTGTTCAATAGACGTGGGTGGAGTGTGAACCGGGCGATAGTTTAGTCTATCTACTCCAATGATATATTTTACCTGCAAAAAACAAAACTGCATACAAAATACTTACATTTTGGCATTAAATAACCCCTAGAGGTTGATATGGTGCTAAACAACATGAAAAAAAAAAAAAAACACCCAACAAAAAACACTTCTCAGCCATTGAACTGTGCCAGCTTCTTGCCATGATTTTCTTTGTGCCGTGCAGGACGTAGGCGATCATGTCTTTCATAGCTCTTAATAAATTTTGTCTTTTTGTTATTTCTCCTAAACCTTGTTCTACCATCCTTTTTCTCAAACTCACTAAAAAGGTTATGCATTGTTTTCCTCTGTCCCTTTTATTTACTAGTTGTCCTTTGAGTATCAGATTTTCCAAGCCCTTTCCTAACTCTCTTTTTTGATGTTAAGTATAAGTTTCCTTTTTGTTTTCATTTTCTCTAAAACTTCGTTGTTGCTTGCATGTTCAGTCCATGTTATCCTCATCATCCTTCTGTAGAACATTTCTATTGCCTTTCATCTTTGAAAAAAATTGTTCTGCATTCACTACCATATAGGAGAACTGATATCATGTAACAGTTCAATACTCTTGTCTTTGTTTCTAACAATTTTTCCTTTTTTCTAATACTCTTAGTTTCTG
This sequence comes from Ascarosepion bandense, assembly GCA_037127315.1. Lineage (NCBI taxonomy): Eukaryota > Metazoa > Mollusca > Cephalopoda > Sepiida > Sepiidae > Ascarosepion > Ascarosepion bandense. The sequence goes on along the minus strand of JBBBDQ010001939.1, from coordinate 177,387 downwards.
GAATGTATCTTTGGTTATTCCAATATGCCTTTGGATTTCAGTGTCACACTTTACATCTGTTAAAACACTTTCCAGACATTTACATACTTGTTTGATATTGGTATCTCCAATTTGTAATTTGCATGTTCAGCTCATTTTGCTAATGACCACACATTCTGTCTTTTCAATTTCCTTTGCGACTTTTTGCCATTTTCTTTGTAATGGCTGTTACCAAGACAGTCACCTACAATCTTCAAAAATTTTAATGCACAGTTAATCGCTATCTTCTGTCCTTTCTCCACACTAGAATCTTATTCTCTTTCATCCCCAGTAACCCTATGCATCAGTGATATTATCTTCCTAGGGGTGAAATGATACAAAAAGAGAAAAAACAGGATTCTGAAAAAATAAACAAATAACTCATTAAGATGCTTATTAAAAGAGAAATTAAAGCAAGCAGAATAATCCATATTTTGGTTTCATTGTATGTATGATGTTATGCTGAAAAGTTTGTTTGGTGAGAGGGGTCGTCAATCAGGTTATTTGCACTTATACCCAAGATATAATAGAGCAGTACAATGGTTATCTGTAAATCTAACATTTACATATATAAAAAAAAAAAAAAAAAAAAAGACTTATTCACCGAGGGTTAAACAGGGTTGGTAGTAATATAAACCATTTGCCTCCCAAGCCTTAGAAGATGATGGGTAAGACAAATGTCTTGATTGTTATGGAATAAAGATGATTTGGACAGTCACCATAATGTTTGACAAAAAAAAAAATGTTTATGCAACTACAGTGAGAAATATTAACAATGCTGAGAGTTAAAAAGAAAAATTGTTATTGGAAGCTGAATTTATGAAGATAATTTGAAAATGTATTTTTCCCTTTTTCCAGAAAAAAAAATCTATAAATAAATTAATATTCAAAATAGGATGTTTTTGGTTTTAAATAACCTGTAATGGGTTGATAAATTATAAAAGAGGAAGTGCCAGACTGAACATGACCAACTTGTGAAGATCCTAACACCGGAATAGGCAAAGATCGACATTATCTCAATGGCCAAAGGTGTGGCAGTGGGTAGCATAAGTCAGGCTGGTGCAACCAAGGTAAACCTTGACAGCCCAAGCAACCAACAGTCCGATACAACCAGGTTTGTCAGGTCTTACTTGTCTTAATCCCCTTTGAGCCATGAAGGAAGTGCTTCTGGTCAAGTATGTGAGTTTCTCTGTCGCATAGAGTTGTCTAACAAAATCAAATTCGTACAAATAATCTTGTAAAATTCTCTTTGATACACACCCATCTCTACCACCACCACCACCACCACCAGAGAAAAGAGGATGACGATCCAGATGCTCAGATGTGAGCAGGTGCCGACAACAACAAAGCACACATTTAATGAAGCAAAAAATATTCTTGTCTTATGTTCTGCAATTTTGCACTGTTTAAAAATAATATGAATTTTAAGAGGGATAACATATTTTTAATGCAGTAGTTTTTATAACCTGGGTGTGGAATAATTTTGTCAATTTTTATGTTCATGCCAACATACTAAACTTACATTTAATATTACAGTATTATAGCATTAGACATGGTACAAGTATTGATAATCTATAACATCTGGGTAAACATTTGTCTACCAGATATTCTGACTTCTCATTTAAGACATGAGAGATTTTCATTTATTTATTAAATTAAACCTACTTTTTGAACAAAATTCTGGTTTTATGTGCTATCACTTATAGTAACTAAAGATTTTGTTTCTCAGTGAATGCATACACAATATTTTTTTTTTGTTAAGATTTGAATTTACTAGTAGATTTCAGTAACTGTTCAGTATTAATTTTCCTTATTGCTTTATAAGTCAATTTTGATACTTTTCTTTGGTGAGGGGTTCATATGCATTTGAGTGATAATGGTTTTATAGTGAATTTATTTTAGGCAACAATTTTCAGGGAACTTAAACCGATTACTTGGTTACTTATTTTAGCACATTATTTTACTTATAATTATTACCATGTGACATGAACAATAAACAATGCATTATTTAAACAAATTAACCATAAGTTATCAATAGTCATTGGTTGCTTATTGACAATTTTTTTCATTTACATAAGTAGTGAAATAATTGTTCTAAGTAACACAGTTAATCGAAATAAGTGTCACATTTGTTTTATGATAGAAAATTTCTAGGGAGGCAACCACTTAATTCTGTTAGGGAAACTAGTTGTAAATTGGACAAAATGGTTACCTGCAAATCCAAGAAATTTAAAGCATGAATAAGCAGTGAAATTAAGTTTCCATTATATATTTGAATCTGGAGCTATAAAAAAATTAGAAAAGATGATTTTTAAAAAAAAATATATGAATGTATATTAATTTATTTGTAAAAAAAACAACAACAAAGTAAACAATAATTTCATTTTCATTGTGAACTATAAGTGAATCTCTTCTGTGTTTGTAGCCAGCCTGGAGGTTTGAAATTTCTTGCAAAAGAAGTTTTAGGTTTCTATCTGCCCAAAGATCCCAAGGACCAGTGTAGTGATTGGGAAGCAATAAATCTTTCACAAACTCAGGTGAATATATATATTTTTTTAATGACATTTCAGCACATCTTTCACAGTAATATTTTTTTCACCTTTTGTTTTTTTTTTTTATTTGCATATCAAAAGAGTAGTTAAAGCTGTACACATACAAAGAAATACTGAAAAGTTTTTGGCCTGACTCACTTTGCAACATGTAACAAAAAAATAATCAAACAATGTAAAAATTCTTGGTTTTCCTGAGAACTTTTCAGTATCCCTTTGTAAATTCAAAATAAAGTTGTGGCCTGTTAAATTTTGATTTAGTTGTTAAGGAACTTGAAAATCTGAACACTTCTTGATATATTTATGTGATTAATGTATTGGGAAATTGTCTTTTTTTAAACTTTTTGATTGTGACCTGTACCATTCAAAAACAACCTTGTCCAAGAAGTTAAAATAATTCTCTGTATTTATCTTGGCACCATCATCAGCTTTGAAATAACCTATAATTTTACTGTTTATAATACTAGTTCAAAACATTACTCCTCATTCTCCTGGTGGTTGTCTATATTGTGTTGATTGACTATTTCTTCTTCTTCTATGTGCCCTGTCCCTTCAGGACGTAGGCGATCATGGATCTCCACGTCTCCCTATCCCTTGTGGCTCTTGGTATGTTTGCTCCTGTTGCTCCTGGCAACCCCAGTTCCGTCATCCACCTGATCAGGCCCTGCAAATATGTTATCCGCTGCCTTCCTCTGTCTCTCCTTCCTTCTATCTGACCAGTCAGTATCAGGTTCTCCAGGCTTTCCTTCCTCATTGCATGTCCCAGGAACTTCAGTTGTCTCTTCCTGATGCTCAGCATCAATTTCCTTTTTGTTGCCATTCTTTCTAACACTTCGTCGTTGCTTGTATGCTCAGTCCACGATATCCGTAGCATCCTTCTGTAGAACCACATTTCGGCCGCTTCCAGTTTTGTCCTCATTTTCGATGATATTGTCCAGCATTCACAGCCGTACTGAAGAACTGACATCACGTAGCAGTCTAGCACTCTTTTCTTTGTTTCTATTGAGATCTTCCTGTGTGTTAGTATTTTGCTCATCTTCTGGAACGCGTCCTTTGCCATGCCAATTCGCCTTCGGATCTCCGTGTCGCACTTTCCAACTCCTGTTAGAACACTTCCTAGGTACTTAAATTCTTGGACTTGTTTGATTCTGTTATCCCCCACCTGTATTTGGCATTTTGGGTTGTATCTTTTGCTGATGACCATGCACTCAGTTTTCTTAAAGTTTATTTGTAGTCCCATCTTGTCACTCTCCACTGCTACTTTCTGTATGAGATCTTGCAGTTTCCTTTCCGTGTCCGCAATCAGTACTGTATCGTCCGCGTATCTTATGTTGTTCAGGTTGTGGCCTCCAATAATAAATCCTGGTGTGTCATCTAGGGTCCTCAAAATATTCTCGCTGTATAGGTTGAACAAATCCGGTGAAAAGACACAGCCTTGTCTTACGCCTTTTTCTAAAATTTTAGCCTAGCTATCAATGCAGTTTTACATTCATCACTAAAATTTACTGTTGAGCAATATTAAGCTTTACTATTAATCTACAGTAGTTAATAGAAAAATTGAAGAATTTCTAGTTTTTGAGAGTTGTTAAAATTTAGGATTTAACCCTGGGCTTAAGAAACTTATTTTGGCTGTTGACTTCTTAGTCATACTAGATAATTTTTAAAACTTCCTCCTGTTTTGCTTTTGTTTTTTAAACTGACAAACAAGGCAAATGAAAACTAATAAACAGTTTTCAAAAAAGCCTCTCAGACTCCCTTCAGAAAAAGCTGAACTCAAACCTTGTACATATGTTTTATTACTTAGCCATTTTTAGTGGATACCCATATTTAAGTAGATACTCCGTTTATTTATTAAATGGTATAATTATTTTCATCTACCAGGTTTGAATATTAAAGAAAAATATGAGGTCTCTGGTAGAATTGAAACATGCATACCCCTTAGTAGAAGAAATTGTTGATAGATTTGATATGCTTTAGACTGACTTGGCCATGATGTGTCTCATTGATCAAGTAAAGTTGAATAGTGCTTTATAAGCATAAATCTTTCCCAGACTCCTGAAACATTCATACCTATTTAGTTTCATGTCCTCACACTCCACCCACGTCTTTTGAACAGGTGAAGAGGCTCATCCCTTGCTCCCTGTTTAGGATGTGGTTTCCGGCTTTCTCTTTTTCAATCTTTTTACTCTTAAGTAGCCCCCTGCACATCAGTGGCATTACCGCCTTGCTTGAGGTGATATGATTAAAAAAAAACAAAAAAAACAAAGCAATCTCTTTAAAAAAAAAAGTGAATTTTTATATAACTTGTATAATCCATATCAACATCTAGAAGATTCTAGAACCTAGAATCTAGAAACAAAGCAATCTCTTAAAAATAAAAGTGAATTTTTATATAACTTGTATAATCCATATCAGCATCTAGAAGATTCTAACAAATACATGCATTTGTGTCATATTAGACAGGATAAAAATTCCATTTTTGCAACTATTGTCAACATATATTGTAGTTCATTACTATTTTGGAAAATTTTTGAAGTTTTGAGGATTTTCTTTGCTACCTATAGTCTATTTAAAAAAAAACAAAAAAAACTCCACCCCCTCTCTTGCCCATTTCACCATTCTCTCTGATGCTAACTACCCTGCAAGAGGCACTGACATCTACTTTGAAAATTTATGTTTTATTAAACAGTTTCATGTACTTTTTATTTAGGTATCACACATAATACGATTTTATTTGCTGATCTAAAGACCCTGTTAAGAAGATAAGGAAGCAGAAATTCAGCATGGCATTTTAGCAAAAATATAGACCATGATAGTATAGCAGAAATTGAAAGAGAAAAATCATTTTGCTTGGAATAATGTCTTGGAATAGTTTAATTTGTGAAAGATGTTTTGTAATATAATTTAATATAACAGTTGTCTAAATGGAACCAAAAAAACTATGGCTACCAACAAATACCTTTAGGAATGTGTACAAACATTTTTGTTCTTACTGACCACAGCAGGATATCTTTAGCAAAGTGGTTCATTGCTTAACCTCTCCTCTCAGAGCAGTATTGATCTAATTTATTTGATAAAAATATTTTGAAATTTGAGAAATGTCTCCTCCTGTAACCTGCAACTGTTTAATTTAGGCTTGCTCAGATAAGCAAAATATTATCATGTTTGCAAGTATGAATGCTCTAACCCACAGGACAATAAGATTAAAGTGTTGATTAATGAATTCCTTGGCATAGTAAAATGAGGAGTTCAATCACTGGGTCAGATAGTGCAGGTTTAGAATCAGTGGAAACAGGGCAAGCAATAAGTGAGCAGTACTAGAACAAGAACAAGACAAGATGTCCTTAGATATATATAGCTGAAGGAGAACAATATAACTCCTACATTAAATAAATGGTTTACTTTGAAATTCCTTGAAGATTACTCAGATCAGCAGATCCCTGAAGAAGGCTGGAGGACACAATTGCTGAAATGCTGTCTCAATAGCAACAAAGATGGGAAAATTAGTCCAAATGTAAATAATGATAACACCCCATTACAGAAATTAACAGAAAAATGGACATTAGTCTGACAGTGAATAATGGAAATAATGATAATTTTCCATCACAGTATTTATTTGAATTTATTGATTGATTAAAATATATTTATTTAGGAAAACAAGATGCACACACTAAGTATTTATATCTGTCTACTCTGTGTGTCTATAGAGAAAGAGAGTTATTTTAAAACAGATGAATGATTAAAAATATATTTTATTAATCTGTTTGTAATGTATGATGGATGTGCGCTGTGGTGCATTGGATATTGGCTCAGAACTAGAAGTCGGGGAGCCGAGTTCGAATTCCAGCCGAATTCATTGAATTCACTTACGCGCAAATACCCTTGGGAAAGGTATTAATCCATCTAATCCTTCCACTTATGGGTTAAATAACAAGACAGACTGGGTTCTATAGCCTTGGTCGGCAACCAGTCTACTGCAGAAAGCAATGCCAACCTACTTCTGCCCAGTCAGTCATGTCACTTTCGAGACATGATCGCCCAAGCGTGTATCACGTATGGCACTTAACTAACTGACTGAATGTATGAATTTATTTATTATATAGGTATTTCATTTTTTATAGAATAATTGTATGAAACTTCATAACTGGGGTTTTATAATAGGTACATTGAATAATTAACAGAAGTCTGGAGTGATTTGATATCCTGGTCAGATTTTTTTTCTCTATCAGAGTTTGCCTTCTATTCACATAAAATGCAGTGTGTATACATGTATGTATTTTTTCTGTGTAACATTTTTCATAATGCGCACAGATACTTGATCTGTGACTGGGCAACATTTTAATACAAGGCAAAGTGCACAGATACTAAATTCTGATGCTAGACAGAGGCTCAAAGAGTGACACACTGATCCATAACAGAGCACACATTTACTTTGTCCCTTTGTGCCAATTTATTTGTAAATAATCATTCGGTCCTTTACTTGTATTATAATAGCTATGATCTCCCATATTTTCAAATAATTTTTTTATTATGCTAGTGTTTATCTTATTCAAGGCTCAAGAGCCACTCAAAGTAGAGTGTGGTGTTGTTGTATGACTGTAAGAAAAGGCAAGAAGTGCAGTTCATGTCATTATGTATGAAACATAATGGTTAACACCCTAGACTTGATTTTTTTTTTTTTTTTTTTTTTTTTAGTAAATTTATTAGGGAGTAATACCTTTGAAAGTAAAGTTGTTATGAAATAATATATTTTTTTAAACTTATTTAATCAATTCATTTGTATACAAAAACCAAAAAAGTATTTTTACTCAACAGATAATCTCTTGAGATTAGAATAGATTTAGTGTGCTAAAGTTACAAAATTTCTTGTCATTCATTCCAGAACATTTTTTTCTTTTTGGGTTGTATCCCCTCAGGATAGAGAAAACCATGGCTCTCCACAACTTACTGTCTCTTGTAGCTCTTTATCTTTATTTTTCCTAAACCTTGTTTCTGCCATCCATTTAGTTAAGCTCATTAAATATGTTATATGTGGTTTTCCTTTGTAACTCTTACTCTCTATCTGTCCCCTATTAGATTTTCCAAACCCCCTTTCCTCATTATGTGCCCTTGAAACCTCAATAGTCTCTTTCTGATGTCAAATATTTTCTCATGTGTTCAGATGCTATTGAATATTTTGAATAGTAATTAAAGTCAATATTTTGAAATTCATATAAGGTTATCTTCTATAAATTGACTTTAATTACTATTCAAAATATTGTTGGATTAAGAAGACTTTAAACAATTTTTTCATGAGTTATCTTGTCATCTCATCTCAAGTGGTTAAGTAAATTTTTGGAATATATATTTTAGCAGCAAAATTTGTGTTTACTAAGCATTCTTGATGGCAGTTAACAAAACACTCTAGAAGTCCCGGGCCTGACATGTAGATGGCACCACTAATAAAAAATCCATATGATTTTTATGAAGTACTAACCTTCAAATAGCATGTGACAAAATTTGGGCCCAATTGGATTATTAGTTTACAAATTATAGTTGTTTAAGTGAAGCTAATGTTGCAAATTTTCAAAACAATGAAAATATCTGAATTTCATGTGTTGATGAAGCATTGCTTTCTGACAGGAAAAATACTGTTCAAGCAAAGCAGTGTCTTGATAATTGTTATTCGGACTCTGCTCTGTTGAAAACAAAGGTTTAGAGGTGATATGCTGACTTTAAATGTGGTCAGACAGACACTAATGATACTGAATGCTCAGGTCGTTCAAAATTAGCAGTTGTCCCGGCAAACACTAAAAAAAATCTGCAAACTCTTTTTGGCCAATCATAAATTGAAGTTGCATGAGATAGCAGAGAAGTTGAACATATCAGAAGGCTGTGTATTCACCATTTTGCATGAATGCTTGTCAATAAGAAAGCTGTGTTCAAAGTGGGTGCTGCGTATGCTCACAGTCAAACAAAAACAACAATGCGTCAACAATTGAGTGGTTGTTTGCAACTGTTTCAATGCAACAAGAAAGAGATTTTTTCATAAATATGTGACAATGGATGAAACATGGATCCACCACTTCACCCCAGAGTCAAATCAGCAGTCAGCTGAGTGGACAGCAGCAGGTGAAAGCTGTCCAGAGCGGCCAAAGATGCAAACATCAGCAAGCAAAGGTTTTGGCCTCCATATTTTGGGATGTGCAAGGTATTTTGTTCATCAATTATCTTAAGAAAGGAAGAACCATCAATAGCAAAAATTATATAGCATTATTGGTGTGTTTGAAGGAAGAAATTGCCAAAAAACAGTCACAAATGAAGAAGAAAAAGTGATCTTTCACCAAGACAAAACACTGTCACAAGTCAATCACAATGATTTGCAAAACTATGTGAATTGCACTTCAAATTGCTTCTGCATCGACCCTACTCTCCAGATCTGGCCCCCAGCAACTACTGGCTGTTTGCAGACCTCAAAAGAATGTTCTAGGGAAAGAGATTTGGTTCCATTGAAGAAGTGATATCGGAAACTGAGGCATATTTTGAGGCCAAAGACAAATTGTTTTACAAAAAAGGCATTGAATTGTTAGAGAAGAATTGGAATCAGTGTATCACCCTAGAAGGAGACTGTTAATGAATAAAGTTGAATTTTGCTTAAAAGTTTTTATTAGTTAGGCTTGGGATTTATTGAGTGACACACACACACACACACACACATTTATATATAAAAGCACAAAGAATTTGTCACCTTAACTGAGCAGATTCATGTTGACTTTGAATTTTTATAAGAACACCATCATGATCTCATGAAAATTCAAAATCAACATGAACCTGCTAAGTCAAAATGACAAACTTTATGCTTATCAACACTTTATTTTCACCTTAATATCGAGCACTTTACAAAAAAACCCCCCAAAAAACCACTAACTAAAATACATTTTTTAGTAAAATCACTGAAGAAACATTGTTGCTAAACATTATCACAAGTAAACACTATATACAGACACACACACACACACACAAGTTTTCTTCTAAATTATGCAAAAATGAAAATACACTGACATCTCATTTTAAGTAAATGTGAAAATTTTATATATATATATATATATATATATATATATATATATATATATATATAATTTTAATAACTGAAGCTTTTTTAAAGGTTGCAACAACAAATATTTAAAAAAAACTACCCACATTAATTGATATTTGGAATCGATATAAGTTCTGTGCTAGAATAAAATCCAAAAATGCAGAGAAAAATGAAAAATACTCATAATCAATATTTTTCTTAAAATTTGAAATTTTTTTTAATTTAAATATGCAACCATTTTAATTGTCAAAGATAATCAAATGGAAAAGCCAATATCTTTAAATGTTTTTACTTAAGGCAAAATATCTAATAAAAATATTAACATAAAGCATTTTACAGCATGGAAACATTATGCCTCCAAGTATGCTTTCACAATCAATTTTTAAAAGTTTAACTATTAATCTTATGAGTTTTTATAAGAATGGGAATTTTAAGGGTTAATAAATATATAAAAATATAAAATAAACTCATAATATCTCATGAGAATATATACTTAATTAATTGAGTATTTATCATATGTTAAATTGATATTTAGAAGAAAGCAAAAATTCTATTGTCTATGAATATTCACTGGAGACCATTATTGTTAATTTCAAATGGTATGTCATCATCATCATCATCATTATAATGGAAGAAATGTTATGTCAAGATAATAGACACTATTTAATAATTACAGTTGATAGAAAAGAAAATGAATTTTGAAATGAAACAGGAAAGAAGCATTGTTTTAAATAAAGTGACAAAATGTTGAAAAAGTATCTGAAGAAGCTGATAAGCAGTACAAACTAAAGATTATTTCTTTACCATAAATGGAACTGAGATTCTGTAGTTATTAAAATTCAGTTTTTATTTTTTGCAGTGTATTATCATTCAACCATAGCAGCGGTTGAATATATTCTTAAGTCTAACATTGAGTGAATCTAGACAGCTTTAGAAGCTTCAACACTATTTCAGTTCTCAACCAAATTTCAAACAGTTTACAGTGTTATATAAGACACCTTGTTAGCTGGTCCTGGGTATGACCGTAAACTGCATCCGGCAGCAAGGCCTCTGATTAGGAGGTTATGAGGAGCATGAAACAACCTCTTAATTGCTGCTGTTCCCAGGTCCATCCTGACCTGCAGTGGAAGCACCTGCTAGGGTCCCAGCTATGGGTAAATAGTTAACCCCTAAACCAGGGTCAAAATGCTATAAAAGTATTTACCAACAAAACATTTTTTAATGAAAGATATTACCAACAAAACATTTTGGAATGAAAAATATATAACCAATAAAACATTTTGGAATAAAAAATATATTACCAACAAAACTTTTTTCAATGAAAAATATATTACCAACAAAACTTTTTTGAATGAAAATTTATATTACCAACAAAACTTTTTTGAATGAAAAATTTATTATCAACAAATTATTTTTGATAAGACAATTGAACCATATTAAAAAAAAAAATGTGATCCCAATCTTCAAAGACTGACTCTTAAATGACCAAAATGGTTGTTGGGTCGTTAAACTTAAACCAGACCAAACCAAACCAAACCAAACCAAACCAAACCAGACCAAACCAAACCAAACCTTGTTAGCTACATTTTAAAAATCAGTTTTTGAATTTTGGTTCAGTAGAAAAAAGTTACATCAAAATATGTGATGTCCGAAAAGAGAGACTAACTACAAAAGTACATAAGTGAGTGACTAACACTTCTAATAATAAATCTTATTCTTTATAACAATTTTTCTGTTTAATATTTTTGCATGTGGTTTTCAACATTTAAATTCTTATGGTATCTTTTATCATTGTTGTCAATCAAACTTTGCTTATTACTTATCAGAATTGATTATAAATAATTTTTTTATTGTTTTTTTTTTTAATCAATTACATCTAAAATTTTTTCTTTTTAATATTTTTGAATGCGTTTTTCAGCATTAAATTTTTATTAAATTAATAGCATTGCCTGATAAAATGAATTATATGAAAAAACGCACACATGAAAAGTAATATTCTTAAAATTATATTAAACCGGGAAAAGAACAGGACAAGTTATTAAACCTGGAAAAGTAAAGGACAAGATATTCTTGTGAAGTAAAAAATAAGAAATTTCTTACTTAAAATATTGCAGTTAAAAGTAAAATTTGAATGCAAAAGTTGTGTTATATAAGGCTTGATTTGACTTCAATTAGACTGTTGAATCATTTGTGGTTCAGTGATCTAAGACATACCAGGTCAATTAGTAGCTTCCTCTGTGTTGATAGGGGTTGCAGGTTCAAATCCTGCCAAATGACACACGTTTTCGTAACAAAATTTATTGTAAATAATCAGGCCAGTAGAAATAAATATACTGTTTGATTAAAAGTAGAATATCTGCTTAAATACAAGTATTGATTAAAATTAATGTTCAGTTTTTCTGTAATATATATATATATATATATATATATGGTAATGTGAATTAATAAATATACATATGAGGGCGCACATATGTATAGTATTATTATTCAGGTGTTAATAAAACAGTACCCCAATGTATAAACAGAGCTGTATTATATATATATATATATATATATATATATATATATATATATATATACATATTATCTTACGTCTATTGCATGACTTGGAGTTTCATGAGTTATGCAATCATCAGGTGCATATTTTAAACTGACGGTTTAAAAATGTGCACCTGATAATTGCATAATACATGAAACCCCAAGTTGTGCCATAGATGTAGGATAATTAATATATATATATATATATATATATATATATATATATATATACTGAACTTTCATTCCGTAGTAATACGACATGAAACAAGTCGAATAGGGCCTTCCGTCTGATGAAGTCGGTGATTGTTGGCAACAACAATTATTGACTGAAATAAATTTATTACGGAAATATGACCGGTGTTTAAAGTTTTTCTTAAAAGAAAACAGAGAATATATATATATATATATATATATATATACACACACACACACACACAAAAGTTCAAATGACCTATCTTATTGATCTCAAAGTGCCAAATCTTATTGATCACCAGGGCCAGATATTTGGTAAATCAATTGAAATTATTTTCAGATCTTATATATTTATACTCCTCAGAATAAATAGTAATCATAACTTTCAAACTGAAATTCTTACCACATTAGATTTTATTAAAAATATAATAATATTTAAACACACTCACACATGCATGTATGCAACAGAAGGTGCTGAAAAGTCATCACTCTAATCCATTTCCTAAAATTTGATGATGTAACCAAATATCAAACTGTATTTTTGAATCCTGTCTTTGTTTGGTTGTGAAATTTTCTAGCTCCTGCAATATTTGGTCAGTGATATAGTTGTAAATATGGTAGTAGATAATTTGTGGTCAGGTAAAATCCAGGAGTTTCAATTCCAATTTCAAAGCTTAGCAGGTCCTCTTCAGATGTTGGTATGAAGACAATTTTTTGATTCTTGAAACATTATTTTCAGGAACTTTTCAACCGTAATGCACAAATAGTGTGATTATCTAATATAACAGAGAGAATATTTACATTTCACTTCAGTGATATTACTATTAATTTTTTATTTCCCCTTCCCTCCCAAATATTGAATATTTTTTAAATAGAAATATTTCTCAAAATCTCTCCCAAATATTGAGTATTTTTTAAATAGAAACATCTCTCAAAATAGAATTTAAAGAAAAAAAATGACTAATATTCATTTCTCCTTTTTCTATTATCGTCTTTCTCATTTCATCCATTTTATTTTTCTATATTTCCCTATCTGTCTGTCTTGTAATCTGTGTTCTGTGTCTGATTGCTATGACAACAATTGTTATCCTTTATACTTTAGATGTACGTGTGTGTAATTATTTGCTATTGTTTGAGGGCAAATAGGATTTCTTTTAATACGAAATTCTACTTCAGTAACAAAAGTTTCATTCAGATGAATCAGCATTTTAATGACGAACAAAAGATTATATCAAATAGAAGAATGAATAAACAAAAACGACAACAGGTAAATTTTTATTTTTAATTTTTGCAAAAGAAATTATAGCCATCTTCTGTTTTATTGAGTAAGAAAACAAAATCTTGAATAATATCATTGATCTTTTCAAAGTAAAAACAGAACTAGTTAATATCTGACGAAAATTTAGATATATTTTAGTGTTTCTACAAAGTTCACCTTTCAGTACCTATTGTTCCACTAGTGGAATATATTTGAAGACATTTTTTTTTGGTACCAACTAAGCTTTAATTTTTATTACTTTATCAATAATATAGATGAAAAATAAATATTGATGTCACATCTGGTCTTCTGTTATATATTTAGATATTCTTGATAAAATACAAAGAAGAATCTGCAATATTATTGGTCCTGACCTGGCATCTCAGCTTCAGTTACTTTCCCACTGCCATAATGTAGCTTTCCTGTACTTTTTCTATAAATATTTTCATGGTAATTGTTCTTATGAGCTTTCATAGTAGTAAGGTTTCATTATTTTACAATTGAAATGGCCATGATGTAATTGTAAATTCAATGCTAGGTAGGCTTCTTGCTTTCTAGTCAAGTTTGATCTTTGAAAATTTATATTTCATATCAATTATTATCTTTTCAATTCCCGTTCTTTTATTGTCCTCTCTTCTTAATAATGTTTTCTTTTTCTCATATTCCCTTATACTTAGAAACTCTTTGCATCTTTGTGGTTTTATTGTATTGTTTGGGGTGAAATGATTAAAAGTATTATTGAATTACAATATACAATAATATAAAGTGTTAAAATACAATTAATAATCTGTTATCATAAAATGTCTTAAATTTTGTTCCATTAGTGGAACATTGGTCCCTTAAAGGTTAAAACTATATTAATTTTGGTAAAATTGTGATTTTTAGATGTAATGTGAGGGGTCAGTTAATTTTGTGTTCTCTTTCTTTTGAAGATTACAAGTAACCCCACCCCACTTGACCAATAGGCACAAAACGTATACCCTCTGCCCTAAAAATATTTTACCTATTAACTTATAAGATTTATTTTTCAATTTTATGTTTTACTTTAAATTAAATCAAATTACTGAAAGAAATACAGTATATGTTATTAATGAAGGAAATGCTGCATATTTTATTACCAGTTGAATCGTGACGGATTGACACTTTTCTTAATATAGTATAGATTTTTCTGATAAACATTTTGGTGAAAATTATTTATTCAAACCTTGATTTTTATGTGACCCATGTTTATTTTCTATTCTCAAGTGAGTTTGACTGTATTTTCTATAATTGTTTACATTTTTTTTGCTTTCATAGTATATGCCAACATTCATAAAATGTCTCCTCAGCCTTTTGCATTAGCATCTTACTTTTCATTCACCCATAAATATATGACTTGACAATTAAATCTACTCAACTTCTTATTTTACTTTGGCTTTGTTCTGGGTTACTTCATTTGTTCTTGGAATTTTTATTTATTTTTCCAAATTTCTTGCATTCAAATATTTGTATGTCTTTTTTTGTTGTTGTTGTTTTAACATGAAACAAGAAATGGAAGATCAAATAGAAACATGATGAACTCAGACTTTCATTCTTTTGCTTCCCATTAAATGATAAAAATGCTTTAAAATGATGTATTTGCTTTTTTTTTTTTTTTTTTTTTTTACATCTTTTTTAATCAAGTGAGTTTCATATTTGGTTCTGGAAATGCCTTGTCACTTAAGCTTGTAGAATTTATATTCATGCCTTTGACGGCTGTTGCCATCTTAATAACTGTTTCTTTTGATTTAAGTTTTTCATTTTCATTTCTTCACAATTTAATCTGCTTGAATAATGGATTGCTCCCTTACGGCTTCGTAAATAATTGATTTACACTCTCACCTTCATGTCTCTCACATAGAAACATCATCCAATAGAGACCCTATATATCATTGAAACATAGCAGCAATAAGCTGTCTTCATAATCAATGGAAGAAGAAAACTATTTTTTTTTTTATTACTCTCTTCCATAAACATGAATTTACAATGAGAACACACACATGATTATATATATATATATATATATATATATATATATAAAGAAAAATTAAGGCAGACACGTTATTTCATGGTAAATCGGAAGTATAGGCCTTAATGTTTTACATGTCTGCCCTAATTTTTGTTATATTTGCTCTATATGTATTTATATACATATATATTTAGAGTTCTCCTAGATAGTTATCCTAGCACTTTATATACATGATACTTCTTTGGATTCTTCTATACCTACACGGCATATATATATATATATATACACACACACACACACACACCTTATATTTAGGCAGTAAGAATTCATACAAACAAATTTTGTTCAATTCAAAATGATAAGGTCTCTGTTGGTTTAATTTTTTTTTTATTGTATTTTTCCAATTTTGGAATTAAATGTTATATATCACATTGAGAATTGTGGATAAATTGTTCAAAGTGCTCATTTTATTGTCCTCCCCCTATCAAATATTTTCAATTGCCTCACTTATCAAAACTGGGAGTTAATAGTGTAATAGACAAAATTTTGCTGGCTACAGCCCAACATATTTTTATTTTTTTTGAGTTCTAGTAATGTTTTTAATGGATACCTGTATTTGAGTAGACATTCTTATTATTTTGAACAGTATTTGTTTTGTTTACTGGACTGCATTTTCAAAAGTTAGTGTTTATGGTTGGAGGGCACATTTTCTTCAAGTTTTCTTGAGTATATATTATCCTGGTAGACAAATACTATTTAAAATAAACATAGCATCAACTCAAATACAGGTATCTACTAAACATAACAATTGAAGTAATAAGTGTCAGATTAAAAAACATCCATTAATTCTTTAGATAGTGCTGGAAGTCAAATTGGTTCAAAGTGATACTGTCTAATGGTTAAATAGAAGTAGATAATATCAAAATACAATACAGTAATCACTGCAAAGAATGGCTCAAAATTGTAGAACACATTATTAAACAAAAGAAACCATCTGCATTAAATAAAATACCTTTTACCTCAAGTGATGTTATCTTAAAATGTACATAAAATATTTAAATATATGTGTAAATCAATAATAATACATGTAAAAGCTTGATTCATGCATTTCTGTGATATCTATTAACAAATTCAATAGATTTATCGTATCTTAATCATCAAATCTATGTTTGCAAAACAAAATCAGAAGTTAAGCTTCTTATTTATTCTAATATATATATATATATATACATTTTTTATATATATATTATTTTGTTAAAAAATAAATGTATACAGTGGTCTACCTTCTTGGGAGCGATATAAATCCAGGTACTTTTTATTGTATTGAGCACTTTTTAAAAAAAGTATATGCGAGAGAACTCAGAATTGTAAAACTGTTGGTTCTCTTTACCTGGATTAATATATATATATATATATAATGCAGAGGAGTTTGTCACTTAACAGAGCAGAGTTATGTTGAATTTGAAGTTTTGTGAAGGTATCATTTTGGCGTCTTCACTTCTCAAGGCTTTTGCAAAGAGGAAGCAAAAGCCCTCAGAAGTGAAGACATCACAATAACACCTTCACAAAATTTTGAAGTTGGTATAACTCTGCTCAGTTAAGTGAAAAACTCCTCTGTATTAGTTTTATAGGGGCCAGGAGTCGTTGTCATGGTGGTCAGCAATGAAGGCAACGGCGGGGACCGAGACAGACAGACAGACAGACAGACACTCCAACTACGACAGTTTGATCATCTTCACTGAGGAGGCGGAGACCAGCTGCAAATGATGGCGGTGACCTGGGAAGAGAGCAAAAGAGAGAGATCAGGCGGAAACGCTAGCGGACAACGCATTCGAACTCACCACATTTCCTGATCACAATGTAAATGAACGAGTCCGATTCGAACACTGAGTCGCAAGGCGGGGACTTAACGGTGCAAGTATCGATCACTGAAGTGAGCACTTCGACGGAACGTGAGTGTGAAAAAACTCAATTTGTCTCTGTCTACCGATCTGGCCGATGGCCTGGGCATTAACGACGGGATCTATGGATGGCAAACGACACTATATCGACCAGCCTGGTTCCGACAAACAACAACTAACTGCAACGGGATTGGAGGCTTTCGGCGTGCGTGTGCAAAACATCGCCGGTGGCAGCATGAGCATAAGAAGGCGGTGGCGGCGGCTGATGCTGCTATTTCCTCGACGAAGCATTACGGACCACGCATCACGCAACTTGACGAGAGTGTTACAGTGTTGGACGGCGGCTGTTGATGCAAGAGACCGGGCCACTGCGTTTACGGATGAATAGTTTTTGAGCATCCGAATTCAGGCCATCAACCGTTAGATGGTAGGGTGGGTTGCCAGTTCCTTCGCTAAGCAGAGCGGCGGCTATATGCGCGAAGATCCCCGGCGACTGGCAGCAATGACCTCACCTCTGCATGCTGATTGACGATTGCCCTCTACGTGTAAACCGGTAAAGGGGAGATCTGAAGCACGACAGAGGCGGTGAGGAAATGAGCCAAAAGTGTTTTTTTCCGGGAGGTGAGTCGCCGACAACTGTATCCCTGAAAATTGTCGTGAGCAACCCCAGGAGAAACTGTGTGCGGACATTTGTTCTCCTCCGAAGGAAGCCGACTCAGATGAAAACAACGACGAAGACGACTAACCCTAACCCTAACCACGAGTACGACGGCATCGACAAGCAAAGTGGAACAGACAAGGGCAAGAGATTGATCGAACGAACGTAAAAGCTTACATACGAATAAAGACGACGACACCTTGCCTGTGCACACAAAACACGACGGATGACGAAGGCAGCGGAGGCGGCAATGAAAGTGGCGGCAAGGACGAGGACAATGACGATGACGAAAGCGACAAAATCGGCGGTGCGCTGCGGCGGTGCGCTGCGGCGGTGGGAACGACTCTAATGACGAACAGTCAGCGAAAGTTAACAGCAACTGCGAGGTCAGGTAAGCGAAGAATAAAAGAAAATGAAAGAAAGAAAGAAACGACGTGCACAACAGTGAAAGCGTGAAGCGTACCACCATTTTGCGTCAACTTACCGACCTCGAGACGCCGACTGACACATACAGACATTCCCACTGAAAACGTGAATGAGCCTAATTTGTGTAACAACTTTTGCTTTTTTTCTTTAAATTCATACTAAACCATACAAAAATGGTTTGCATAGATGGCGAACGGTACAAAATTAAGAATAAAGTACTTTAATTCCATTTTCGAACTTCATTTTTCCGAATTTTTACAAAAATTCTGAATCTCGGTTAATGCCTGACTAGTCGACCGCGGCTACCTGTCCGACACGCATACGATCACGCCAACGTGTGGTACCCCGATCTCTTCGACTTTAGCCTTTGATGGGCGCTCCACCAAGACAAGAGAGTGGTGTTTCGTCTATCTCTATATTGAATATTTTATGACAAAAACCTGCTTGCTAAAATTCCTTTCTACTAGTAAACATCATTATAACTTAACACAATATACTATGTAATATTTATATATATATATATATATATATATATATATACACACACAGCTGGTATAAACTAATGGGTATAAATTCCTCAGTTTAATGAGGGTGAATTTGTTGTGGCCTGGTTAGGGGCCAGAAATAAAAAAACAAAGACGGAATTGAGTTAAACAAAAATATTAACAAAGAACAGTAGGACAAACATATACAACATGTGAAAATCACCAGTGTGACTGTATTGGTCCTGCTATCAGAGCTATCTGCTGGAATAGAACTCTCTCTACAAAGTAGAAACTGCTGCTTTTTATAGTTTATCATTTGTGCATGGGTAAATTACCATAACAATATTGAACACCAAAACCTAATAGCTTTTGCTCTATAGTATGCTATAATAATAATGATAATAATAACAACTATATATATATATATATGTATATATATAAATTTTTTATGGCCAGCGAAAGGTGACAGAAAGGATTTAACATTCAAGTGTGAATAAAAACCAACAAATACGCATGCATATTAACTTTCTAACCTGTTCAACACTTATCTATATATACACGATATCTTGGCCATCAGAAAAACAAATGGATCTCGATATGTAAAGTCACAAGTTTATTTGCCTGAAGAGAGTCAACTTTAGACTCAAAACACATGTAGTGACACAAATTATGGGCACTTAATATATCATACAAAAATATTAATAACAATAACAACAATAAATCTACACTTTAAACAGAATGTTCACACCTTGTCACACTTTTTTCTTATATATAATGATAAAATATAGTTTTAAGGTATGCCATATGTATGGGTGAAAGTACTCAATATCAAGGATAGGGCATATGTAAATATAAAAGTGAACAATGAATTCAGCACAGGCGACAGTCTGTTTCATGCTAAATGCAATCATCAGGCCATGTGTGGTGTGTTTTTGCTCAACTTTTTATATATATATATATATATAGGTTGGTAATGCATTGTGAGTAGTCTGTTGTATTATTTTAATGGTTATTTTGGTAGGCATGGTTTGGTAATTTGTTTATCACTTACTTAGTTTACTTAGTTGTTTAGATTTATCTATTTTACTTGTTTTTCTTTAATTATTTTCATTCATTTTTACCTGTTATCAATTTATGATTTTTAAGTAGTGTACTAAAATTTGTTTTTTGTACCTGCATTTTGAGATGAGTTCTGATTATTTATTTCATAGTTTGTTTTGATCTGAAAAAGTAATTATCGATATTTTTCTCCTCCAGGCAGAGATTACATTTTTTTGATTGATTGTTGTAGCCTGATGTTCTTTTCCTTTTTTTTTCATGATATTTTTGATTTAATTTGTTTTTGT
The DNA here is from genome assembly GCA_037127315.1 of Ascarosepion bandense. Lineage (NCBI taxonomy): Eukaryota > Metazoa > Mollusca > Cephalopoda > Sepiida > Sepiidae > Ascarosepion > Ascarosepion bandense. Next base: position 156,954 of record JBBBDQ010001939.1, on the reverse strand, counting down.
TCTTAATCTCTAAGATATGCTTAGAAAACATTGTGCGGTTGCGTATTGACTATTTATAAAAAATGCTTAGTTTCTTTGTGTACAGGTTCATACAGTTACTACTTTGTACATTTTTTCTGTTGATTTTACAGTGGCTTGGTATATTGCATTGTTCTGCAAGTAATTGTCATTTAAGGATGTTTGATTGTTTTTCTGTTGTGCTTTTTTATGATTTATATCATGTTCTTGGTACAAATTTAGTTGATTTTTACTCTTTTTTTTGTTGAATATTTTGTGGAGAGTACTTGTGGGGAAGTGTTTCTGTATGAGTTTAATGAATATTTTTCCTATATGTGTTTTTATGTTTTTGTTGTATGGTGGGTTGAACCATATGATGTTCATCTTCTGTTGGCTTGTTTATGCTGTGTAATTTGAATGTGTGTGTTGACTGGGATTCACTATCTTTTAGGGCTGTTTCATAGTCATAGAAGTACTTTTATAACATTATAGTAGTTTTGATTCTCATTGAGTGCTAGGGACTAGGTTTAACTCAAAATTATAAGAAGTCACCTTGTTGTAAAGAAATGTTTAGAAGTATCACAAACTGTTACTTCTATAGTGAACTGGATGCTCTGCACTTGTGATTTTATGTTGTACAAAGCTAACCCTTTTGATCCACCTTAATGTGTCATATTTTTATTGAAATGCAGCTCATTTTTCATTCTATAATGATTTATTATTTTCAATCCAGGTTTGCTTGCTTAATGATTGTCAGATGTAAAAACAACCTGAATATTCTGATAAAAAGCTATATATATATATATATATATATATATATATATATAAGATAAAAAAAGATAAACTAGTAAAAAATGAATGATGTTAAAAAATGTATGTAATGATGTGTGGATTTTTCTATTCATTTTTGGCAATTAATAATTTACTTACAACTATGACTTACAACATTGTCAAACTTTGTATACACTTTTGTCATATTAATAGATTTTAAAATCATTTACTCATAATTTTACACACACACACACACATCCATATTTTTTATTTATTTATTTAAACATTAGTTTTAATAGATACTCATATTTGAGTAGATGCTCTGTATTTTTTTTTTTATAATTAAGTAGTATGTATATTTACACCTGTTGGCCTGAATAATCAAGAAATCTTGTTTGGAAAACAGAGCAGATGTATTTTGAAAACTCGGGACATTGTGTGTTTAAAAGCACTATTCAGTTTTTGTTTGATCGTGAGTCCTACATGATCTCGTTAAAACACATCTTCCTCTAGCAGGATTCAAACCTGCATCTCCTAGGGAGAACCATCATTAGATCTGATGTGTTTTAACGAGATCATGTAGGACTCACGATCAAACAAAAACTGAATAGTGCTTTTAAACACACAATGTCCCGAGTTTTCAAAATACATCTGCTCTGTTTTCGTATCCTAATGTAAACAAAGACTAAGTTTATTTATGAAATTTTATGAAATCTGTTATGAAATGGATTAACTTTGACATATTTTTAATTTATTTGTTTAAAAATAATATTTAAACAAATAAATTGAAAATATATCAAAGTTAATCCATTTTGTAATGGATTTCATAAAATTTTGTACACATGCACACACACACACACACACACATACTGGTCATTGGTGCATTATGGGTAGGCTTATTGTATTATTCAAATAGTTTTATGTTAGGCAACAGCAGTTATGTTTCAAATTATTCTAGGGGCTACTGAGTGGAAATAATTGCAGATCTGAATGCTGTTTTGTATCAATTCTATAGTGTTTCTTAATCTTTTTAATCATTATTATTGATTATTTTATTGTTAATTGTTTCTATAATCAATACAATACATTTTGTACATGTTTTTTTTTCTTTTTTACTGTATACCCCTTTGCATATACACACACACACACACACACCCATATATTAGAGGCCATTTTTGTGGCTTTTGTTAGTTTGTGGGTTGTGCTGTTTATCCTTGATAATAGGGACACACTGTGATGACGGATGCCTAGTTTGTTTGCTGCTTTGTATACATAAATATAAGAGCTTTTAGTGCCCATTGGTTTTTAAATCCGCCCACTCCACTGTTTTTCTTTACTAGCTCTTATACTGTATTGTGGTATTATTGTCTTTGTGATGATTGGTGATATCATGCATCGTATTGTTTTTGAAGTTATTGTTAAGAACTTTGAAATAAGTGCATTCTCAATGCATTTCCTTTTTTGTTAATCCTTTTATTTTCTGATGAGACTGACATTTTTAAGTAAAAAATGTGGTTAGATGTATTATGATGAATCACTAATGCATTTAGATTGTTGCTATACAGAATATCTCTGCAATATTCATATAATCTGTTTTTGTAATTTCTGGATGTTTCACCAATGTACATCATTGGACATTTTGTGCAATTTAGTCTGTATATTGCTGCATCTGTCTTGTTGTTGCTCTCTTGTTTGGTGCTAACTACAGATCTTATTGTTTTAATGAAGGTGTTGATGAATTTTATTTCAAGGTTGGACAAGTTTTTTAAATGGTGTCTTTTATGGAGGTGGTAGGTAGGATGATGTGTTAAATTTGGTTATGGCTGTTGACATTATTGTTACTTGTGAATTTTTGTATTTTTTTGTTGTATTTTTGTCTGGATTTTTTAAGTTTGATATTGTGTAGGAAATAATTCAGGTATTGGAGGGTTTTAAAGTATTTTTAATGTATTTCTCTTCTTTGGGCAGAAATGGGAGCTACAGATTCCAGGGGCTCTTAAATAAAAGCCTACAATTACCCTGGATTTTATTTTATTGTTGTGATAGGAACAAAAGTATAAAAGATAGTTATTTGTTGGTTTTCGATAGACTTTCATTTGTATATACTTATGTGTGTAAAGATATATGGTAAAGTGTAGTTTGCTTTTGTTTTGTAGGTGAAATTGTTTGTCTGTTCTATCTTTTTTAATCAAGTTCTGGTAGTGGTGTGTTGTGTGGATATATTAAAAGGGTATCATCAGTGTATCTGAAATAAGTTTTGTCATTTGGCAGAATATTTTAAAAATTCTAGGAAGAGGCATGCCAGTACTACACTGAGCATTGAACCCAGCGGTAGGCCAAATTTCTCTAGAAAAGTTCCCATTAAAAGTAAAATAACATTGGTTTGTAATGAGAAAAAAATATTTTTATAATTTTGTCTGTTGATAGTAGGGAGATGATTTTTGCCCTTTTAAAATGTTTTTGTAAAAATCATAGGCATTTGGTGATGGGTATATTTGTATACAGGGATTTCATATCCAAGCTAGCCATGTTTTTATTTCTTGTGTCTAAGGGTTTTAGTATATTGATGAGATTGCTGGAATTTTTAATGTGTGCTGAGCTGAGTGTTCCAAAGAGAGGGTTTAGATTTTTGTTATGACTTTTGCTGATAATATGGGGTTCATTCAAGTGCCTGATTTGTGTATTTTGAGAAGGCCGTAAGGCTTGGGTATAGTTGGTTAGTATTTTTCAATCTCACTTATAACATCTCTTCATTGGTAACTAAGTTTTTGAAGGATTTATTGAATTTTTGTGTCTCAGTGAGAATATTATATTCTGGAATTTTCTTTTCTTATAGGTATTTGGATCCACAAGAAGAAAACGTTCTGATTTTTCATTATAAATGTTGGTGTTGATTAGGATGACACCTTCCCTTTCAGTTGTGATATTTTTATTTTTTAATAATTTCTCAAGTGCTTTAACATATCTCTGTGGTAGGGTAGTTTCATCTTTTGTACCCCCACTTTTGCAGTAATTATTTTCTGCATAAACACTTTGTCAAAGTTTGTGTCCTTCATTTTGTGGTTCCTGATTATGATGTCAATTGTTCCTTTATTTTTAATGCAAGTAGCAAATTTGAGTCTCAAGCTGAGTACTTCAGGTTCTGTTTTTAATAGCCATGTATTGGATAGGTTTTGTATTACATCTGGATGTCCTATGTGTTTCTATCTCTTATCTCTGTATAGTTTTTAATTTGTAATGTAGATTGTTGGTCTTATGTTTGATGTTTTTCATAGCTCAACGTAGACAATCTAATTCTGGTTTTGCAAAAAGACATTTGCTGCATTTGACTTATTCAGGTTTAAATGAAATACAAAATGTACCTAAGAAAAATGGTTTGGTATCTCTGAGTATAAGAGGTTACCATAAGTCAAATTATGTTATTGTATCTGATGACCAGAAACTGGTTGCTTTACACACACACACACACACACATACACACACACACACACACACATATATATATATATATATATATATATATATATATTACATATAAAAATATTTCAAATTTCATGAGATCATATGGCCATTTCAACAGGTGGAACCAACCCGATTTCACTGGCAATTGTCATCATTATGATAAATTACTTATTTGTTTGAGTGTGGTGTGCGTAAAGACAATGGAAGTAGGGATAGCAAAAAAAAGGAAAAAAGAGAGGAAGAAAGAGAAAGGAAAAAGTGGGAACACTGGCAAACAGGGGTGGAAGAAATTGAGATAAATACCTTAACAAAAAGATAAAAATGAATTTAGAAAAGCAAGGTGTTGAGTTTTGCTTGGCCTTTTAAAATTTTTTCAAAAATTTTTTTTTGTTTCAATAAAAAAAAAGGGCCTGAACAATTTTAAGATCAAGATAATTTGTTAAAAATTTTCCTCAGGAATTAAAAAAAAAAGTGAGGGTAAAAACTGGAAAGTGAATCTATAATGTAAGTAAATTATAGGGCTAAAAGAGGAGAAAAACAATTATTATAAGGAATATTAAAATTTAAGATGAAAAATTAAATTTGAGATAGCATCAATACTTACATAATAATTCTGATATTAATAAATATATTTAAAATGGGATGAAATGAAAAGAAAATATTATATAATATGTAGATATATGTGTGTGTGTGTGTGTGTGTGTATATATATATATATATATATATAATTAATCTCAAGTAATATTGCTGATGAGAAGGCATAAACTCCTAATCTATCATGACCACATTATTACTAAACCAAATCTGTTAATTTTCACTTTGATAAATAAAAAACAAACAAATCCAAAATAAAAACTTTAGAACTGGAATGAAAAAACCCAGAACTATGGGGGAAAAGGTCATATAGGGAATATAGAGACTAATAATCTATTAGTCAATATCTCCTCCATAAATAAAAAAAAGAATTATCAGGTTTACATTGGAGTTTTGGCTGGAAACTTTAAACAACATTACTACACTCATTATCACACCTTTTCCAACCCCAACTTAAAATTCCAGCCTGCGCATTCCCAAAGATTTTGGGAAATGAAAGAAGAGGGACTCAACCCAATAGTGAGTTGGAGACTAATAGGTTTGGCCCACACCCCCAATAACCTTTACGTGAGGATGCAATTTATGTTTAGTTGAAAAAAATTCAAGTAATAAAAAATCCTAAGCAAAATTTGCTTTTAAACTTAAGAATTCATAAGCAAATGTTCTCATGAATCCAAATTTTTAAATTTAGATACAAACCTTGTAAATATTAATATCAATTTAAATTTCCATAAAATAGTTGTTTCCTTTTCTTTCTTCTGATTAACAGGATAATGAATAATAATATAATTAGACTCTTTTAACCCTTACTTTTTCTAGTCTAATCTTCCAATATTAGTTGGTGCCAAAATTTAAAACTTAATTAATCTAAAATTTATTTTCCCTAATATAATCGATTTATTTCTTCTTATTAATTCTACACTACAGAATAATTAAAATAACATCCCCATTTCTTTATATTCCCTTTTCACTTTAGTTCTAGGTTTTTTCATTCTGGTTGTAAATCTTTTATTTGAGATTTTTTTTGTTATTTATCTAAGTGAAAAATTAACCTATTTGGTTAAGTAATAATGCTGTCATGGTTTTGAATTTCATTTAATTGAATTGATTTCTTAATAATATTAATTATTATAAATTACTTAGGTTAGGGGTTCATCCCTTCTTATCAGTAATATTACTTGAGATTAATTATATTTTTTTTCATTTCATCCCCTTTTAAATATATTTATATCAGAAGTATTATGTAAGTATTGATCCCGTCTCAAATTTAATTTCTTATATTTATTCTAAATTTTAATATTCCTTATAATAATTGTTTTTCTTCTCTTTAGCTATATAATTTACTTATATTAGCGATTAACAATCTGGTCCCCTCTCCTACAATTTTTTTTTTTTATAATTCTGGAAGAAAATTTTTAACGTAAATTATTTTGATCTTAACATTATTTAGGCTCCTTTTTTGGGTTGAAAGAGAAGAAACATTGGAAAAATTTAAAAACTCGCCACCTTGCTTTTCTAAATTAATTTTATCTTTTTGTTAATGTATTTATCTCAATTTCTTCCACCCCTATTTGCTGGTATTCCCTTTTGTCTGCCAATCTGACAAACCTTTTTCTTCCTCTTTTTCTATTTCCTCTTCCTCTTTTTTCTTTCTTTCTCTTCTTTTACTTTTTTCTTTTTGCAATCCCTACTTCCATTTTATTTGCACACAATGCACTCAAACAAATAATTGTAATTTATCATAATGATTACAACTGCTAACAAAATGAGGTTAATTTTACCTGTTAAAATGGCTATAAAATGGCTTGTGAAATATAAAACTTTTTTATACGTAATATATATATTGACTCTGTAAATAAATAATTTTAATTACATTGAGCCCTCTGGTTGGATCAGTTTTAATATTTAATTTTTAATAATTAATATTAAAAGGATCTCCTTTTGGGTGTATATATATATATATATATATGTGTGTGTGTGTGTGTTACAGAAATTAACAAAGATTAATGAAATTGGTTATAAACAACTGACAATTTGAAATTATTTGTTTGAACATTATTTTTGATTGATACTTGTATTTAAGTAGATATTCTGTTAATAATCAAACAGTATACATATTTTTTTCTACTGGCCTGATTATTTACGATAAATTTTTGTGACAAAAATATGTGTCATTCGGCAGGATTGGAACAAATAATTTCAAATTGTCGGTTATTTATAACCAATTTGGTTAATCTTTGTTAATTTCCATAACATGTTTACATTTGTTGACATTATGATACATTTCAGAGCATTTGCGTGAGTCAAAAATTGTGTTATATAGGCTTGATTTGACACCATTTAGACTGTTGGTTATTCGTGGTTGAGAGGTCTAAGACGTGACAGATCAATTGGTGGCTTCCCCTATGTGGATAGGAGTCACAGGTTTGAATCCTGCCGATGACACATATTTTTGTAACAAAAATTTTATGTAAATAATCATGCCGGTAGAAATAAATATATATAGTGTTTGATTATAAACAGAATATCTGCTTAAATATGAGTATCGATCAAAATTAATATTCAAACAAATAATTTCATGTGTGTGTGTGTGTGTGTGTGTGTGTGTGTGTGTGTGTATAAAAACTCACTGATGATCAAATAGAATTCTTGAATATCAGATCGAAATTGCTACCTCCAGCCTTGATTTGAACCCATTCAAAAGCAAACTGAAATCGAAATACTCTACCAATCTATCTAACAGCTAACAACAGAAAATTTAATTATGGAACACTCAAATCTGAAAGATCTTCAAGAAGCTGAAGGTTTAAAAATCTGTTTTCTACATAGCAAACACAAAAATATGCTCAGAAAAAACTAAAATTAGCTGCAAAATATTTATGAAGCAACACCAATATCATCATTAGACATACTGACAAAACCAACAACTACATAGTTCTCAACTGACAAAATTACAACCAAAAATTACAATCTATCTTAGATGACATTATGAAATTTATTAAATTAAGAAGAAATTCTACAGATTCATGAAAAAAGTACGTAAATAAATGAATTACAGGAAACAATGCAGATTTGAGTTTAAAAATCAAGAAAATTGTCGGTGATTACCATCTGGGATATCTTTATGGCAATGTAAAAACCTATAAACCAGGTTTTCCTCTCAGACTCATCATATCACAAATACCTACACTGGTATATCAACTATCTAAAACCTTAAATCATATAATTTCTCCATATATACCTGACAATTACAGCATTACATCAACTAATGAATTCCTCCATAGATTAAAAGCTGCCAATCTCAAAGCCAACGTTCTAGCTTTGCTGGATGTTGAAAACCTTTCTATGAATGTCCTAGTTGAAGAAACATTGAATATAATTAGCGACCGTGTTTACAAATACCCATCTATCCCTCCTCTAAAAATCCAACCAGTAATTCTTTGGAAACTACTCACTGACTGCATGCACTACGTAGACTCCATTTTTAGACAATATTGGTAACATCTACATAAAAACTAACAGTGTTAGTATGGAAAACCCATTAAGTCCTACCTTCTTGAATTTTTACATGTCCCATATTGAAAATAAAGTGTTTAAAACAACTGACAAACAAGAGATTTATAAAGGTACATCAATGACATGTTTGTTTAGATAATAAATATGGACAAAATTGTAAATCTAAAATGAAATTTTGAAAATAACTCCTCACTGAAATTTACTTGTGGACTCATGGACAGTGACAAAATCCCATTTCTTGACATCAATATAGAGCTACAAATTTATCACTTATCTGTATAAAAAAAAACCACCAGTAAGAACTCTTGTCTTCTTAAATATAATAGCCAGTGCTCTGAAAGATATAAAATGAACTTCTTAAATAGAACACATCAAAATTCCTCCTCCAAAAAATATTTTTGAGCGAACTAAAATGCATAAAACAAACATTAGTTCATAATAATTTTCCAAACTACATCATTGATAAACAAATAAAATTATTTTTACAAAAGTACATGATACTAGCATTAAAAATAACACGAGAAAACATCAACATATTTTATTGCAGCCAAATGCATATTATGAACAGGACAAATTTTCTATATGAAAAATTATTAAACACCATATTTCTGCTGTAATTCCCCAAAAACATGTAAATTTTATAATATATTATAGAAAATGGAAGACAGCAAAATTTGTTATTTCTAATAATAATAACCCTATCAAATCTAAACTAGTGATGACGAATATGGTGTATGAATTTCAAATCCCTGTACAAGATTGTGTTTCTTGTCTTAAATCAATTACCTATATTGGCCATAGTATCACTTCCCTGAGTAGACATCTTATGTACCACCTATCTAGTAATAATAATGCAATAAAAAAAAAAATTTATTAACCCATAACTTATAAGAACCCTTAAGAAAAATTTTGGTGTAAATACAAAATACTATTTAAATCATATTATCAAAGGCACCTCAATTTAAGAGAGGCACTATATATCAAACAATTTTCTCTTATCATCAATCTTACATTATTTAACAGTGGAAATAGATTTTTAAAAGTTAAAAAAAAAAAAAAAACCATGTACATCATGTGATAGCTGTAAAGAACTCTCTTTTTCCAAAAAACACTAAAACATAAAAAATTACATTACAGTCAAACATGAGGACATAACAACACTGTAAAAATAACATCTTTGAAAATGGCCTGTGAAAAGGCTGAAAACGCTTGGAAGGTAAAAAATTATGTAACATTTTTACATTCCTTATCTCCAGTAAAAAGGAAACATGTAAGAATACTGGAAAGATTAACACATCACTCAATAAATCTATGTCTTAACTAATAAAACAACAACTTTTAGGCAAAATTTGATTTTATTCATCAACATAGTCTCCTTCTAGATGATGCACTGATTCCATTGCTTCTCTAAGAATTCAATGCTTTTTTATGTAAAACGATTTGTCTTTGGTCACAAAATATGCCTCAGTTTCTGATACCACTTCTTTATTAGAGCAAAATCTCTGTCCCTAGAGCATTCTTTTGAGGCCTGCAAACAGCTAGTAGTTGGTGGGGGCCAGGTTTGGAGAATAGGGTGGATGCAAAAGCAATTCGAAGTGCAATTCATGTAGTTTTGTCATCATTGTGATTGACTTGTAACACAGTGTGTTGTCTTGGGGGGAGATCACTTTTTCTTCTTCATTTGTGACTGTTTTTTGGCAATTACTTCCTTTAAATACACCAATCAGACTATGTAATATTTACTATTGATGATTCTTCATTTCTCAATGAACAAAATACTTTGCACATCCCAAAATATGGAGGCCAAAACCTTTGCTTGCTGATGTTTGCATCTTTGGCCACTCTGGACAGCTTTCACCTGCTGCTATCCACTCAGCTGACTGCTGATTTGACTCTGGGGTGAAGTGGTGGATCCATGTTTTATCCATTGTCACATATTTATACAAAAACTTTTTCTTGTTGCATTGAAACAGTTGCAAATAACCACTGAATTGTTGACGCATTGTTGTTTTTGTTTGACTGTGAGAAAACGCAACACCCACTTTGAACACAGCTTTCTTATTGACATTCATGTAAAATGGTGAATACACTGCCTTCTGATATGTTCAACTTCTCTGCTATCTCATGCAACTTCAATTTATGATCGGCCAAAACGAGTTTGTGGATTTTTCTAGTGTTTTCCGGGACAACTGCCAATTTTAAGTAACCTAAGCATTCAGCATGATTTGTGTCTGTATGACCACATTTAAAGTCAGCATATCACCTCTTAACCCTTGTTTCCAACAGCTCAGAGTCCAAATAACACTTATCAAGACATTGCTTTGCTTGAACAGTATTTTTCCAATCAGAAAGTAATGAAACACATGAAATTCAGATTTTTTCATTGTTTTGAAAATTTGCAACATTAGCTTTACTTAAACAACTGTAATTTGTAAACTAATAATCCAATTGGGCCCAAATTTTGTCACATACTATTTGAATACCTTGTGCATCCCAAAATACAGAGGCCAAAACCTTGCCTGTTTGTGTCTTTGGTCACTTTGGATGGCTTTTACCTGCTGCTGTCCACTCAGCTGACTGCCAATTTGACTCTGGAGTGAAGTGGTGGATCCATGTTTCATCCATTGTCACATATTTATGCAAAAACACCTTCATTTTGCATTGAAACAGTTGCAAACATTGCTCTGAATCATGTATGTGTTGTTGTTTTTGATCAACTGTGAGCAAACATGGCACCCACTTTGAACACAGCTTTCTCCTTGATAAATGTTCACGCAAAATTATGAATATACTGCCTTCTGATATGTTCAACTCCTCTGCTATCTCATTCAACTTCAATTTATGATCGGCCAAAATGAGTTCATGGATTTTTTTGGTGTTTTCTGGGACAACTGCTGATTTTAGGCAACCTGAGCTTTTGGCATCATTTGTGTCTCTATGACTGTGTTTAAAGTCAGCATACCACCTCTTAACTGTTGTTTCTGATGAAGCTGGGTTTGAATAACAAACAAACAAATAACATTGCTTTACTTGAACAGTATTTTTTCCTACAGAAAACATTGCTTTATCAACACATGAAATTCAGATTTTTCTATTGTTTTGAAAATTTGTAACATAACTTCACTTAAATAATTATAATTTGTAAACTAATAATCTGAATGGGCCCAAATTTTGTCATGTGCCATTTGAAGGTAAGTACTTCATAAAAATCATATGGATTTTTTATTAGTGATGCCATCTATATGTCAGGCCCAAGACTTATTGAGTGATATGTTAAATCAAAGGTTAATAAAGTCTTCCTAGTCGGTCATTTTTAATGGAACATGTGGAGTTCAGAAAGGTCAAACCTTGCACAGTTAAAAAAATGCCCTGTTTATCTTAGACTCCTCCTTGATTGGAGTTGGTATTGAAAGCTTGACTATACATCTTTCATTGAGTGTTTGTGACTACTTTTTTTTTTTTTTTTGGCTGTGGTTCATGTAGTTTTCCAAACCTGGCCTATTTTCAGTTCTGGGTGCAAGAATGTTCTCTTTCCGCACCAAGTAAATTCTGTTATTTATAAATATAATTGTGCTTGCAGTGCCAACTACATAGAGTAAACTACTCAGTTCCTAGATATGAGGATTAAACAACACATTCCTACTAAGATCAGGAATCACACCTTGGCTTTGAATGAACTTGTCCCAAATACCTATAGCTCCAACAGATGTGAGCACCTGTTAAATAACAGGAAGTGTGCTGCTGATTTCAGTGTTGACTGGTTCACAGTTGTGTCCTGGTCACACTCTATATTTCATTTCAAAGTCCTAGAGGCTCTTTATATTGGGTCCCACAAACCTTCCCTGTGTAAACAGCATGAATGTTTGTTGGGACTCACTATCATCTGTCTCGAGTACTTTGTTTTACCTTCATAGCCTTTTTTCCATACATTTGTGTTTTTTTTGCTTCCATGGTTTTATTTCATTTCAAGTTCGAATCTCCTGATGAAGCCTGAAGAGCGGGAGTGAAACCACTTGCTTCATTTTTAGAATGTTTAGTAATATTAAGTTATACACTTTTATTTAAATAATTAGATTTTGTACCTATAGAAATATCTTTATATATATAATGTGTGTTTGTGTGTGCGTATGTAAGTGTGTACATATATGTAAGTGTATGTGCATATACATATATATATGTATGCCTATATGTGTGTATATATATATTATTATAAATTATAGTTTAAAACATGTACAAATTACAATCTATTACAAAGTGTACATTTTGTTTCGACATTGAAAAGGACAATGTCTCATCAGGTAGTAAGCGCTACCTGATGAGACATTGTCCTTTCAATGTTGATACATAATGTACACTTTGTAATAGATTGTAATTTGTACATGTTTTAAACTATAATTTATAATAAATATTCATAGCTCTATTTCTATATTGAGCATTGTTTTAAATTTATGTTTTGAACATTATTTATATTTTCTTTGTTTCTTATTCACTTGGATATATGTATATATGTGTATATGTATGTATATGAATAATGTGTGTGTATATATATATATATATATATATATACACATACACACACACATGCAACTGTTTACTGTCTAATTTGACTCCGACCAATATATGAGAGTTGTTGGTATCTGCTGGATTTTAAATCAGCCAACTAAAAACAAAGTTTTTCTATAAACACAAGATCTATCAAACCAGCATAATCAAACACATCTATAAAAGAATAGAATACAGGCTATCAAAAAATTTGTCAAACAAAGCAATCCTTGATGAAAAGAAAAAAAGATTATGAAAATGTTCTAAAGGAATGTAGCCATAAAAACAGTTTAGAATACAAACCTCAGCCAAAGAAACAAATAAAAAATATTAGAAATTGAAACATTTGTCTCAATGCACTGTATAACTTTGAAGCAAAATCCAAAATAGGACAAATATTTTTAAAATTAATCAATGAACACTTCCCCAAAAAAAAAACTCAGAATTAAACAAAATCATCATTAGGAATTCAATCAAATTAAGTTATAGCTGTACTAGTAATTTAGAAAATTATTTAAAGAAACAAAACACCAGAAACCTAAATAATAACATACAAAATAAGTCACCTACAATTCCAGTTCACACATTAATCATAAACTGATGCTGATATCTAGCCTGTATTGTATCATAGGGATTCTGATCCACACACAAATATTGGTTGAACAAATTTGTTATTTCATCTCTTCCAAATGTTGCCTCATGAACAAGACTGAAGAGACAAATAACAGATCAACAATAAATCATCAGCAAAATTTCTCCTGCAGTAAGTAATCAGAGGGTAAATTAACCCTGCACATGTTTTTTTTTTTTTTTTTAATCATATCACCCCAAGCAAGGCGATAACGCCACTGATGCGCAGGGGGCTACGTAAGGGTAAAAAGAATGGAAAAGTGAAAGCCGGAAACCGCATCCTAAACAGGAAACAAGGGATGAGCCTCTTCACCTGTTCAATAGATGTGGGTGGAGTGTGAACCGGGCGATAGTTTAGTCTATCTACTCCAATTGTTACAAGTGATATGGATGCAGGAGATACTCTTGAAGTATTCTCCATGCAGTACTGTGAGATGTATGACGTGCAAGGGCCACTTGATGTATACTGATGCCTATATCATCTCTGTAGAATGTATTCTTTGTTGTCAGGTGTATGAGTAGATCTTGGTCTTACTCAATTTATAGTTTGTGGTGTTATGAATCCTGTCTTGTCAACATGACAATTAACAGCAGGAAAGGTTGAATGACTTGGCTGCCTTCAGTTTGGAGATGCAATCTGATACAGCTGTGCAGCCTCATGTCCATTACCATTCACATGACCATATGTAAAAATCATATCTGCCTAAATATGAATATCTTGCCATAGTTAAATGAAACACTTTTCAGTTAACTCACTATGACACATGTTAAACACTGAAGATAAATTAGCCACAAATATACATAAATGACAAATGTAACCTAGTCTACATAGCAGCATGGCACCATCTACAGTAAACTTCCTTTAAACTTAGCTCAAAAAGGAAGGATATGCAAACGTATATATTTATATAGACTTTTGTCCTTGTTTTGGTGTAAGGAACTGATCGCTAAAGTTTGTAAAAGTATTTTTGACACCCCCTGTATATAATTGAGAGAAAGATATTTAAACAAGTTTTATTAAATTCAAGTAATTCTTATTGGTATTGTAATTTTCAGTTTTTGTGTATTTGTGTATTTGTGTATTTGAATTTAATGTTTTAAAAATGTCAGTATGTAGCTAACAAAACTTTTGTCTATGATACTGACAACATTTAATTCTTGATAATGACTAAGACCATGGAAAGTACTTAAACAAAAATAAAACAAAAATATAAATTTTCAATAGTTTACCTAGAGTTTTGTTTCAAATGTGCATCTATTTGCATGAAAAAGATACAATAATAATTTTTGTAGAACTGTCTATTCCGTAGTGATTACAGTGCACATATTTTTTTTTTTAATCATTTCACCCCAAGCAAGACATTTCACTGCCACTGTTGTGCAGGGGGTTACATAGGTGAAAGTGATGAGAAAGAGTGGTTAGGGGGTTACATAGGGGAAAGTGATAGGAAATGTCAGAAGGAGGATGATAGACGGGTAAGGATACCAAGGATAAGAGTTGTGTGGATGGGAAAAGTGTTTGAGAGAATGGGTGCGAGTTAGTGTGATAGGAGGTGTCTATTGACCTTACATTTAAACTCCTGGAGATTGTAGTTGTCGGGGAAGCAAGTATACGGAAGGGAATTCCACAGACGGGAAGTGCGAGAAAAGAAGCTGTTGGAGTAGAAATTGTGGTTACATCTTATCTGTTTCACTGTTGTTGTAAATATTATTGGAACTAGATATCAAATGTAAATACAGAAAGTTATAATTAAAATTTTTACTTTTTTAATATTAAGTAATTGATATATAGTTCAAAAGCACAATAGAGCATCGCATGCTGTTTACTAAGAGCAATCATTTGTGTTCACTCATGATTGTTTGAATCTGCCAATAATTTCTTCTTATCTAATTCATTTAACAGTTCCTTTTCAACGGATAACAACATGTATGATTCCAAATTCTTCCCAGGCAGCAAATTTTTTATTTTTATGCTTTTTAGCTTTGAAAAGGTTCTCTCACATCAGACTCAATAGTAAATGATAGTGTACAGATGTCGATATAAAGGTTTTATTCCTTTTTATTAATAAAACATTTACCTGTGTTTGTTTCTTTATTACATTTTTATTTGATATTAAGCAAGCTGATACTCTGACCAGTTCACCACTCATCACTATGCAGTATTGATTCTTATGCCCCCACCCCACCCTCTCTCTTTTTCCCACCCCACCCTCTCTCTATCTCTCTCTCTCTCTCTCTCTCTCTCTATATATATATATATATATATATATATATATATATATATAGGAAAAATTAAGGCAGACACGTTATTTCATGGTAAATTGAAAGTATGGGCCTATTTCAGGTGAACCACCATCAGCTTTCGTCTTTATTTTACAAAGGATTTTACACGTTACATGAAATAACATGTCTACCACACTGCATAATGAGATATATATATATATAAAATGGTGCTGAAAAATATAAAACATAATCTATTTATATATGAATATTTTCTTCTAATTGCCTTCTATAAAGATTGCTTCAGAATCTGACTGAACAATATAATATCTTCTGTCTTCACCAGTATTGATTAAAATGAAAAGCTTTTATTAAAATACTCAGCCACAATATAGCATTAATAAAGATGAACTGTGCCACATTTTGGTGTCTTGATTTCCGTAAGACAATCAATTTACTTTCCCCTTACCAACATCCTTTCTGCCTTATTATTTGGCCTTGTCAATAGCAAATGACAGCAGTGGGTTCCTTAGGGAAGCTGGTAGAATCCCTTGTTTCTAGACTTGGCTCTGGTTTCTATGATTCTAAATTAGATAAGATGTCAGTGTTGCCTTACTTTTATCTTCTTTTTCTCATTAAGCATGTTTTAATAGTTTGATTTGAATTGCAAAACATTTTCTTTTGCCATGCACTCATCTCTTGTTATTCACCAGGGATGCATTCCAAAGTTACTTGTGAATTACAAATTTCTATTTGTTGCCCAATAAGACTTCATCTTCCAAATGATTTATCTTTAAGAGATAAACTTTGAAATATTAAATACATGAAAACCAACATTACCCATTTACACACAAACCGCAAAATGAGCCCTCATTTTAAACTTTCCTTTCCCATGCAATGTAGCGTCATGTTTTCTATTATAGTCTTATAGATCCTTTCCTTTAAAAAGAAAAAAAAAAGAACAAACAGGTTCAGTGTTTTCTTGATAACAGTTGTGTTGAAAACCTCTTTTGTTAAGCTGAGTGGTTTTCATCTCTGCCATTTTGTTCCAAACTTTTGTAAAAAGAAAATCATTGACGTTTTGCTCACTAAAGCTGCTTTGAATTATTAACTAGCAGTATAGCCCGGCGTTGCTCGGGTGTAATGAAAGCTTTAAAACTAATCCATGGTCCTGGAGCTCAGACTTGAGAATATTTGGTGAAAATCGGATAAAAATTGTGGATTTGTATAAAGGACATACAGACAGATAAACAGACACACACACACAAACATCTTGCCTTTTATATATATATATATATATATATATATATATATATATATATATATATATTATCGATTTTCTGCACTATTGTAAGAACTGCAACCTTGAAACTTCTGAATATCATTTCTTATGTCTTTGTCTATAAGTGTATCAAATTTGATTAAAATCGGACCACTCCCTCTATAACCCGATTTTTTTTCGCTTATAGATTTTCGATATTTATCGGAGGTACCTCAACACAAAACCTAGCTAAGAACACTCGCAGATGCTTATAGTACAACTGTGTAAATTTTCAAGAAAATCGGTTCAGCCATTTCGGAGTCTATAGGTAACAGATACATACACACAGACAAAGTTTCATTTATAAATAAGTTTAGATAGATTAGATAATATAACAATTATATCAAAAAGAATATTTCCCTAGAAACAAAAGAGTGCTGGACTGCTATGTTTTATAAATTCTACTATCTGACAGTGAATGCAGGACAGTTTTCAGATGAAGGGAAGAGTTGAGGCAACAGTGATGTGGTTCTACAGGAGGATGCTGAGAATGTCCTGAACAGTGCATGTGAGCAACAAGGAAGTTTTAAGGAAAATGAAAAAGCAATTATACTTACAATCAGAAAGAGACAGTTGAAATTTCTAGAATATATAGTATGTAAACAAAATGCTTGGAAAATTGAACACTCAGTCTTGTGAGTGTTCAATATGGAAGACGAGGTGCAGAAGGAAATGACAAGTAACCTACCTAATGAGCTTTTGTAAATGGGTGACAAAATAGATGGGAGTTGGGGTGATAATAAAAAGACACCTTGTTAAGAACTACAAGGGATAGGAAGTTGTAGAGAGCCATAATCGCCTACATCCTGAAGAGACATGGCGTTTTGAAGAAAAAGTTTATTACCAAAAAAACATTTAGTTTTTAGTTTCTGTAAAGAAAACAATCATTTTTTTTTTTTGTATTATCTAGATTTTCTCAAAGATCAATATATTCTAATTCTTTCTTCTACTTGTAGAGCATAGAGCTGCAACTGTAGTTTCAATATCAAGTAGGTTTTATGGACTGGAGTTGATCTTTGTTTTGACTGTTTGTTTGAGATCTCAGTCTGCCCAGCTATTCTACTTATAAGTAGTGGTTTGGGCAAGGGGAAAGGGAAAGGTGGATTCATACCTTCCCAAGGAACATTAGTAAATTCAACTGAATCTGCTAGAATTTGAACCCAGCTTGTTGAATTGATCTTCCAGGCTAGTAACCATTATATTGCCTGCTCATGATGCATTTTAACCCTATCAGCTGTAAAAAAAAAAAATTAAGTAGTTAAATACTGCAAGTTCTAACTGAATTATTGAAAAATCTGAATATGTGATGATAGTATAATAAAATCAATATATCTTAAAAAGTGTTGAAAATCAAGTATCACAAGTTCATTTAATATGAAAGTAATTTGATTTCTCTTTCAAATTTACCTGCCTGGTTATGAAGTAGGGTTTTGGAAAATCTACAACTTTTACAAATGTTTTCTTTCACAAGATTCTGAGACTTCATTCTTTTATGATGTAGTGTATTTGAGAATTTGTCCTAAAAAAACTGTCTTTTAAATTTTTCTCTTTATCCCGGTATCAGCAAGGGAGGCAGAATAATTGACATTTCCAAAGAGGAATTTTGCAATTTTGACACCTGTTAATTACAAGTACTTGTTCAATTACTCACTTGTGTGTTTGTTTATTTTCAGGTGTCTTATGCAGCTCAAGATGTTTTGGTGGGTGTGCTGATATTTTTGCAATTGACTATGACCAAAATTAAAGTACAGAATAATCGACTTTTGCTCAGTTTCTCTGTTCAGAATACCACATCTAGTGACCAATATTCTGAAGAAATTCTTCAAAAAACGGCTCTTGCCATATCTCAGGGAATTGTTGATTGTAATTACAAAAACACTCAGGGTTGGCGGGAAAAAAGTCCTGGTAAAAAGGTAATATATTTTTTAACTTATATTAATATAACATTTACAATGTTTTGGAATAAATATGTATATTGAAATGTGATCAGAATATTTTAACAGGAGTCATACTAGGTCAGCCCCCTCCCATTAACAAACTGTGAAATAACTATAATTTTAGTCCCACTGTTCATTAGAAGCAAATCTTTTGACATTGTTGGTGTGTGTGTGTGTGTGTGTGTGTATATATATATATATATATATATATTGTTTAATTACTTAGTTTCTGGTCATAATAAGTTTAGACCAGTGCACATTTGTATTAAAAAGTGTTCAATACAATTATATTGTAGAACTTTTGAATATTTTCCACTTGTAAACAAGTTATTATGCAACCTAGGTTTCTACCAAGAGTGGTGTCTTCAGGTAATTTTCAATAACTCACTCTCTCTCTTTCTGTCTCTCTCTCTCTCTCTCTATATATATATATATATATATAGAACTGAAACAGCAAGACTTCTCTTTGTGATGTTTTTGGAGGTCTGCCGGTTTTGGGTTTTGCATCTAACATTTTATCACTTTTATACCTTCTAATTACGCGATGAATGACACTTTTAGACCAATGAACTGTATCAGAAATTTCTGAAATTGACTTTTTTTCTTGATAGTGATAATGAGTTTCTTTTCTTCAAAAGAGTGTTTTGCATGTAGAATTTACAATATTGCTTAAAAATAAAGTCCTAATTATAAATGACTTTTTACTTATTGTTGAAAAGCGCCATCAAGTTTTTTAACAATGTAAATTAAAAGTTTACGTAAATTATTAACATTGTTCCTTAACTTTTGTCCAATAGTTTATTTCCTTTGTTCCATTTAATCTTTATTTAAAAAAAACTATTATGTAAATTTTTGTAACTTTGTATAATATTTTTGCATTACACCCTAATCTTTATTCGGTAAAAATTTCATTGCTAATCATGCATTACTTTTTAAGTAATACACATATTTATGTCTTTGTTTCCGTTCCTTATATTATGGCCACTACTATATATATATATATATATATATATATATATATATATATATATATATAGTGTTATGATAATATTTAGTGCCAAGACTGCTTTTTTTTTCCAGTAATTTTACTAATAAATGGTATTTTGACAAGCATGTTTTTTATTGTAAAGTGCTCAGTATTGGGGTAGAGATAGAGCATTGATGCAAAGTGTGGCAAACTCTTTGCATTCATTTTATATAATATTAAGTAAAGAACAGTATTGTAAGAGAACTTATTTTCTTTAAGATTATAATATTACATTTATTAAGCATTCTAATTGAAAAACATTTTTTTTATAACTAAAAATATTTTATCTATGTAGGATATTTCACAAATAATACCTCTTATTTATTTCCAAAGAAATTATGAGATAAGTGAGCATAAAACTCTCTTAATTGAGGAAGTTTCACTGACAAAACATTTTTTTTCTACATAGCCACCTTTGTTTGTATGTATTTTTGTCCGCAGTAAACAATAGTTTACATACTAAGCTCATAAATTTTGTTTGCCATACTCTGATGTTCTTGGCATTACTGTTGCCACTGCTAAAACACATTATCCACCATCTTTGTTTCCATCCACTCTGTAACCACACATATTTGGCAATTTTTAATAAATATCAGTAGGTGCAATTTATTTTGCATGCAGGGTTTCAATGAAATAACTCAGCTTTGTATGCATTTTCATATCAGATAGCATTTTGCCAGAAAATGAGTAAAAAAATTATGGTTTATTGGCATTAATTTTTAAACATTTCTGCCCTTCTACCAAAAGCTATCGCTGACATCATAGGATGCATTACTTTTGGAGCAACCCAAGTAGTTAATATTTTGATTTCTAAGTTGATTTTTCTTTTTTTTTTTTTTTTTTTTTTTTTTTTGTATTTTAAATTTGTATTTTATTCTACATGGCAGGAATCTTCTACAAGTGGGAAACCGCCAAAGAAAGACATTCTTCGTGCCTATTCTCTGCGAAGAAGTCCCCTCTATGATAATTGCCAGCTTCTTGCACCTGATTATCAAATGCTTTGCACTTGTGATACTCGCAAAGCACAATGGTACCTGGACAAGCAACTTGCAGGTTTGACTTAAAAGTTTTATGTTTTCATATAATTTTGATGCATAAATGATAAAACATTCATATTACAGAGATTTTTTTATGTTTATGTCTAAATTTCTGAGATAAAAAATTATTATTCAGTATTAATCTCTTCTGGACAAGAAACCTGAAGCAACAGATATGCATTTCTACAGAAGGATGCTGAGAATACCATATACTCAACATATGAGCAATGACAAAGTTTTAGAGAAAATGGAAACAAAAAGCAAACTTTTACTTAACATCAGAAAAAGACAGCTGAAATTTCTAGGGCACATAATAAGGAAAGCAGGCTTGGAAAATTTGTCACTCACAGGACAGACTGAAGGCAAGAGAAAGTAATATACTTAGTGAGTAAATGGATGATGGAATAGGGTTTAGGAGAGACAACATAAAACTAAATTTGTTAACAGCTACAAAGGACTGGAAATTGTGGAGAGCTATGATTGTCAATATTCTGAAGGGGCACAGTACATAAAAGTAATTTATTTGTCAAAACAATTAAGAAAATTAAAAATAACTTTCTATTGTATTATAATTTATAGTTTTGTTGACTGAATAATGAGTATAATTTTGATTATATGTGGTGTGGTGTTAATTTTGATTATATGTGGTGTGGTGTTAATTTTGATTATATGTGGTGTGGTGTTAATTTTGATTATATGTGGTGTGGTGTTAATTTTGATTATATGTGGTGTGGTGTTAATTTTGATTATATGTGGTGTGGTGTTAATTTTGATTATATGTGGTGTGGTGTTAATTTTGATTATATGTGGTGTGGTGTTAATTTTGATTATATGTGGTGTGGTGTTAATTTTGATTATATAGTGGTGTGGTGTTAATTTTGATTACAACAGATTAACTATTATTTCTTAAATATTTTTAATTTTCTTGATTTTTTTTAGACTCTGATGTCTTATCCTTTCACCGTTAATATATTATAATTATTTTTTTATTTTTATTTTCTCCTGTCATCTTCCAAATTTAAATTTATTCCTCTCTTCTTTCTTCTTTCCCTTTTTCGTTTATGCTTATAATAACACTTACCCTTTTTCTTCTCTCTCTCCCCCAACCCCTTTTTTTACTTTCCAAATCGATGTGTCAGCAGTCTGACTGACTTGAGTATCTTTGAGTTGACATCCGTTCTTACGTGTGCTCTTTGATTATATGTTGCATATGTATATATGTTTATGTATGTATGTATGTATGTATGTATGTATTCACTGAACTGATGTAAGGATGAATTTTTTCTTAAATTTTCACTTTCAAGGGAGTAATCTTTATGTCTGTTTTTGTTTGTGTCTTTATTTGTGAATTTAATTTGTGTAAAATCTTTTGTACAATAAAGATGGAAACTGATGATGGTTCGCCTGAAATAGGCCTATACTTCCGCTTATCCATGAAATAATGTGTCTGTCTTAATTTGTATATATATATATATATATATATATATATATATATATATTGATTGATTGTTTAATTACTTAGTTTTTGGTCATAACAAGATTAGACCAGTGCACATTTGTACTAAAAAGTGTTCAATACAATTATATTGTAGAGCTTTTGAATATTTTCCATTTGTAAACAAGTTATTACGTGACCTAGGTTTCTACCATGAGTGCTGTTTTCAGGCAATTTCAATATTGAAAATTGCCTGAAGACACCACTCATCGTAGAAACCTAGGTCGAATAATAACTCGTTTACAAATGGAAAATATATATTGTTACGACACGACCCACAACATATAAAAACAAGACCTCACTTTTGATTGGTCAAACCCGACTGAGATAAATGGAATTGTTTTAGTGACTGAATCAAATGGTGACAGATGATTGAAGGTGAATATACAGTTATAACAATTAATAGGCTTTATTTACAAAATATACAGATGATTTTAAAATATGGAAATCTGGATAAATCAAAGCAATAAAAAAAATTGTTTCAGAAAGAAATGACACAGGGAATGGGTTTGTCTTGTCATGAAGATAAATATTGTTTAGGTAAATGGTTTGAAATCAACTAGCATACATTTACAAGAGCATATATAAAAAAAAAACACATCAAAGGACTGACTTATCTGTTGTTTGAAAAGAGTATTTCTTTTCCTTTTCTTTCTATGTCATTGAGATGTTCTATTTTCTTTGATACTTTCTTTCTACCTTTTCTTTCTTTTCTTTCTCTTTGTTTTGTCTTTTAGAAAAGTTCTTTTTTTTTCTTTGACCCTTTGGACTCTCTTTTTCTTTTTGCTGGATAGAAAATTTGTTGTCGAAATGGATCTCGTTTTGTTTTCTTTCTTTCTCATCTTGTCTAGGGGTCAAGGTTTGTTGGATTCTTCTTATCTTTTACTTTCTGTCTTTTTCCCTTTTCTAGAGGCTGAGACTTTTGGTTGAAGTTTCGTTGTTTTTGTTACACTGTGGTTTCTTTGGTGTTTTGGGCTTGATTCCATTGAATCAACCTCTTCTCTGAAACTTTTTTTGGTTTCTATGGGTTTATGCAACCAAATTTATAGTTGACTGTCGCAAGTTTTCGCGATCGATCATCCGTTCAAGTCAAACCTTAATACGGAACTAACTGAAAGCATTCTTTATTTTTGTGCCAAGGTTTTGGTACATGACTTGCAATTCCCAAATATGGATCTTTTTGCAGATATGGGTGGAAATAGGTCATTGCCCTTTCTTGTTTGGTCAAGGGTTCTGGGTCATGTTACTGTCAAGGCAGTATCTGGCTAGATCATCAGGTTTTCATGTGATCAGAAAGAAGATCGCACTTCTCAAATGTACTAACTCTGTATTTAGGATACTTCTAAAATATAGTACTTGTGTCTTTTCTTTTTCAATAAACTCAGGTGGGAGTTCATAACAAATATATATATATATATATCTTCCATATTATAATAAAGAGCGTTGTATATATATATATATATATATATATATATATAGTTATTTCTCTCCTGTCATGCTCATCGAGAGAGAGAGAGACAATAGTGAGGTAACATTGGCTCAGCTCATTCTCTTTACTACCAATTTTTTAAGCTCTTGCTGCATGTTTGCTCTTTAACCGTGCCTTATTTTATTTTTTTCCAATAATTATATTGTCAAATAGTGAAGAATATATATATATATATCCGTGTAAAATTTTTTGTAAAATAAAAATGGAAGCTGATGATGGTTCACCTGAAATAGGTCTATGCTTCCGATTTACCATGAAATAATGTGTCTGCCTTAATTTTTCTTATATTTGCTTTATATGTATTTATATACATATATATTTAGAGCTCTCTTAGAGAGTTATCCTACCACTGTATGTACAGGATACTCCTTTGGATTCTTCTATACCCACACAGCATGCTGATATATATATATATATATATATATATATATACACACACACTCTATTATAATAAAAATCATTGTATATTTGTGTGTGTATATGTATATATAATTCTCTCAATTATTTTGCTGCCATTTTTGACAACCAGGGTATATTCATATATATATATATATATATATATATATATATATATATATATGATTAATACAGTCAAAATCTTTGTCACTCAGCTGATTGATGTTACTTTCTGCATCCAAAGTCCAGAGTTTTGAAACAGACACTTTGGGAATCACTCCATCCGCTCATCAGAGAATATCAACAATTGACTATACGTCTCAATTTTTCTTTTTTATATGCACTTTCATTGTTGCAATTCTTTTTACTTTTTTTCATAGTGTATCCACCCATATGTCATATATGTAGAATGTCGTGTTATTTGTCATATTTTTTCTTTTCATTTTACACTCACTCCTTAAGCTATTTTCTCTTTTTTCTCAGTTGTAGCCATTTTGACTTCTGTTTTTTTAGGCATATATTGTTGTCATTAATTCTTAATTGAATGTGTGTGTTTGTGTTTCCATCTTGAAGACAGTTTATTTGTGTACTATACTCTTTCTGTGATGTAGAAAATACTGATTATAAATTAAAGGAATTTTTAAATTGCAAATGGTTCTCTAGATAAATATTTAATCCAAGATATATTTAAATATGTCTCTATTAAAGTTTGTAATTGTTTTCATTTACAGCAGTGTCACAAGGTAGAAAGTTAATTTTTTTTGAAAGCCTTGTCCTTATAACATCTTATTTTTTCTTTTTAAATATCTTTAAATTTTGAATTATGATGCCTGTTTTGAGGAAAGGTGATAAAGTGGTTTCCTGTTGCATTCTTCAGTTTTGATTTCGGAGTTGTTATTTACTTTGACTAGTTGCTCAACCAAAGCTAGAGATTAGCCAATCTGAGATCAACTCCTGCTTTTCCAAAGGTCATAATGCAAAGTGAATGTCACTGACTTGGCTGAAATTTGAACTTGGTTTGCTGATTTTATTTCACATGTCATAACTATTATGCCATTCATGCATTCAATCAGTTTTTATATTTACTTAATTTTAAAATAGCTGTAATGGTGGCACTCTTACAATCAAGATGAGAATACTAGTCTGAGTAAATAGTAAGTCTTTTTATTTTTGCCTTGAACTGGATAAGACAAAATCAGTCAAAGCAAATCATTGCCCTCAAGGTTCTGCTGAAATAGGATTTCTTACAGAAACATTCTCAACTTAAGTGTTTCTATTAGATTCATAATAATACTCATTTAAAAAACCTTAGGTTTTCTATAAAAAAAAAAAAAAAAAGCCCGAATGATTTGTTGAATATATACGGGGACCCAAACATAACACCAAAAGTGAATAAATCAAAAGTAAACTATAAATATTACAGACACAAGTCACATCTGATATTTGTCATTTGAATGTACCTGCCAAAATTCTTCAGACTATTATTGGTTTAAAAATATATATATATATATTTTCCATTTTTAAACAAGTTATTTCACTACCCAGGTTTCTACCATGAGTGGTGTTTTTGCTGGGTAGCAAAATAACTCGTTTAAAAATGGAAAATATTCAAAAGTTCTACAATATAATTGTATCGAACACTTTTTAATACAAATGTGCACTGGTCTAACCCTATTAGGACCCAAAACTAAATATTAAACAACCAATATATATATATATATATATATATGTGTGTGTTTGATAAAAAGAACTGACAGTCTGTTAACATGAAAATGATTGATATAGTCTGTAAATATATAAACTATATAAACAAGGATTTGATACCATAGAGGATGAATACTGATTTGAATAGGTGAGAGGCATTTTTTTCCTTAACCTTTAGAATCCTTTCAAGCCAACACTTTTTCAGAGGTACTAATACATTATTTTGTGTTCCAACTTTTGCTCTTCTTGTTTACTAGTCATCTTTCTGTTATGTCATTTAATTGTGCTAATGGTATCTTGTGAAAAAGTGTTTACCTAAAATTACCCTAAAGGTTAAGATGATTACATTTATCAAAGAATATATATATATATATATATATATATTTTTTTTTTTTTCTTTGATAAATGTAATCATCTTGATTCATCTAATCAGCATCTTGTTGAAAATCCTGATAAGTGATTGAAAAATTATTAAACTCTAAACTGGTCTTTAAGTGTCAAATGTTATTTTCTCTAATTCAAGAATTATATATACTCACACACACACACACACACACACACACAAGGAGGGTACTGACGTTTTTAGCCCAACCCACTTTTTGAAATCAGATTAAATTACCAAATACTATTTTTTTTAATCTCCTCTTGAACTTTTCAGCACTCTCATATCTCACACTCACAGGATAAGACTATATTTTGCTGTGATGTGAAAATGTTGACAAGTAAGCAAATACAATAATATCTTTAAGAAGATCTATTATTTCTTCAACATTGGAGAACACTGACCCATATGGTAATAATAATAGTAAAAGTATCAGTACTTAAAAGATTCTCTGATTAATTCTTAATATTTAATGTTTTTTTTATTCATAGCATTAATCTGATAAGGCTAGAATGTTGGCAGTAGTATTTATAATGGTGGGAAATCTAAAGTTGTTCAGTCACCAGATACTTGTCATTCTATTAAAATCTTGGGGCCTTACTCCCAACATCCTACCAACCAAGGCAAAGCCATGTAAACCTTTAGTTTGAAAGGTGCAAACAACTGATGTACATACAATTTACCAAATTTAAAATGTCTCTAGTGCTGGCCTGAGAGTTTTTCTGTTTGTTATCTTCGGATAGGAGAGCTTTTAACAACTGTGAAGAACCCTCTTCAATCTTAATTTGTAAAGTCAATTGATATTACTTAAATTATGAAGTAATTCATGAAGAAATTTTGGCAGACCTGAAGGAGACTACCACCACCTGTGAATTTGTTGATTATCATTTACTTTTTTCAGTGCAATCTTATCGATTAAACCCTAAACTTCCGATTGATAAAAAAATTTGTAAAAATTTCAACATTTAAACAATTAGGGGTGGGGGACTCAGTTTTTCATACAACCTTATAGTAAATCAATCCAGTGCAATTAACTTTTTTGCTTGCACATATTCAACAACGGAATATTTTTGAAAAAAGCCATTCTTGGAGTTTCCGAGGAAGATGCCATCGTAAGAACTGAAGAAAACTTGAAAAAGACAAAAACAAGAGTAGCAACTCATCCCAAAAAAACAAAACAAAGTTACCACAATGTGAATGGTTCCAAAATGGAGGATTGATTTACTATAACGTTGTATGAGAAACTGAGCCCCCTCTAAAATTGTTTAAATATTGACATTTTTCCAAATTTTTTTTGATAATCGGAAACTTTATGTAATAAGTGATAAGACTGCACTGAAAAAAGTAAAAAAATAAAAATGAAAAACAACAAATTCAAAGGTGGTGGTAGTCTCCTTCTTGTCCACCGGAATTTTTTATAAAGCCAAATAGAGAGCCTAATAAAAAATGTGTTGTACAAGTTTGAACTGTTTTACTTCTGTTATCAGATGTTATACTTTCATCATAGCCATTTTAAGAAATTAATTTGGAATTGACTAGTGTTTATCCATCCTATAGGAACAAGACGACTTAAAGCAGTTGACTAAATGGAACTGTTAAGCATACATAATGTACTGATAATTACAGTGACAAAGAATTAATTAAAAGAAATTGTAAGAATAACAATTACCATAATTTCTGGCTTAAGAGACACCGTGGCTTGAAAGATGCACCCTAATATTGGGAAAACAAAAGTAATTCTCATAGAACAACACATTCACCATGCACCCCCCCCCTCACATACTGGTGCCACATATTGTTTACATTAATCACTCATCTGATTTTGTTTGTTTGGTAATGACACACTAGTTGGTGGTTAAAAAATATAATATATATCTTTTATTATCCAAGGATAGTTTTATTTTCCTAAAAATGAATTAAAAATTTTAAAAATATGCATGTAAAAATATAAAACAATAAAAAAAAAATTATTCATACTCAAAACTCATCATTGCTGGTTTTATGTAAAAACTTTAAACTATCATCTGCAGAGTCATCACTATTGTCAGTCATGTACAATAAATGACCTTCACTATCATCCATGTCATGGTGGTAACCATGGTGATAATTCATACATTAATCTTAGAAGAGACACATGTAATTTTCAGAAAAAAAGTGCATATTGTAAGCAGGAAAATATAGTAATAATTTAAATCAAATACCCTCACCTACTGTAGTGGTAGATCTACCTTCAATATACATTCAACCAAATTACAGTTAACAGAAGATAAAGTGGTAACACTAGTTCAATTATGGGGTTCCAACTGTTCAATAAGGCATGATGTGTACTTGTCAAAATATTGTGATGAGATTGCATCACTATTTTAGTCAGTCAGGCTTATTCCATTTAGTCAACTGTTTTGTTAAAGTTGTTATCTACCTTAATTTGAATAATGCTTTTTTTTCTATTGTTTTACCAGTATTTTAAATTAATCTGGAAGTGTGCAGTTGTTATAAAGATGAGTATTGGTGATAATTTGTGTTATTTCTTTTTGGGCTTTTCAGAAATGGTTAGTGAAAATCCACTTACTATACGGTTGAAATTTGAACCCTCAGGAAGACCAGAAAGTCCCGAGAATTATTACCTTCAAGAAAAGGACAATATTTGTGTTGTTTGTGGGAAACCTGAAGATTATTTACGAAAAAATGTAATTCCTCATGAATACCGAAAGTAGGCAGAATTCTTTTTCTTCCATTTTTATTTCTTCATCATCAAATTCACTTTTCCTGATTTTTCTGTGTCAATTCTTTTGAATATTAATTTAGTTTTGAGAAAGATGTTTTCATCTTTAACTTTTTGTACCTAAGAACATATGATTAAATCTAAGGTAGGTAAAACTAATGAAATCAATTGATATGACAGTATCCAAATGTATAGTGTAATACTATGATGGCCTAATTACTAAAGGGGAGAAATTAGAAGGAAGGAAAAACAAAGGTGTGCTGTGTTAAGATGACTTAAGAAGGGATCATGAAACCCTCTCTTTTAAGACCTTTTGAAGCTACTGATAAAACTATTAGAAATTTTCTGTTTGTTTCAGCTATCAAAAAAGAAATAACTATAACATTTTTTTCTTTGTTGAGAAATATAGGTCATCATTTATCCATCACACCCAATGGTGCATAGGGCAGCAACTTTTTGTTGCTGTTTCTGTAACAAACTGTTTTTTACGGGGCAGGGTTGTTAGCCCTGCACCCAACCCCCAAACCTGGAGGACCGGTGGACCATTCTTGGTCCTTATGTTTACAGCACCTGGTATTCCCAAATGGTCACCCATTTAAGTACTGACTAGGTTCAATGTTGCTTAACTTTGGTGATCGGACGGGAACCGGTGTATTCAACACAATATAGCTGTAGACACATAGGTACCATGATAAAAATTACTACCCACAGATGAAGCTTTTGATTAAGAATTGTAATAAATAAATAGGATGGACCAATTCTAATATTAGTATAGAACTAATATTAGAATTTTGTCTTCATTGTTTGGTTCTGTTGATTGAGATATCAAAGAAGTATCTCCAAATTTCTATGGTACTATACATTTGAAGTGGAGTTTACTAGAACAGATTTCGAATATTAAAACAATGCTTACAGGAGACAATGAGACTTTTGAGGTGAGTTGCTTGCAATAATAATTTTGAACACTAGTTATGCTGTTACCATGTTCCAAACATAAAAGCTTTGTCTAGTTTTCAATATTCTTGTTTCAAAATGAAGCTCTGATGACTGATAGCACTTGCTGGATAAATTGTAACAAGAACTTCGTTAATGGCCAACCATTATTCCTTTGGCCTTCATTTTTTTTGTGTCTTAAATCTAGATGATTGTGGGTGATATGGTTACTCCTAAATTATCTTCCACTATCAAACACTTTATATGAGGGTGTGTGGAGTATTAGTAAAATAGCATTGAAACCAATTAATTTGTTTTTAGGTGATTTGGGGATAAAGTTTAATTCTTTTACATCATTATATATATATATATATATATATATATATATATATATATATTGTGTGTATTTTGGCAGCATTTTCTCATTAATACAGGTTTCATTGAATAATATAGACAAGTTCTGTCTATTTATTTTGTGTAAGATCCTTTCATCGCATCTACATCCCATTAGCATGGGACAGGCTAGCCTCCCAGAGAGTAAAATACTACGCCTCCTTGGCCTTACACTCTCGGCGGACCTCAAATGGAATGACTATATTGAATCCATTGCCAAATCTGCTGCTATGAAAGTCGGTTCTCTGTGCAGGGCCCGGAAATTTTTCCCACCTGAAACTATTCTGCACATATACAAATCTACCATCCGCCCGTGTATTGAATATTGCTGCCATATCTGGTCGGGTGCCCCTGCTGCTCTCCTTGGGCTTCTTGACAAAATACAAAGGAGGATCTGTAACGTGGTTGATACTGACTTGGCAGACCGGCTGCAGCCGCTCTCACACCGGCGTGATGTAGCTTCCCTGTGCCTCTTCTACAAGTACTTTCATGGCTTCTGCTCCGATGAGCTTAGATCACTGGTGCCGCCCAAGCACGAATTTACACGAGATACTAGATTAGCAACTAGGTCCCACCCTTTTACAGTTAAACAAATAAGATGTAACCGTAAATTCTACTCCAACAGCTTCTTTTCTCGCGCAGGTGTTTAAATGTAGGGTCAATAGACACCTCCTATCACACTAACTCCCAACTATTCTCACAACACTCTCATCTACCCAACCCTCATTCTCGGTATCCTCACCCGCCTATCACCCACCCTCTGTTATTTCCTATATTTAACCAGCCTTTCTCCACTCTACGTAGCCCCCTGCACAGTAGTGGCAGTGATATGCCTTGCTCGGGGTGAAACGCTTATAAAAAAAAAAAAAAAAAAATATGATCTGATTAGCTTGATAGTGTTGTCATGGAAAGATGACAAGAAATTGCAATAATTGTTGATTTTTTTATCAGGTCTGAGCTTTCGGCTTACATAAGCCATTATCAAAGGATGAACATTTAATGTTCAGTGAACATAGAACATTTAAATTATTAACAGAGTGGAGTTATACAGAGAAAATTAGACAGGTCCATTTTTTGTGTCACACGTGGCTGCAGGCCGAGAAGGAATGGTGGTAGTGGGTTTTTGGTCAATTGAGTATATAGTGGCATGTGGGATTGGTCTGAGAACTGCTGCTACTATGGTGTAGGGGGTAAGTATAATACCTATGACCTCTCCCTTCGATTATAGGCATTGAAGTATGTTAGTGGAGGTGTCGAAATTTATTTTATTTAGGCTATGTTTAAACTGTTTGATGTAAATAGCTTCTAGAATTTTAAGTTTTCGTTTATTATTTTCTTGTCTAAGTATATGCGTATTTTCAGCAATCAAAAATCAACAATTATTGCGATTTCTTGTCGTCTTTCCATGACAACACTATCAAGCTAATCAGATCATATGAAAGGATCTTACACAAAATAGACAGAACTTGTCTATATTATTCAATGAAACCTGTATTAATATATATATATATAATCTCAGCATGCAGTGTGGGTATAGAAGAATCCAAAGTAGTATCCTGTATATACAGTGGTAGGATAACTCTCTAAGAGAGCTCTAAATATATATGTATAAAAATACATATAGAGAAAATATAAGAAAAATTAAGGCAGATACATTATTTTATGGTAAATTGGAAGTATAGGCCTATTCCAAGCAAACCATCATCAGCTTCCGTCTTTATTGTACAAAGGATAAGGTATGCTCAACATCAGACACAGAGCCTTTGTGAAAGTGAAAGTAAAAGTGAACACAGTTCAAAACCAAATGGCAATATCTGATTTACACTATTTACATTGTTCAGACTGTTGTCCTTGTCTTTACTGTCACATTCACAATATCTCAGTTGCTGTATGCTCTAGCCCTCTTCAGGTGATATTTGATGGAATTTTGAACCAAATCCTTTATTAATCCACCAGTGTAGATTGTTCTAATACCACATCCCATGCTGAAAATGTGGATGTGGATGAATATAACACTCTGAACAATGTAAAAAGTGCAAATAGTTACAATACCTCATATCAGACACACACACACATATATATATATATATATAATTTTTTGATATATCAGGTCACTATATAACTTCAGTATATGAAATATGCTGCAAACAGGTTGTTCTATGATTTTAATGATGATTTGCTTTTGTCTGAATAAATAAATCTGTTATAATTATGGAATTACTAAAAAAAGATGAAGCCATTCATCAGTTCACTCACATCTGAAATACATTTCATAAGGTATCTAAACTTGAAATGGTATTTCTTATGGTTGTGCAGAAGCCAACCATAAAATATATATCCCTATTGTTACTGCATGGGATGGCATCCTTTTCACTTTCCCTGGAAGGACTCCATCTGACAGTTGATAGTACCCTAAAAAACACTTGGTTTTATCTAATATTAGTCTCACTCCTCTCTCTTTTTTCTATTCTCCTGTGTATATGATTCTATCATTGATAGTTGTAAAATACCCATTGTATGTTCATATTGTTTCACATATTGCAAGAATGTTGATTTCTGTGAGAAATTTTGGGATGAAGAATTATTAAACTATTTACATTTGGACTATTGTCCTTATTTTGTTATCACAACAGTAAAGATAAGGACAATAGTCCAAGGATCAATAATGTTAATATTCAGCTTTTTCATTTTTTACTTTACTTTTTTATTTTTTCACATTGGTACAGTGTTCTAACATTACATATTCCACTTGTGATCTTATTTTTGTTGTGTCACTGAATGACATGTCTTACCTTACTTATTGAGAAATCTGTTCTGAGGGAGCCAACCCCCATCATTTTGTTATGATATTTATGTTGTGAATTGGCATATTTTTTAGCCAAGTAGTTTCTCATTTCCTTCCCCATGGAGTTTTATTGAGGAATCATCTCTAGTTATCTGGTCATTGACTCTTGAAGTCCATAATGTAATTGACGTCTATAAGGTTGACTTGCTGTGTCAGCTGGAAAAATAGCAAGATAATATTTCATATACTGCCTAAATATACATAAATTTATTTTACTTTTGGGATTATTGGCTGTTCATTGTGGTTTATAAATTGTTTCAGTACTTTCAAATACCATGTGTGTCTGATCAATGAATGTAGTGAAATGCAATGCAGTGTGTCTATAATAGATATTTGTATAAACCAACCCATAAATACCTAATGTCTTACCCAAAAGTAAGAAAGTTAACCATGAAAGAATGTTACCTTATCACTGAATTCCCATTGTCTCTTTCAAAGTAATACCTTGACTGCTATTTGTGCACTGGCTCAAAAAAGGTAGAAACAAACAATTTGTATTACTTTTGAGTTGAAATTCATACACACACACACACACACACACATATCCTACGTCTATGGTACGACTCAGTTTCAAGCAATCATTAGGTGCATATTTCAAACTGACAGTTTAATATATTTGAATTTAAGTTCACTCAGTGTTCATGGGAATTAAATCTTATAAAGTTATGTTACTGCTTTTTTAATAACAAGATTAAACATTTAAATATTCTACAGTTACATGTGGATAAAAATTTAAAATAAAAATAAAGAATAATAAAATACAGGAAGAAGAAATCAAGGGGTGTAAATCATGAGTTTTAAAAATTTAAATATTCAAATATTATATGTGCATAAAAAATGTTGGGAAAATTAAAATTTTAAATAAAAAAAATAAAACAAAATAAAACAAAAATGAAAAGAAAAATTACGAGGTAAAATTTAGACTAGAATTATTACTATTGGTATCATTCTCTTTGGTACTTTACAAATTTAAGTGCAGTACAGGATTAGTAGCTAGGTCTCATCATTTTACATTTGAAATGGGTAGGTGCAACCCTAAGTTCTATTCCAACAGTTTCTTCTCTTGCACTTCTTGTTTCTGGAACTATCTTCCAGTTTCTTGCTTTCAAGTCAACTTTGAGCTTCAGAAATTTAAATGCAAATATCAATCGTTATCTTGTGTCTTCTTAATTCCTGATCTTTTTATTATTCTCTCTCCTTAATCATTTTTTCTCATATTCTTTTACACTCAGTCCTTGTCTTAGTGGCTTTATTGCTTTGTTTGGGGTGAAATGATTAAAAAAAATGTCTGTTTCATAACCTTGTTTTATGCATATTCAATTAAGTGCCAGACATGATACATGCTTTTTCGAAAGAGACATGACTGACTGGCCAGAAGCTTATCCCGCAGTAGGTTGTCATTGCTTTCTGCAGTAGACTGGTTGCCAGCCAAGGCTACAGAATCCAATCTATTTTATTATTTAACCCATAACTGGAGGGAAGAGATGGATTAATACTTTTCCCAAGGGTATTTGTGTGTAAGTAAATGGAAGGAATTCAACTGGAATCCGAACTCAGCTCCCTGATTTGTCGTTCCGAGCCGATATCCACTGCACCACAACGCACATCCACATATGCATATTAGCACTGTTTAAAAAAACCTGATTTTCACAAATGTTTAATTTCATAAATCATTATTTCACTATCTATATTTATTTCTCTTTCTTTTCAGTTCAATTGTTTTCATTCACTATCTCCTTATTCATGTGTTTTTACTTTTAGGTATTTTCCCTCTGTGATGAAAGATCATGTGTCACATGATATTCTTCTGATGTGTCCTTCCTGCCACCAAAAAGCTTGCAACTATGATATCAGCTTGCGTCAACAATTAGCCTTAGAATGTGATGCATCATTGACAGGAGGTTCTCGCACCAAATCAAGCATCAATCATAAATTGGCCAAAATACGATCAGCTGCAAAGTAAGTTCATAATAGCCAATTAACCAGATTTTTTAATTAACTAATCTTAATAAATTTAAATATAGACAGCGAATGGTATTGAAAAATTAGACTAAATATAGATAATGAAAGCCTATAAGAGTCACTGATCAAAAGCAAATGTTAAGTTCTGAAAACAGTCAGTCAGTTAAGTGCCATACGTGAAACACGCTTGGGCGATCATGTCTTGAAAGAGACATGACTGACTGGGCAGAAGATTATCCTGCAGTAGGTTGCCATTGCTTTCTGCGGTAGACTGGTTGCCGACCAAGGCTATAGAACCCAATCTGTCCTGCTATTTAACCCATAACTGGAAGGAAGAGATGGATGAATACCTTTCCCAAGGGTATTTGCGCATAAGTGAATACAATGGATTCAACTGGAATTTGAACTCGGCTCCCCGGCTTCTCGTTCCGAGCTGATATCCACTGTACCACAACGCACATCTGAAAACAGTACTCTACCTTAAAAAAAAAAAAAGCAAAAAAAAATGGTGTGCTGGTGAAATTCATCTAGTTCACTGGGAGAGTATAGGTATAAGACATGGGTCAAAGGAGAACAGTTCCAAAGGCAGAGTACAGGCAGAGGTACTGAATATGATGTCAATGAGAGAAGAAGCATATGCCCTCTTAGAACAAAGTTTGATATTCCAAAATACGATAATTGAAAAATTGAGAGTACAATATCTTAAATAGTTTAAAACTTTGGTCATACCATAATTTCTGGAGTAAAACAAATAAGTTAGCAGGATGCATAAGGTGGGTGCAAAAGTTTCCAACCCCACTCTTTTTTAATGCAACAATACAAAATAACAAAATATTTCAATATTATTATATAGAATGCTCTTAACTTTTACACACACTTAATAGAATTAATAAAACAGAAAACCACATTTAGAAGGCAATTAAGGCTTAAGTCCACGTCTACTGAATCTTTCTCCTTTATAGGTTTCTGATCATAAATGTTTACTCATTACATATTAATCACGTACGTATTAATCAGGCATCTCCTCAGGGAAACCATTGTACACATTACTGAAAGTAAATGAAAAGGTTACAATTATCTTCTGTTTTGCTTGTATTTTTTTTGTATCAAGACAAACAAGATGATTATCAATGACTGACTATGTTTTTATTTTCTGTCTGCTTCTCATCTTTTTCTTTCCTTTTTTACATACATTGTGTTGTTTTTATACTTGTACTTGACTCAAAATTGTATGAATGCAGTCTATTGCTTATCTTTTCCAATCTACCCAAGTTTTGAACATAAAAATGATGTGTGAGCAAATATGGATAATAAGCATGAATTGATCTAAGAAATTGGATGTTAGAGAAAGAGTTAAATATGTAGTTGCTTCTCAAACATAAGCCTGAGCAATACACATCAAAACTAGTACCTTGAACCAGGAAAGCATTTCAAGGCTCAAAAAAAAAAACTGAGATCTTGTTTTGGTTAAAAGTTTAGAGAATAATCTAAGCCATTCATTTTTCAGTAAGTTCTATGAAAGTAGATATTTACTAAGTTTCTCTCAATCTCAAACTAGGACTAATATTAGGTGAACCAAAGTAGATGAAACTTATTAACAATAGCTTGCAAGACTTCAAAATGTTACTCTAAAATAGGTACTGCTCACTTTAAAACATTTGACTTGAAATTGTCAATTATTTGAGTTTAATCATGTATTATTTTTATTTCTGAATGTTGAATCTTGTGTCTCTAGTTTTATAAACAGGTGCTCTGTGGGAGGAATTATTTTTAGAAAATTTGACCAGTGAGATTATTTACTAATTTGAAGTTTCCAAAATCCATATTTAGAGTTCACAACCTGCTGTCATATTGTTGGACTTTTTTTGGTACATATTATATACTGTGCTGACCCCCATGAGCCAATCCATTTTATAGTCCAACAATAGAAGGCTTAACCAATCAGGAAGCTCAAAATATTTAATGTGACATTTATAAAAGGTGGCCATATTTTTCTGATTATTTGAGATCAAATCCGATTCAAGACAGTGTCTGATTCGGGAGTGTTAATCTTTGATGGTGTTTCGTTGAACAAATTACGTGCTGCGACGATACTCTATATCCATAAATTATGGCGGACATTATCAACTCATATGCTATTTTATTTTTGTTAGTTTAATACTTTGAATTTATTTAAATGACTGATTTGCAGAGCCTTGGTTACAAGTGAACATAAAATTCCTGCAGCAAGAAAAGAAGAACTAGAATCCTTTCTTAAAGAGAGTCTTCAAGTTGAAGAATTAACAGATGAAAGTCTTCGCAACTGCATTAATATGGAAGTACGGTAAGAAAGCTTTTATTCTGTATATCTTTTTAATAGTTCAATTTCACACATTGTAGCAGAAGTTCCTAGTATTGCCAGGGATAAAATACAGATGAGGTTTCCTTAACTTTAAATGAAACACTATGATCATATGCATGCAAGCCCAATTTGTTCTCATAGTCAAATATACATTTAGAGTATAATGATAACTTGTAGAAAGTTTTTAAGCTAAAAAGGATGTAGGAATTCTTTAAATTGGTTTGGCAGGAAAACACTTTCAAACTATAAATTTGACTAAAAATCATAAACTTGTTTAGCATTTACTGTCTTATAGGTTGTAATAGTACATCTTTACTGATGGATGTAAAAACGGGAACTTATTTAATGAAGTAGAAGCTTTCTGTGCTAAATTGAAATTTAATTACTAAATTAAACAATTTGTTATTGCTGAAAACAGATGTATTTGTAGGAAAGTGATTTAAAAAAAAATGTTTCAGTTGTAATTAATGCTTTCATTTGATTTCATAATTTAGCTTAGATCAAGTGATCAGTTATTCCATCATTTGTAATTTTTGCGATTAGTTTTTGTTTAAACTTCAGCTAGTTTAAGTTTCAGATTTTGAATCTACTGTCTCATATCTAGTGAGTGAGAATCTTAAAATAATGCCAATAGTTTGAATAGATAGATACAAATTCAGTGGATGAAAATACCAAACTGTTCTTTAAAATTCTTTCCATGAAATTGCAGATACTTGCATTTTCAATAAAACAAAAATTTCTTCAAGAGGAAAACTTTTGTCTCTTCATTTTATTCCAACCCTGAAAGAAAGATGTGTCAGAAAACAAAGAATTAAGATTTTTTCCTTCTAGCTAGATGTTCTTTATGATGATTTAAAAAAAAAAATATCAATTTTTATTTTTGTCACTTTTCTTAAAAATTAAAGAACAGAATGTTTCAGAAGTTTGAAATGAAATTTATTTATTTTAGGATATAAAAAAAAAATTAGATTCAAAAACATTTTTTGTTACAAAGTTTGTTTTATTCATTGATAATTCCTGCAAATTAAAATAAAAATATTTAAAAAATATATTCAAAACAATCTATTTGTATTTTGAAGTTATTATTTTAATTTAATTAGCATTTGAAAAGAAAGATTAAAACAAATTCTCAAACTTTTTTTTTTTAAGTCATGTTTTTACATCAAAATTGGTTTTATTCATTTATATTTTGTAATTTATTGTGATAACCATGTTGGTTATTGTTGTGACCTAAAAGGTTACTAATGTGTTGTGGTATCACATGGTTGTATTGTCTTCGGTCTTGGTATATTACTTGTGAATTTGTAGTAATAGTGATTAGTACGAGGTGATATTCCATATATGCAACATAGTTATTCGTGTATCTCACGAATAGTACTGTATTAAGAAGTTTCTCCTGATAATATGCAGTATCCGTTCTTAAGAGTCCTCCTGAGTAATCTACTCAAAGACTAAATAGTAATATTATACTATCAACACTGAACTCTACTACTTGGCTATAACTAGTATGACTGCTGCTGCTACTTGTAATTCAGTTGATCCACCTGGTTGATTCATAGTTATAGGTTATTATCATGATCATGTGATGGAATAATCCATTCTTATAGTTTTATTTGTTACCTGGTGATCAGCGTTCAACCACGTGTTGGTGTTGATACTTTTTCTTACATGACATTTATAAAATTATCAGAAAACTAAAACAAATTAGAATGTTTATTATTAGCTGAAAAAAAAAAGAAGTGAATTTATTAAGATTAAGTTTAGCAAACTTTTCCAATGAGGTTTGACCGGTTTTATCCGAAAATGACAGATATTTTAGGGGTGAAGGTCGGGATTTGGATATTTCATTTTTGAGCAAATTTAAGTTGTAAAGTGAATGAAGTGTTTCTTAAGTGAGATTTTAATTTACAATTTCCTCGTAATGTAAAACTGGACCCAGAGTTTGTGTCCATCTTTATGCAATTATGGCCATGAATTTTTCTTTTGAATTTTGATGTTTTGAATAACATCAATCTCCTTTAGTTTGCAAAATTTTTCATATTTGAGAAATAATTGTTTCAAAATAATTCTGAAATAGTTTCTTAAAAAGAAAAAAATCATAAATCCTCACACCCATCAAAACTTAAAACAAAAAAAAAAAAATGAATACATTGAAATAAATGTGGTATTTATTGAGAAACAATGAATACTTTTTAAAAGCAACAACATTTTTGGAATTGTCTTTGTAGAACAATTTAATGTTATTTTATTATAATAGATACATTTCGACCGTGTACTCTCTGGTCATCATCTGGTGTCCATTGATTGACTGATATGGATTATCTTGTTGATTATTGTGATGTATCCTGTGAAATCAGTTATTGTTCTTTCTTAGTGGATTTGATGTGTTACTATCAAATCCAAGGACTGAACTCATGACCATTAGATGATACTAACACATGTATAATCAAATACTATATCCACTGAGCCACTGTCCTGAAGAACATTAGTGATGTATTTTTGGAGCCTTTCATATTCAGTGTCAGATGGTTTTGACAACTGGTTATGTTAGTGGGTTCTTGCTACTTGTCATAGTTTGTATTTATTTTTGAGATGAGTAATTTTCAGTATCTTGGTTGATATTGATATACTAAGATACTGAAAATTACTCACCTCAGAAATAAATACAAAATAAAATATTGAAGTAGAAAAATGTTTGCTATTAACAAATTTTCATTATTTACATTGTTCAGATTGTTGGCCCCATCTTTATTTCCATGTTTATGATGTTTCAGCCGTTGTAAATTCTAGGAATTATTTGTTCACCGTTGATGTAGTTGGGTATTGACCTCACGACTGTTTGGGTCAAGTCACTAGAATTAACCAATGCTTATATACACTGGGCCATGTGTTCTTGAGGACGAAATTAATAACATCTGAAGAAAGCTGGAGCGTACAATGACTGAAATGCAGTGAAACAGGTAATTTAGATGAGGACAATAGTTTGAACAATGTAAATACTACCTCATCTCAGAAGTATAGAAAAATAACAAATTTTGTTTTACTATTTAAAACTTCATTTCCAAAAGGAATTCCATCTCTTATGCATTCGAATGTACACACCAACAAACACACACACACGTCTTCGTTTAGCATTTAGTCAGTCCATTATGTTTTTCTACTTTGTTATATTTTTATTTTCTGTGGTTTTCTGATATATTATTTTTATTTAAAAGAAAATAATTGTAGAATATATAGATCTTTATAATAATGAAATTCACCTCTCAAATATAAGTTGAAAATTAGTCAACAGTTACTTCAAAGCATATTTGTAAATATGATAGCAATCTGCTTTACAGAATGTGCTGTAATGAACTTTAACATCTTAATAACAGTAATAAATTGTTTTTATGGAATCATTATAATATATATTTTAGGTCTTACAGAATAGGAAAATGAAGAATAAAGTTCATATTTCTTTAATAATTTAGAAATGAAAATTTTTTATTGATCTTTTCTGGATGCCATATGTTTTTTTTGCTATTTTTAAATTCCGTTTTTTTTTTCTTTTCAAATTAAATCTCTTTACACATGATTTTGACATGTTTATTTTTATAATGAAGAATAGCTTTTATTTTTGTTTATTTAAAAGCAGGACTATTTGGCTTAACCTGTGTTTTGTTTTCTTTTGTAAAAGGAAAATCCTAAATGTCCAATAAGGATTAACTGACATTATAAAATAGAAATTTGAAAATGTGGGCCAAGAAAAAGATAAATTACTAGTTAATCTTTAAGAGACTATTCAGCTTAATTTTTCTTCAAGGATCTAAATATAACTATTCCATTGCATTATATATTGAAAGTAAGGATTACATTCCATCACATTGTGCCTTTGACAGAAAGAAAAAGGTGCCTATACTAATTCATAGTAAATCTTACGCCTGTCTTTGAAGAAAGAAGATTTTCACAAATCAGGGGAGACAATCGAGAATTAAGATCTTGAGCGAAAGTGTAAATAAATAACCACGCCAAAACAGACAGAACAAAGGTAAGAAATGTAAGCTCGTAGAGTTCACCATCCCAGGCTACATGTTTCTAGGTCCATGAACAAACCTGAAAAAATTAAAATATTTACCAGCATTAAATAAACTAGATCAAGCTGCGAAGGAACACAACTTAAGATACGCAGATCCTAACATAACTACAGAGGAAGCTGATGAACGATTCCTCGAAGACACTTGGGGGGCTTGCGATTAGAGCTAAGAGAGCACTTGGATGTTACAGTCCCCTAGGTTAGCATTAGAGCTATCAAAATAAAGCTATCAAAATGATAGGATTATTTATGTTTAGACTGGTATTTTAGTTAACAAATCAGTGTGGTATATTTGTACTTTACCTGTTGAATTTCTTGATAATGACTTATGAAGTTCAAAATATAAGTTCATAAGTTATGAAATTCAAGAGACATTTTACATTTTATGTTCTAACTTTTCCTAGAAACAAAAAAATGGTTTGAACTGATAATAAATAAATAAATAAGTCTTAAATAAAGAACTTTCATTGGTCCTTAAGCAAACCCGTATAAATGAAAAATTGCTGCCCCAAAACACATGTACACACACACACACACACACACATGGGGTTTGCTGTTAAGTTATCAGCTTAAGTAAGAAAGAAATCCAAAGTTTTGTGTTGTGGATTGAAACAAGATTTTTCAATAG
Organism: Ascarosepion bandense; assembly: GCA_037127315.1. Classification (NCBI taxonomy): domain Eukaryota; kingdom Metazoa; phylum Mollusca; class Cephalopoda; order Sepiida; family Sepiidae; genus Ascarosepion; species Ascarosepion bandense. The sequence goes on along the minus strand of JBBBDQ010001939.1, from coordinate 114,538 downwards.
CCCTCTGTGTATGTGTGTGTGTGTGTTTATTCAAACATATACACACTGTATTTTGTATATGAATAAATGGTCAAAACAACTTTACTCATTTGTATATACTAAGCATACTTTGGATCCTAGTGAGAATTAGACTCATTGCAGTCATAATGTTATTCAAGATGAGTTAGCTGAAAACTGTATAATGGAGTTACTTAGTTTAGTCTAGCACAAGACATTGGTAGTAGATCAAAATTACTGCACTAGCAAATCAGTCTATTTAAAATGATAATAATCAGACAATGGTATACGACCAAGAAAATAATATTGTTATTATAATAGATGGTGAGCTAACCTCATTGAGTGAGTCTTTTTGAGTGTGCCATAATAATAATGGCCTTTTGCCTATGATAGCTTTGTTCAACTATTGAAGCAGTTCAACAGTTTCCTCTAGAATATTGCTGAAAGAAGTTTTTAATATAAACTATAATTCACATAATTATAAGAACTTTAAAGCACTAATTATAAAATATTATAGAAATTTATGAAAATTTATTAACTTTATCCACTTCCTAAAATCTGACCTATGAACAAACATTAGAATTTTTTTATAGAATCACTGGACAGAATTTTTCAGTTTACCAAATTTAGAACCGACTTAGCTGAAACAGTTGAATACTGAATTATACTGCTCAAGTTTAAAATCTTTCTTCAAGATGTTTTTTAAACTCTTATCAAGTTTATAAATTGAGTTATCTCCCATATCAAATCATTTTTTTTTATCATGCATTGTTCTTTTTCTGGCAAATTTTTTGGTTTTAGAAATTAATAGAGGAATCATGGAAATGTTTTCTCTTCTTTTACTGATTTTTTTTACTATAAGCATATTCACCCTATAAAAAATTTCTAAATACATAAGGAATGCATCTATAATTTGCCAAATTTCATCCCTGAAAATGCAATGCTATTTCATAAAAACACATGTAAAAATTACACACACACAGATTTTTTTCCACTATATAACAGTGCTAAAACATCTAAATTTATTTTATCTATAGAATAAATTTGATCTCTGGTTGTTTTTGTTGATTTTGTAAAATTGGTGCTGCTTTTCTTGTTCAAAAATATAAAAGTATGCCAAATATTTCATTCAAAATCAAGAATTATTTTATGAGTTAACAGTGAAAAGAATGAAATATTAAAAAATGTCATTACTTAGTATAATTTATTATTTCTTGAAATAAAATTATTTTTAAAGCATGATTATATTGCTTTTGTCTTTTTCTCCTAATCAAAGAACAATTTATGGTCATGTCTGTTTTTTCTGCTTACTGTTTGTTGTTCCTTTTTGTGTGTCAGCCTCATGTTCTTTGACTCAAAAATGAAAGTTCTTTTTCAGAGTCTATAATCCTGACTATACACCTCATGGTCAAATTGTTGTGGAATATATGAAAAAACACAATAGATTGTTGGATTTTCAAAGAAGATGGCGGACCCACTTCCTGGAAACTATGAAACCCAGGTTTCTTCCTGCAAAATGGTCAGTAGACCATAACCACGATCGCTTGCTTAAATTTCTGCAGCAAGAAGATGAAAAAAAACAGATGTCTTAACATGATTGTGAGACTTAAACAGGGCTTGATACATTTCCATCTGAAATGGACATTTGCAATAAAATTGTTGCATTAAAGTTTATTTTTTATATTTTAATTTTCTTCTTTCCTTTTACAGTCGCAGAACTTTAACCTTTTTTATTTATCTAACATTAAATAAACCTATTGTCTTTTTCATTTACTTTTTTCTCTACAAGTTTTGTCCATTTTAACCAGTTTCCAAACATAATGCAAATACATTCTTGCTCTTTTAACTCAAAGATAAAAGGTTCAAACACTTTTTTATTGTTTAACTCAGTGATTCTCAATGTGGAAAATAATCTCTACTTGGGAGTGTTATGAACATTTAAGTAATTTTAACAGGCGATTTTTTTTAAGTACTTCTTAGAGGTGGCAGAAAATATATACAAAGAATTTCATCATTTGATTTTGATTTGGTTAAGTCACAACATTTTATACATGCATTAATTCATCTTTTCTGTCAATATATTTATATTTTTAGGTAGATTTCAAAAGTTTAGCTGCAATTGCAATATCTACAGCAAAACCTGCATACTGAAGTCCAGTGGCTTTTATGGTCTGATGATGTAACTGTCAATCGGTTGTTGATATCATGGCTTACTTTTAGTAATTATTGAGGCTATTAGGCAGATTATAATGCAACAAAATGGGACATTAACTTTGTTGCGTTTACCCTGCTTCCTTTATCAGTGAAATTTTAACATGGGCAAAGGGTGCTATCATACACAAATATGTGAATAAGGGTGCTGGAGAATAAAAAGTAAAGAATCACTGGTTTAGCTATACTTATGTTTTGTCTTCATGGGGAAGTCACTATGTCATTTACAAAATTTGTTGACCTTTTTGTTCCTCAAGTTGCTGTTGTTTCTGAGGTAGTGTTATTTTTGTTACCTCCCATCTCTTTTCCCTCTCTGCTTATTACCTTCGTAGTTGCTGGGAGAGTTAGCTGTTTTCCCCCAACTTCAGCATACTCTTGACATACATTACTACAGTTTATTTTCTTTACGTTGAAATGGTTGGGAACCTTTATAAAGCGAAACCTGACCTTTTTGCATTATTCTGGGGGTACTACATTGTAAGTAGTTCCTCATTAGCTGTAATTTGGTCTTAGTTTGGGTTCAGATTTGGGTTGAATAGTTTGCCATTCAGATGTGTGTATATTGAAAACAGTTAATGTGGGTCAGAATGCAACCCTATTTCATGCGCATTTTTGTAAGGAAGGAGCTTGAGAGGTTTCTGTCAATTTTGATTTGTCTGTACTGTACCATACGTAAGTAAATGAATATAATGAGAAATTTAGGATGGCATGGAATGCTGGAAAATCTTGAAGATGAAGAAGAGACATGAAACTACAAAAATGTGGTTCTACAGAAAGATGTTGAGAATAACATGGACTTACCATGTGAGCAACAGCAAGGTTTTGGGGAAAATGGAAACAAAAAGGAAACTTATACTTGATATCAGGAAGTAGCAGTTGAGATTTTCTGGGCACATAATGAAGGAGGAGGGTTTGGAAAACCTGAAACTCATAGGACAGATTGAGGGAAAGAAGGACAGAGGAAAGCAGTGTGTAACATACTTGATGAGCTTGAGTAAATGAAAAGTAGAACAGGGCTTTGGAGAAACCACAAAAAACAAAACTTATTGAGAACTACAAGGGACAGGAAGATGTGGAGGGCCATGATCGCCTATGCCTGGAAGGGCCATAGCATATAAAAGGAGATATCAAGAAGTCAAAGGTGACATATAACCCTTGGTTTTGCTCTTGGCACTTTCAATGGATTTATCTTAGAATGAAGACTTGCCCAGTGGTTTGCTCTAAATCACTACTGACTCCTCAGTAAGAGGTACTCTCCAGTAACCCAGCAGAATTCTTGTAAGGATTTTGCCAGCATTAGAGAGTTTGATATTCTCGTAGATAGAGCAGTTAAACTTTTATCTGTTACTTTTGTAGATGGTTACAGTTACTGCATCTTTGAAGTTCTTGGGTCATTGACTCTGTTCCCAAAAACAAACAGGAAGAAATTTGATAGCAGCTTTTGCCCCTCTGATGTGACAGATTTTATATGTTCCCAAAGCGCACCAAAGTAGCTTTCTGTCTCACAATTATTGCCTCCAACTTTTTTTTTTCAAACTTCTCTGAGAAATTTCCTTTTTTTTCTTTGGTTTTGGTTTTAGGTGTCACCTATGTTTCAAGCAGACAAGGCAGTGCTTATTGTAGCATTTATTTTTATGGTATTTTTCACCCAATGGAAGACTCAAGATAGTGGATTGCTGAATAGAGTTGTTTTATGGATGTAAAAATTCTACATTATGAGGAGATGTAATGGTTGATTAGATTTGAAGAGGTTAAGATTGTAGTGATCAGGTTTGGTTGGTTGGTTGGTTTTTGTTTAGCAGCATATCAACCCCTATGGGTTATTTAATTCCTGAATCTAATTGTTTTGTACACATTCTCTTTATTATTGTTATTTTTTTTATAATAATGGTTTTAGTAGTATATGTCTTACTAATTAACTCTTGGGGTAAATAGGTGGATTCATACTTTTCTCAAGAGTATTTTATGTATATGTGGGAATAATGAACACATCTAGAATTCTCCGATTAAGAATTTCAAGTCTTTATCCATTACACCATCTTCACATCCAAGCTTACAGTGGTCACCTATCTACATACTTATGGTCACCTATCTACATACTTACCAAACTCAATATTGCTTTGGTGATCATATGGGAACTAGTTTTTTCAATATGATATTACCGTAAGCCTGTAGTGATCAGGGAGGATTCCTCTCAGGAGTCTGTACTAATGGAACTAGGGAATATACCTTGTCAGAACATTTTCTATGGAAATAGTGATAGGTTAATGATTAGAACATTTCATCTATGGGAGAGAGGTTGTAGGGGGAAATATAATTCATTACCTACAAGGCTGTGTAAATGATTTTGAATTCTGTGCCATTTTTGGTACACATTTTTGATATAGCTGTTAAGGTGCCATTGCTTGCTGCATTCGTATGTTTTATAGCGTGTATTTTGCTGAAACGCAAAGACCTTGTTTTGTGCAGAAATCTAGAAGCAGCTGATTATTGTCATTACACTTACCTTTGTTGTGCTTACTTGGAGTTGGTATCACAAACAATTTTGAAACACATGTTCCTGTGCAGTCACTAAAGTTAAACAAAGTTGAACTTGGTCAGTAGCTAGATGAGTGACCAGTTGGAAATACCATGTGCTGTTAGCTTGGATGTGCTGGTGGTGTAATAAATAATGGCTCAGAATTGTTAATTGGAGAACTGAGTTCCAATTCCTGTTAGATTCTTTGTCTTAAGATGGAAGTATTGTTTTCAGTCACATTTGTCTGTTTATCTCAAAACACACTGGATGGATTTGGATTAAATTTTCAGGGATGATTAGCCTCATGACTGGTATGAATTGATTAGATTTGGGGTTCAATCTGGTTCTGTTTTTTTTTTTTTTTTTACTAATATTTTCTCATGCTTCACACACGAACACTGAATTACTTCTCCTAGATTGCCTTACATCATTACATTTTCTAAATGCACTATTTTTTCCATAAAAATATTATTTACCATATAAATTTAATATTTTTTATCCAAAAGCAAAAGAAAAAAAAAATAAAAGGAGATACGCAAAAAATGAGTCAAAATACAACCTTTGAATATTAAGAAGTAAAAAACAAACTCATTGACAATTTTTGCAGCCTAATTTTTAATTTCACTTTGCATTTTTCATTTTTATTTTTTTATATTTTCACTCTTGAGAGCAGTCAAGTTCATTGCAGTTATTCTTATTTTAACAATCATCACTTGCTAGTTGCTAAGATGATGTTGGTATTGCTTTGGTGGAGGTTTGCGGTCTTTTGCTCTTGTTATTATTTTCACACAAAATAACCTTTGGAAATGTTTGAGTCAACCTCTTCTCTCAACAGTCATGGATTAATTAGTAAGACTTGTACCTCTAAACTAATTATTATGACCCAATCCAAATTCTTACAATTTAAAAATATTTTCTGGCTGTAAATACCCTGGAAAGAGTTAAGCCATATACAATGAATTAATCATTCTAGTTTTGCATTAAAATCTTTAAAGATGATGATGTTTTTGTCAGATCTTAGAGTAATTGAGAAGATTGTGTAAATTGGTGCAAATTTTAAGAATTTTCTCTAGTTTTATTTATTTAGCTGGGGTATACATGCTGTGTAGTCAGATTGTGTGCAGGATGATGATTTGGCAAGTTTTGATATGATGTAATTTTTCATCAGATATATATTCTATAGGTATCCTATGAGGGACATATATGATCTTTTAGGTTTGGAAATTGGACTGATTGTATTAATTTTGATGTTCAGTTGTCTAAAAAGGAGAGTGACTAGAGAAGATCAATGCTGTGGTCAATTTCCCTTGTCTTTGTCTTTCATGGTTCTTTTGTTCCAAGAGACTAGCTTAAGTTTCTGTTATGTAGTGTTACAATCTCATGGGAAGTGGTATACACTCAACTACCTCATGGGTAATAGCTGTAGCTATTTGTACTTTTGGTGATTTCTTGTAAATGAGTCACTTCATGGAAGAGGTTTTATTCCCTTATTCTCCCTGGTACTTCTGGAAGCTTTTATCGCCACATCAGTTTCCTCACTTTCACTCAGTGATTGACTAGATATGGCAGATTGTGCTTTTTTTTCTTTTTGCATAGGAGTGTTTCTCCAACAATTGTTCATTTTCAGACACTTCAGGGTATGTATGTGTTTTTGTTTGTCTGAATTTTCTCCTTTCAATACATTTTCTACACCTTTTTATGTATTCTTCTACATCTGTAGATTAGCCCGGCCATTATATCTCTAGCCTTAACTTTCTTTGTGTAGACGTTAGTCTGCAATAAACATCATCATGTATGCTTTTTATCATTTTTCTCCTTTGCATTAATGATGAAGTGGCTATGTCTCCATTACAAATTACAGCCTTTTCAACACTTAATTTATGTTTAACCTCTTTAAAACCTCTTTCTGCCAATGAGCAATTATTTCACTTATTTTTTATCATAAACAATATACTGTTCAATATGGGTCTTGCTTTGTATCCTCAGCTTGTCTATTGATAAAATATCAGTTTCAACCCAATGTAAGAAAGTGTCTTCAGATTTTTCCTCTTCTTTTTCACTTTCAGAAGTAATGAACCTCAATCTTGACAAAGCATCTACATGCAGAATGGTATTATCTTTCATGTACTCAATATCAAATGCCATTAGCATTAAAATCTTAAAATTTTAGATGACGTTACCTTATGAAGTTCTTTCTTAGGATTAAATGTGAATTCTAAAGGTCTATGATCTGACCTTAGTTGAAATTTCTTTCCAATCAAAAATTAATGAGCTCCATTTGTTGTCCATAGTCTACGGCTATATTGTGTTGAATACACTGGTTCCCGTCCAATCACTGAAGTTAAGCAACATTGAGCCTGGTCAGTACTTAAATGGGTGACCATTTGGGAATACCAGGTGCTGTAAATGTAAGGACCAAGAATGGTCCACCGGTCCTCTAGGTTTGGGGGTTGGGTGCAGGGCTAACAACCCTGCCCTGTAAAAAACAGTTTGTTACAGAAACAGCAACAAAAAGTTGCTGCTCTTTGCACCGTTGGGTGTGATGGATAAATGATGATTATGATGATGATGATTTGTTGTCCATATGGCCAATGTTTCTTTCTCAATATTTGATTAGTTTGATTTAGCTTTTGACAATTTTCATGAAAGATATGTAATAGGATGTCTGTCCTGAACTAATCTTTCAAAATTTTAGTGTTCACTTGTATCAGTTGTTACTACTATTTACTTTCTAGAGTCAAATATTTTTACAACTGGCTTCTTTATTAGAATAGCTTTTAAATTTTCAAATTCCACTTGTTAATTTGTCCAAATAAATTCTAAATTCATTTTCCTTAAAGCAGTAAAAAGTTCTATCAATTCAATTCAGAGTATCACTGTACATATTGTCTGTAGTAATTTACAAGTTCTAAGAAAGATTCTAATTCTTTTTTGTTTTTAAGTATTGATTGGTCTGTTGATATGCCTTTGTTAGATATGGAATATCCCCAAAATTATATTTTTTAGTGTTGTGCACACATTTGTTTGTTAATTGTCAATCCAGCAATTTTTAACTTACTCAAAACAATACTGATTTACCATTTTAGTTCTTCATTGTCAATAGCACCAATAAAAATGTCATCCTGGTAGCAATTTCTATTTTTTTATATCGCTGCCATTGACTTGCTCTATAAGCCTTTGAAAAATCACACTTGCAGTTTTAATTCTATATGGCATTTTTTTCTCATCTTAACAACTTATTGGCATATTTATTGTTGTGACTTCTTTAGGTATTTGATGATATGATGACTTCAGATCAATTTTAAAGAATACTTTCATATCCACAAAGTATTCGAAGCCCATTTCACATTAAGAATATGAGTCTGCACATATTTTGTGGTTTACACCTCTTTTGAAGTCACCACAAATGCGCAGATCTTTCTTTCTTTCTTAAAATTACTGACGGGAAAGCTCATTTGCTCCCTTGAGGCAGAACTCATTCAAGTAGATCTTGTTCCAGTAATTTTTTTTTAGTTTTTTCACAACTATTGGTCATAGATGGATTGGCACTTTTCATGCTTGAAGATATGAAAGGGAAACATTTTTCTTTAGTCTTAACTTTGCTTTCATAGTTTTTTTTTTAACATTCTGGTTTATTCTGCCTTTGTTCACTAATTTTGTCGAATTTATGTTCAACATACCATTTCCTACTAGACTGTGATTTTTTTCACAGTTTGCCATGATAATACGTCAAACTTATTTTTTTAATTCCACGTAGGCTTCAAAATAGCTTCATGTTTTTATCATGGATCTGTCAAAGTGATTCAATTGGACCAAACTTTTCTTTAAACTTGGTTTTCTTAATTTTTTTCAAAGATTTTTTGGTATCAAAGTCATGTCACTTCTCGTATATAGTTGCATGTCTAGTAAATTATTATTGATTCAGATTTTTAATAAGTCTTTTTTATTTCTTTTTTTTTTTTCAATGAAAAGACATCCATACTTATTTCCTTTTCATTTTGTTAGAACATCTCTATGTTTCTCTTTTTAGATTTATGCATACATTTGAAATGATTTGTTTTGAAACATTTTTCACATTTTTTTTATATGCCGGATATTTTTATTTTTCTCTTTGATGTTTATAACCACACCAAGTACACATATCTTTTTTCTCTATCACATATGTATCCATTTCCTCTACTATATCCATACATTATGTTGAATTAAATTTTTGAGTAAACTCTTGTTGCTGAACAAATTCAACACACTGTTCTAGTGACAACTTTCCCAATTGTAACTGCATTAAAGTAATTTGTCAATACTCCTCATTTTAAAGGCTATTTACCAATTTCATTTGAATCAGATCCTCTTTAATTGACTGGTTTTTCAATTTCAGTCTCTGAAACTCACAATATTTTGCTACCTGTTTCAAATGAAGAACATATTTAATGACTGGTTCATTTACTTTTTGAGAAAGATTCATGTACCTAGCTCTCTATGCATTCACTAACTTATTCTTAGGTGCTATCATCAAGCATTATTTTCTCCAACTGTTTTGTGTGCAATTGCTGATACTCTCATAATAGCCTCACAACCCACAGTTGCCAAGAAGAGATCCGGTTATATCTGGTTTTCTCCTCCAATTGATTTCAAATCCTTCAGCTTTTTTTGCTTTGGCTGATAGACACTTAAGCCATGCTTGTGTGTACTCGTAATTTTTTTTTTTTTTTTCAATCATATCACACCGAGCAAGGTGGTAACGCCACTGATGTGCAGGGGGCTATGTAAGAGTGAAAAGATTGGAAAAGAGAAAGCTAGAAACCACATCCTAAACAGGAAACAAAGGATGAGCCTCTTCACCCATTCAATAGATGTGGGTGGAGTGTGAACTGGGCGATAGTTTAGTCTATCTACTCCAATTAAAAAAAAAAAAAAAAAGAGGAAAAGAATGGAAATGAGTAAAAGATTGGAAAAGAGAAAGCCGGAAACCACATCCTAAACAGGATTATCAAGTGATAGTTGTTCATTTTGTTCTTTAGATATCGTTGACGCTATTGTTATATAGTATTACTAACTTACAGGAAGTGGTAAGCACTCAACTACCTCATGGGTAACAGCTGTAGCTATTTATACCCTTGGTAACTTATGTAAATGGATCACCTCAGTTCCTTTGCATTTTGCGACAGGAATAAAGTTTTCTTTAGGCCACATTTTTTTTGCACCTCTATTTGGGGGATAGTATTGTTGTTTCCAGAGAGGTTGAGTCAAATACAGATAGTGCTGCCAGGTTTGCACCAAGTGAACACTTGTCCCTGGGTGACTTGTATACAGTATTCGAACTGCAACTCCAGTGGCATCTTCCTGTCTAGCTCACTTGTTATAATCTGGTGGTGCAGGATGATTAAAGTAAAAGTTTTTAGGTTATAGATTTTCTCTTGTTTTGCTCTTTGGTAGATCAAGCTAAAAAGGTCTGCCACTCCTTCTGAATTTGTGTGATAGGGAGTTGGCAGAGCAAGTAACTGTTGTTGGGAATTATTGATGAAATGTTATTTATTTAAAGTAAAATATATTCCTTTGCTTTTTTTTTAATGCAAGATCATTCAATCTTTTAGTATAAATCAGTCAAAAGTATCATTTCTTGATGTCTTCATCTCAATGAGCTTAAATCCTCAGAACATGTATTTTGTACCTTTTTAAAAAGTTTCATTTTCTTTGAATGAAAGTTTCTACAACATGTATGCAACATACTCTCTATTCGTATTGTTTATAATGTTAATACTAATGTAATGTAATCTGTTTGAACTTGTCATCTCAATTTCAGTCACTTTCTCACTGCTGTGATGTGGCTTCTACAAATATTTTCATGACAACTCCTCTGATAAGCTTTTTTTCCTGGTGCCTTGACCACATGAATTTAAACATGCTACTAGTTTGGCATCTAGGTCCCATTATTTTACTGTTGAAATAATGTAACTTCTACTTCTAATCCAACTGTTTCTTTTCTCACACTTCTCACCTGTGGAACTCCCTTTTATTTACATGCTTCCTCGATGAATAAAAATTTCAGAAATTTAAATGCAACATCAATTGCCATTTTCTATCTTCTTGAATCCTGCTAATTTTTTTGTTCTTTCTTCAATAATCTCTGTACCCAGTCTTTTCTTTCACTGTAACTCTCTGTGCACTAGTGGTAGTCCCACCTTGCTGGGTGTGAAATGTTAAAAAAAAAAAAAACAATAAAAATTCTCTTCTGAAGATTTATTTAAACAAAAATTTTTGTTATACTGTCTCTAAAATGTTTTGATTCATTCTACAGCCTTTTTCATTCTACTTTCTATTATCAGTATGGAAAAGGAAAACTTTTAATTTGTGAAAAGCAGATCATGGTAGAAACATTCATATGTGTGGATATTATCAATTCTTTCCTTTTTTTTAAGCAAAAAATGAACGCAACAGACTATTCCAGAATTTGATCTCAGCCTACCAATTCTATGTTTTCCACTGATATCCATTAAACCGCCCTTACATCCTATTCAAATACTACTACTACTTCTATGGCTACATCCAGGAACATGGCACAATTATGGCTCTTCACGATTTCCTGTCTTTTGTAACTCTTAGTAAATTTTGACTTTTCACTATTTCTTCTAATTGCTATTGTATTAGTCATTTACGCAAGCTTGTTAGGTATGTTATACACTGCTTTTCTCTGTCCCTTTTTGCATGTCCTGTCAGTGTCAAATTTTGTAAGTCTTCTTTCCTCATTATGTGCCCCAGAAATTTCAACTCTCTCTTTCTGATGTTAACTATGTGTCCTTTTGTTTCTATTTTCTCAAAAACTCTGTCATTGCTCACATGATATTCTTAGCATCCTTCTGTAGAACCACATTTCTGTTTCTCTTAATACTTCATCTTTGAGACTGTCCAGCATTCACTGCTATATAAGGGGACCAATATATAAGTGTTAAGTACTCTCTCTTTTTTTTTTTTTTTTTTTTTGTTTCTAACAATATTTTCCTGTTTTTTAGTACTTAGCTTTTGGAAGGTATCTTTTACTGTCCTAATGAATCTTTGAATTTCAGTGTCACATTCTCCATCATTTTGCTATCTCCAATTTGTAATCTACATGTTGAGTGTTTCTTTTGCTATGACCATACACTCTGCGATAAAATAGAACTGTTTTATTTGCTTCCAGAGATTTGGCTTTAAGTAAATATGTGATTATAATAATGAATGAAAGTCTTGATAAATTTGTTTAATAAATTCTACATATAATAAGTTACATAAACAGTCAATAAAAGAAAAAAATAATTTGTAATGCATTTCTGTAGTAAAATATTCTAAATATATCTATAGTAAATATATTGATATTTGTTGCATCATGAGATAAGATGCTGAAAAGTTTTTACACTGACCTACAAATCTGACTAAATATCAGAATTTTTTTATTTTAAAAAATAATCTTTTCTTGGATGTGTCAAGCACACACTTTGTATATACAATCATTTGAGTGAACAGAAGATTTGTCATCTTGCAATTTGAAAATATCAAAGTCAACATGATTTGCTCTTGACTTTCTGGATAAGATTGTGACAATGATTTGTTGAAATGTATGCCATAAAAAATTCACTTTAAAAAGTTTTTCCTTTTTACATTAACTTTTCAACTGTGGCATTCAGCCAATATTTCTGGGCGCCTCAAATTTGCAACATAAATAACTTGAAACAGTTGATTAAAAATTCTGTCAAGGCAAAAAGACAACACAAACTACTATTATGTTCTGACTTTGGTATTTTTGAATAGAAAAACTTATTTGTATATTGTTGAATAGAAAATGCAATATTGTTTCCTTTCCAAAGGTGAGATATTCTTTAAAGAAACTCATTCATCTAAAGTGCCAATTATCACATAACATATTCGAAAATTAGATTTTCTATACCAATTTATTTATTTTTAGAATTAAAAGAAAATACACTTACAGGAATGAAACCAATGAAAAAATAATAAAAAAGACTATTTCAGATTGCATCATTGTCATCATTAGTTATAACTTAAAAACAAACTAGGTTTCAAAAAATTACATCTTTTTAAAAAACTTGTAAGCAAAATAAAAGTATTTAAAAAAATCAACCCATTATATAAAAAAGCAGTCTCCATAGCAAAAGTATATATATATATATATATATATAGCTCATCTGTTTTCTTCGGCCTATTTGAAACCCATGCAGCTGGAGAGACTCCGCCATAATAAAAAAGTTGCCACTTCAGCTTATGACATAAACCAACAGTTGGAAAACTATTACAAACCAGGACAATAAACAGCAATGCTGGTAAGAACAACCCCCCCCCCACCCCCCAAAAAACAAAAAAAACTTTGTTACTTTTCATCCAATGTCAAAAAAGTACTCTTTCAAGAAAGACTAAATGAATCTGATAGGAATGATCATATCATGTGTGGACAGAGTTGGCCTTAAAGTGTGACTCAAACTGCTCAGTCTTATACTGGCCCACATATTCAGTGTCACACTGACATTTAAATTTGTACACTGTTGAACTGCTTTGAGGAGGAGTAGAGGTGATCGCATTGTTTCTTGTTTAGGAAGGGGTTCCCGGTTCATCTCTCTCTTTTTCGGTCTTTATGTCGGTTCGGCTGGAAGCTTTTTGCAGTTGGTGAGTATGGTGGCAATGTCTCTTCATTCTGAGGGTACCGGGTTGGCAGTTTCCTGGTTGCTGCTTCCGACTGGTAGTTAGGAGCCCGAACTCTAGCGTCTTGAGAGGCTGCTCTGATCAACAGTTGAATAATATCGGGGTTCCTGTAGTGCCATTTCGCGCATGGACGGGCGTCCCTGCATGAATTTCCGATGGGCAACCCCAAGGCCACATTATGCTGCAGGCGGCGCCATTCACCATCCTTCACCTGCTGCAATTAACGACCATCTGACCCTACTCTAGACCTCTCTCTATCCACAACTGTAACCAGCATGAAATTAAACAAACAAAATATCAAGCCTAAACCAGCTAGTCGTAAATCGCCCAAACCTATCTGCGTTACCTTCACAAATATACGAGGTATTCGCAGTAACTTTAATAGTGTAGAATCTTTCCTTCTAACTAACTCACCTGATATCTTAGCTATTAACCTTGACCCTTCTATCCCCTCTTCAGAGCTGTTCGTTCCTGGTTACCTTCCTCTCTTCAGGAAGGACTCCAATGTCCATATGCATGGGCTTGGTGTATATGTCAGTGAACAACTCCCCCTAGCCAGGGTCACATCTCTTGAATCCCTTGATCATTCCTTCATGTGCTTCCGTCTCTCACTTCTAAGCTCGGTTAGCTATCTCTTCTTCCTCTACCGCTCCCCCTCCTCCTCTGACTGTATGGTACTTGATTGCATCTCTACTAATATCGACAGGGCCATTTCTTCTCACCCATCTGCCCATATATTTGTGTTTGGCGATTTTAATGCCCACCACACCAAGTGGCTTGAAAACTCAGCCACTGACCTTGCTGGGATTCGCACCATGCACTTTACAATAGCCCAAGCTATAACGCAAGTGGTGGACTTCCCCACGCGTTTCTCTAAAAACCCTAATGGAAGGGACTCTTTACTCGATCTTTGCTTTACCTCCATCCCAGACTCCTGCACTACCAGGCAACTCTGCCCCCTCGGAAACTCTGACCACGCCGTAATCTCCGTAAACATATCAATCCGCACTAACTCTACCCAAGAAAACCAGACCAGCAGAATATCATACTGCTACCAAAGAGCCGACTGGGACTCGTTCAGGGACTTCCTCTGCGACGTCCCCTGGAACAACGTCTTTGATCTTCCTGTCGAAGACTGTGTCTCCGAAGTCTCCTCTTGGGTTAAGGCTGGCATCGATGCTTTTATCCCTGCCAGAAAATTCCAACTAAAACCAAATTCGTCCCCCTGGTTCTCACCCACTTGCTCGGCCGCTATTGCCCACCGGAACCATTTCTTCCGGCTCTATCGAAGCTGCTCGTCGAACCAAAACAGGCGCCTTTTCACCTCAGCACGGAACAAGTGTAAAAAAGTACTGAACGAAGCCAAGAGGGCGTTTGCTACCAGAATGAGGCAACGCATAGCATCCTCTAAGTTTGGCTCCAAAGATTACTGGCGTCTCTGCAAAAGCGTGCTCAGCAGGAACAAGACTTCAATACCCCCACTAATCAATGAATTTGAAGTTCTCACCTCCCCAGCCAACAAGGCTGAATGCTTTGCCCGTACATTCTCAACCAATTCGACACTGGACTCGTTAGGAATACCTACACCAGACTTCCCACCCAGAACTAAGGCTCAACTAAATAACGTCCACATTACACCCTCGCTGGTCGCCAAGATAATTGCACAACTTGACCCACACAAAGAAACGGAAATGACGGAATCCCAGTCATAGTACTGAAGAAATGTGCCCCAGAACTCTCCTCTGTCCTCTCTAAACTCTATAACCTCTGCCTATCTGCTTCCTGCTTTCCTGCCTGTTGGAAGTCCTCCTGCGTAGTTCCTATATTTAAGAATTCTGGCGAACCCTCAGACCCCGCCAATTACCATCCTATTAGTCTCCTTCCAATCTTTGGCAAAGTTTTCGAAGCCATTATCAACGCCAAGGTGATTCAGCATCTTATGGCCAACGGGCTTCTCTCTGACAAACAGTATGGGTTTTGCTTCACCAGGTCTACTGCTGATATGCTAACGACCATTACCGAGTACATATACCAGGCACTTAACAAGAATGGTGAAGCCCGAACCGTTGCCTTGGATATCTCCAAAGCGTTCGACAGGGTCTGGCATGCTGGCCTCTTGTGCAAACTGCGGAGCTATGGGATAACTGGACATCTGGACATCTGTTTGACCTCATCCAGTCTTTCCTCTCTAACCGCACATTGAAGGTGGTATTAAATGGGCATGCCTCCCAAAACTATCATACAAACGCGGGTGTCCCTCAAGGTTCTATCCTAGGTCCCACACTCTTTCTGATCTACATTAATGATCTCCCCGACACCATTAGATCCCAAGTTGGCATGTATGCCGACGACACAACAATCTACTCCCGCATCGATCAGAAACCAGGTCTGGACGACAAAGTGAACCTCGCTGCCGTACTTGAAAGGGACCTCCAATCCGTAGTGGCCTGGGGTAGGAAATGGTTGGTAAATTTCAATGCCTCTAAAACAAAGCTGTTATCAACTAATCACCATAGACAATCGCATCTACCTCCCATTAGCATGGGACAGGCTAGCCTCCCAGAGAGTAAAATACTACGCCTCCTTGGCCTTACACTCTTGGCGGACCTCAAATGGAATGACTATATTGAATCTATTGCCAAATCTGCTGCTATGAAAGTGGGCTCCCTGTGCAGGGCCCGGAAATTTTTCCCACCTGAATCTATTCTGCACATATACAAATTTACCATCCGCCCGTGTATTGAATATTGCTGCCATATCTGGTCGGGTGCCCCTGCTGCTCTCCTTGGGCTTCTTGACAAAATACAAAGGAGGATCTGTAACGTGGTTGATACTGACTTGGCAGACCGGCTGCAGCCGTTCTCTCACCGGTGTGATGTGGCTTCTCTGTGCCTCTTCTACAAGTACTTTCATGGCTTCTGCTCCGTTGAGCTTAGATCACTGGTGCCGCCTAAGCAGGAATTTACACAAGATACTAGATTAGCAACTAGGTCCCACCCTTTTACAGTTAAACAAATAACCGTAAATTCTACTCCAACAGCTTCTTTTCTCGCGCTTCCCGCCTGTGGAACTCCCTTCCACAAGTCTGCTTTCCCGACAGTTACAATCTCCAGGTGTTTAAATGTAGGGTCAATAGACACCTCCTATCACACTAACTCCCAACTATTCTCACAACACTCTCATCTACCCAACCCTCATTCTCGGTATCCTTACCCGCCTATCACCCACCCTCTGTCATTTCCTATATTTAATCAGCCTTTCTCCACTCTACGTAGCCCCCTGCGCAGTAGTGGCAGTGACATGCCTTGCTCGGGGTGAAACGCTTATAAAAAAATTTTAAAAAATCATCTTTGACAAAAGAAATCACCAAATTAGTCCCCCACCAAAAAAAAAAAATGCAACCTGACAGTAGAAAAACCTGATGTAATTCAAGCTGACTCTCTGTCAGTGAGCATTTGACTTTTCCTACCTAGTCACACTAATTTCAAATAAACAGGACAAAGGCTGGGACCAAAAACTTCCAGTTCTTTAAAAAGTCTAATCTTATGCTTAACCAGACTCATTGTCACATAGAATATTATGAATGTTCTCTAATTCTTGATCAAGTCGAGAAGGAGAACAAATTATCAATGTGCAATTGGCTAAGGTAGAAATCACAATTGTATTACGAGACTTAAAGACAAAAAAGAATTTCAGTTGTACAAACCCGTGAAAGTAGATTTTATCCTATAGATGATTCATAAAAAAAGTATATATATATATATATATATATATATATATATATATATATATATATATCCAAGTGAAGAGGGCTCAAGGTTTTTTTATTTTGAGTACTCTGGCATTTATTTTATTATAAACAGTGCTCAATATTTTTGAGTATTATAGAGCTTAATGTAATATAATTATATAGTTATGTATCAATTTTACATTGCAACATGGAAATTTCTATGTTTCGAGATAGGTTCTCATCATCAGGCAATGTTGATGTGGTTGTGCAGATGATTTACATTTAAATGACAAAATCTTTTGGTTTGCTGTGAATGTATGTGGATGTATTCTTGTGGCTAATCAGAATGGAGATTCACTTTGGGGTTTGACCCCGAAGAATACATGCTAACCAACTTTTTTCCTCAATCCTATTCTTCCCTTGTTTGTTTCCCTTTTACTTCCCATTAATCTGATCTTATTATTTTCCCTTCATTCCCTTCAGTTTTATTACATTTGATGTGATATTCCTTTTGAGTACCAATCCCCTATTCTTTCCTTACTTATCCTTTTTAGTAATGATATATATATATATATATTCTATTTTCGGCTTTATTTTTACCTAGTTCTTCAGTGATTATTTTCCTTATGTACTTGTTGGTTATATGCATGTTATTTCATTTAGGTTTTATTCATTTTCTAATGTGAATAATTTACAATGTAAATATGACATTAATTTTGTTGCGTTTATTTAATAAATTTTTATTTTTAAGGGATCTAATAATAAATAGTTTTTCAGATAAGCATAATGAACATGGTTCATTTAAGGACTTACATGTTTTAGCTTCTTTTAGAATTTTCCACTTTATTGTGGGTGCTTTTTTTTTTGTTTCCTTTAGGTAACAATGAGATCTTGATAGGGATGTTCTATTTCTGTATTTGCTATTATTATATATATATAATTATATTAAGCTCTATAATACTCATTATATTGAGCACTGTTCATAATAAAATAAATGCCTGAGTGCTCAAAATAAAAAAAAAAACCTTTAGCCCTCTTCACCTGGAATTATATATATATTAAAAACTGAAATAGGGCTTGTTTCAATGAGAGAAATTGGTATAGAAGAGGAAAGTGCAAGAAGTCGTGAATGTTTTTTTTTAAAGTGAAGATTATTTCTGTTATTGTTATTAATATTACTTGCTTTTTGTATGATTTATTAAGTGTCCATAATAATATTATATTAAGTGTCCATAATAATATTTGTGTCGCTACATGTGTTTTGAGTTTGAAGTTGACTTTCTTCAGGCAAATAAACTTGTGACTTTACATACTGAGATACGTTTGTTTTTTTCTGATGGCCAAAATATTGTGTGTATATAGATAAGTGGTGAGCACATCAGAGAATTCATATGTGTGTGTGTTTTTTGGTTTTTCTTTTCTCACTCGCATGTTAAATCTCTTCTGTGACTTAATATATCATACAAAAAGCAAGTAATATTAATAACAATAACAACAACTCTACATTTTAAACAAAATGTTCATGGTTTCTTGCACTTTTTTCTTGTGTGTATATGTGTGTGTGTGTGTATATATATATATATATATATATATATATATAAGTGTTTTGGTTGTATGATTTTCAATTAGCTTTGTGTAGCTACAAAATTATTTCATGATGTTTACATTCATGGCCTCTCACTTTATATTCTGTCAACCATTTACACAAACTTATTAGCCAGTTTAATAGCTCCTAGGAGTGTCAAATTTTCTAATCTGTCTTTCTTCATGTGCCTCTAAGATTTTTTAAAAGTGATCTAATCAGTTTAGTAGCTTCAAGCAGTTTTTATAGCTCATTTTTTAAAATCTTAATAGCTTCTTTATGTGCTCAAGTTCTTTAAACCCTTTTTTTCTCATGTCTGTTGAAGTTAACTCAAATATCACATTTTTAACTTTATAATAAATCTGTTATTGTTCCGTGACAGAGTAGCCTAGGATCAGGTGAGGCTGAATCCATTTTTCTTGCTAGCATGAAAAGCAATCATTTTTGGCCTGGTTGCTGCAAAGAAATTGCTTTTCATTTGAGGTGGGATATTGAGAAAAGCAAACTCTTTTATTAAAATAACTTCCTGAAAATCAAAATTCTAAGTTGTGAGATTAGTGTGTTGAATTTGAAGAACAGGAGAACTATTGAAGAATGTCTTATAGTTTTATCTGAGTTAATGCTGGGATTCATGTTTCAGATCTGTCCATTTTGTTTGGTCCAATAACAGAAGATGGCCTACTCATAAGAAATTGTAATATGATGAAAATGTTTCTCTTCAACAAAAATATATATATATATATATATAGATAAAGACAATAGAAAAACTTACCTTAATCAACATGTTTTGTCCTCTGATAGACTTTATCAAGGCAAATGTAAGGAATTTATTTTGCAAGAAGTATTTAAGAACAAAAGTAAAATTGTTAGTTTTTTCAATTTTTAAAAATTTAAGAATGCTTGTAAATACACATCGTGTTAACTGTAAATCTCCGTAAATTATGGAAGATGCTAAGTGACATAATTTAATGTCTAATTAACAAAAGTGAATTTATGCAGTTGATTAAAAAAAAGTCCTCTGATGGACTTGTTAAAGTCCATCAGAGGACTAAATGTGTTGACTAAGATATGTTTTGCTTTTATTCTTTAACAGATATATTTTTAGCTATATCTGAAATTATATGCGTGTATGGACAGTTGACATATAGAAATTTATATTTTTTTATAGAAATTTTATTATGTTATAATTTTTTTCTGAATTTGGATTGAGCAAGAACACAGTTCTTTAAAGGACATGTAAAAGAAATTACAAGATCACATGAAAAATGATATAAAAAACATAACTTCAGCACCTTGTCTGTCATTTTTAAGAAAGCTTGCACAAAAGAGTGATTGCTGTTTAAATGCACTATATATATAATGCTTCAAATGTTATTTTTTTTAGTAGATATCCATATTTGAGTAGATGTGACCTCCCCACAATGCACCTAAATCTCAGGCTTGCGTAGATGTGTGTTGTGTGCATCAACTGGCCGTTACTTAACTGTACCGGAGGCTGCAGCTGGTTACCTGCCATTCTGTCCCCGTGTGATTGAAGGTATTGATCTGTCGAATCCCTCACTTCCCCTGCCATGTGATTTTTGATCTCAAGGTGAGCTGAGGACTCAGAGGACAGTCGTCTTGTGTTGTACTCTGCGACAACTGCAAGGAATATGTGGGTTGGGTGCACAATTCACGAATAGAGGAAAGCAGACAAGAACAAACAAAAAATAAAGAGACAGCAGCAAAACTAATTTTATGTTAACTAATGACTATATTTGAAACTCATTGTACAGCAAAAGAGAGGAAAAAATGAATGAAAAAAAAAACACACAATACAACATTTTCTCGAGGTCTACAAGTTACTGAGGCTACTATGTCTAGTTGTTGTTAGAGTTAAGACAGTCACTGACTCTTTATGCAACCCTTTCCTTTTCTCTCTGCTTAGCATTGGTGGATGTGTCTTTTAGTGTGGGAGAGTTTCTTTGCCAATGTTTTCTCTACTGTGTCTCAAGTGTTTTCTGTCTTTCAAGTCCATTCTGCCTTTTTGTTAAAAATCCTTCGATATGGAGTGGGGCTGACCGGCAATCAAGGTGTTTTTCTTAAAAAGTCTAATGTCAATTTTGTGTATCTGGCTTTAATCACTTGTTACAATTTCTTGCTGATGTCTGCCAACCTGAAGCCTTGGAGACAAAGGTTGTTGATTTTGTACATTCATATGCCAGCGTTAATTATAATTCCTCTCATCATGTAGGTGGTCCTTTTCCAAGCCAGCCAATAAGTTAACCTTGGTCAGTCTACATTGCTTCTCTGAGGAGAAAGGGAGAGAAAAGAAAAACAAAGAAAGAAAGAGAAAGAATTCTCTCCCTTTGGTGAGGTGAATCCCTCATCTGGTCTGTGTTTGATTGCTGTCATATAAATAAAATGTCATTTTGTGAGTGCCTTGAGTTTCGCTTTTCTCTCTCTCTCTGCTAGCCCCCCACCCAATGCCTATTCCTCTCTCTTTCTCTTTTCTAGCTCTTCCCAAGAAAAAGAAAAAAAAATGTTCACTCATCAAGATATTCTTTAACTATGTATTTTAGGGTTCGAATCCATGGTCCCTTGTTACTTTTTTAATGTGGGTGCATAAGGAACACTTACAGTGTTACATAGAGGCTCTGTTTTTGTATTTTTATTTTAAATTGTATTTACTTCATCTACTGACTTGCACACTTGAATAAAAATACACGTATCCACTAAAAAATAAGGCTTCAAGTATTAAAAATATGTTGTATTAAAACATAAATACATTAATTCTTATATATATATATATATATATATATATATATATATATATATATATAAGAATGTCTTTATGTTTTAATACAACAGAGCAATGGCAACCTACTGCAGGATAATCTTCTGCCCAGTCAGTCATGTCTCTTTTGAGACATGATCGCCCAAGCATGTTTCATGTATGGCACTTAATTAACTAACAACAGAGTACCTCCCCTTTCACCTTGGAAAAGTGGGTCCACATGAGTCACGTGAATATGGCTGTCAATGGTTAAGAACACATGTATGTTCTCCTGCCCTAATGGTTGTGACACACAACCCGATAACTTGGGATTGATTCTGTATGTACCTATGTTATAATGTTTCTCTGTGTAAAATAAATGTATACTTCCGTGAGTAAATATCTACTTTTCTTTCGTCCCATGCATTTTCTCCATGTGCTGCACACACCCACACTTATTCATCCACGGACATGAATCATACTGTAAATTAAGGCATTTTAGTTATGAGACAAACACCCCGTTCATAACAATATTTATATAAAAATTGATAGAAAATAGAATCTAAACAGCCAGATGGATGATGACCATTTTGATTTCCATACAGTATATGCATGCTTGTTAGTGATATTTTAGTAAATTTGTCAGACTTGTTGGACACCTTGTGTTATAGTAACACTCATGCCAGTGCATCATCTGTATCTGATTTTTATATAGTGACACATGCCATGCTGAAATTGTTTGGTAAAAGCGTCTGATGCAAGTAGGTGTTAAGTTATGAAGATACACCTGTGATTCTTTTGTTTAAAGCAAGCCACTTGAAAGAGTAGGTTGTATCATGAGCTTTCAACAGGTTGAATGGTCAATTTGAAGAATTGCAGCCAATGGCAGACCGTAATACATTGGCAGGGCTTTGCTGATCAATGATACCTAGATAAGGTGTAGACAATTTCTAGAACTGAACATACATAGTCTGTATGGCCAATATACCAAATCGAGCAAATGTGGCTCTATGAGTGTCAACACAAACAATTGGGAATCATTTATTTGCAGCAGGACTGAGGACATCATATGACTCTTGTGCAGTAACACCATCAAGCATGTCGCCAGTGATGTTGCGAGATTCACCTTCTTTATCGAATGACTCTTTTCTTTACTTTTAATACTAAAGTTCACTTACTCCAGTCATATACAGGACTCAATGGCCATTCATGACAAGTAGTTACTGAATGAGATATGTGATATGAATGTAAAAGAAAACATAAAGAGGTGAATATTATGAGGATAAGGAGGATAGATAGCAACTGACCCATGACTTGAAGATGTTAAAATTATAGTGCTCAGTAAAGGATTGACATGGAAATTTGTTTTACAGTGTGGCAGATATCGGGAAAAGCTGTGTGAAACTTTCTCCTTACAAATAAAATACAGAAGAAATATCAATAATTCGATGCCTAGACGCAGCTTGGCAAGTCTTAGCTGTAAAGATCTGAAGTAGTGAGACAAAAGTATGGAGCGAATTGTCATGAAAATAGTGATAGAGTAATGATAAACTTGCATCATTACATGTGTGGGAATGAAACTGCAGAGTGGAAAATAAGTCCCCCCCTGACAAGTCTGTGTAAATGATTTTGAACTCTGTTAAGGCTCGAAAGTGAGGATTTGTTACAGTGAGACATGGCAGCAATACTCCATTTTTGTGTAATTTTGAAAGTATGTTCTTCTTTCATGCAAGTGATAGTTGCTTATGTACATCATGTGAACTTCATACTCAAGAGTGGATCTGCTCAAGACAGACATTATAGTATAGTTTGCCGTTCTAGTTGGTGGTTAGTAAATATACGATACATCTTTCATTGTCCAAGAGTAATTTTATTTTCATAAAAATGAATTAAAATTTAAAAAAATATGCATGTAAAAATATAAAACAATCAAAGAAATTCTATTCATCCTCAAATCCCAAAAAACTCGTCACTGCTGGATTCATGTAAAAGCTTTAAACTATCATTTGCAGAGGCATCACTACTGTCAGTCATGTACAATAAATAATCCTCACTGCCATCCATGTCATAGTGGTAACCATCGTGGTAACTGATACATTAATTTAGAAGAGGCATGCATATTTTTCAGGGCATTTTTAAGAAAACAGAAGTGCATCTTGTAAGCCAGAAAATATGGTATATCTATTTACTAACCTCTGCTTTGGGTTGTAAAAGGTCACAAGTAAGGACTAAAGTTACTACATCGTAGTATTGGCTTGCATGTTAACAATTTTATTACAGTGAGGCACCCACTTTTTTGTCTTAGGGCAATAATAGGCATAAGTAAAGTGTGATTGGTTAGGCTCCCAGACAGGAACTTTACATTACACAAAATGAATTGGGTCAGAAACTGGACAATTGTTATCTTTATCAACACGTATGCTTGTGGAACTTTGCATTAAACCGACCCTGTGTTGCATTTTCTTTTGCTTTAAGGTAAACAAGTATCTATCATCATCCACTGTAACTCATAATTATACATGACTTTTATCAAACAAGGGATTGATTAACGTGTTTTGGTTTACATTCTGTACATCCAAGAAGTTACTCATCATATCTTCTTGGACATGCATGTTGTTTAGAATGTTTCCGTAAGTTAATTGGTCTGTGTTATAAATTGACTGTTTCAATGGGCATGTATCTGTCGATCAAAGTTCTCACAAATTTAATTCTTGACTCTATTTTCATAAAATGCTGATATATATGAAAATATATAAGCTCTATATATCAAACTAATGGTGGGTAATTGAATGAGAAAATGGAAAAAAATCATATGTGATGTAATTCATATTTCAGAAGGACTACTTCGGAGTAAATAATGTTTTTGTTGATGGAATCATTTGTATGTAGGCGGAAGAAGTGAAATACAACAATGATTAGAAAGGATTTTTTTGCTTGGTAAAAAATAATCGTACGAAAAAATAGTTTAAATAAATGTTTGAGGTAACATTTAATTTATATGGTTACACAACAAAGACAGATGACAGGGGCTGAATTTAAATACAAATGATACATTTATTGTTCACACAAAAAATAATGAATGGATTACCCAAAATAGTTCATTGTGTGTCTAATAACATGTATGTAAAATAATCAATGCAAATGAAATATGCCCTTTTACAATAAAAATTATAATGCTCTATAAGGTTCTCAGAAAAAGAAAACTACATATAAAATATAGAAAAGGAGAAACTGCATCTCTAAATAGTTTTCAAAGCAAAGTTCGTTGTCATAACGAAGGATAGAACAATCACACCATCTGAAGACTTTTCCTTGATGCGGGAGCAACTTTGGTGTTTCTTTCAATTCTTGTCTGGTCGTTGTCAAATTTCGTCTGTATTGTTTTTCTTTCTGGATTCAGCGGCAGATGTTCATTGATTCCTTGAATTAATCCCAAAGTTCCTTTTTATAACCTCCAGGTAGACTCCAAATTCACTTGTCGGAATTTGGAGGGGAAACCTTTTGATTAGTTCGGGATGTAAAACAAAATTATTTTTAAAAACTCAAAAAGTTAAGCAAGATACATGTTCAAGCAGCTTAAATTTCTTATCTGCCCCCCCGCTTCCCGGATAAAGATGCAAGAAACCAACATTTTTTGCATATAAAATTTTATATTTTATATTTCTCATACAAAGAAAATTCTAATGAACCTTTGAAAAATTCAGAACATATTTTTTTTCTTTTTCTTTTTATAATAAGTACAGAAAGTAATTGTGCAATATTTTTTACAGCAATATACAATATTACAATTAAATACAAAGATTTTTTTTCATAAAGTTTGAACCATGTGTGAAATCATTTAGTTTTGTACAAATAACACATTACATTTTTTATTTTGGCTATTTACACAAAAATTTATTTTGACATTACCAACAAAACTTGAATGTGAAAATATTTTACAATTGTTAATCTTTCTTGAAAGGCATATTCATTTATAGTTAGAACTTTATTTAATTCTTTTTTCTGTGCTAGAATATTTGAACAGTAAATATATTTTACTCATTTTATAACCATTAATTCGGGTTTAGAGAAGTCAGTTCATTTTGCATTATTTCACAAATATGTAAGTGTGAAGAGCCAATATAAGGATTTTTAGGATCAGATTTTTTATTTTTAATCTTAGCTAACCTTTAAGATTTCTGACTGAATCGGTGCTCCTTAGTGAGTGGCAGGAAACAGGTTCACTTTCAGATACCGTATCTGAAAGTTATCTGATAAAGATAATTCCAAAAGAAAAAGATGGCTCAAGCAGTGAGTTTGAGTTAAACCATTCCCTCTTTTAAGTATAATCGAGCAAAACCTCTTGTCATCACCTGATATAAGCTCAATACAGTCGGTCAGTCAGTTAAGTGCCATACGTGAGACACGCTTGGGCAATCAGGTCTTTTTCACGACATGACTGATTAGGTAGAAGATTTTCCCGCAGTAGGTTGCCATTTCTTTCTGTGGTAGACTGGTAGCCATCCAAGGCTATAGAACCCAATCTGTCCTGCTGTTTAACCCAATGCTAGAGGAAGCATCAATGGATTCATACCTTTCCCAAGGATATTTGTGTGTATTTGAATGCAACAAATTCAACTGGAATTCAAACTCAGCCTCCATCGATTTCTCATTTTGAGCTGATAGCCACTGCACCTCAACACACGTCACATCCTCATATAAGCTCAGTTACTCTTCCTAATTGCTGGGCTTACAGCCTATCATGTTGAATACACCGGTGCTCGCTCGATCATCGAATTTAAGCAACGTTGAGCCTGGTCAGTACTTAGATGGGTGACCGCTTGGGAATACCAGGTGCTGTAAGCGTATAGTGACAGATGTGTGTTGTGGTGCAGTGGATATCGGTGAGCCGAGTTCGAATTCCAGTTGAATACCCTGCATTCACTTAAGCACTGGTACCCTTGGGAAAGGTATTGATCCATCCCTTCCCTCCAGTTATGGGTTAAATAACAAGGGTAGGACTTGGGGACCCTGCCCTTAAAAACAAATCCCAATGAATCTTGATACTCGAAAAGAAAAAAAGTATTGCTAGACACAAAATTATATAAAAACAATAAATTGTTGAAAGAAAAAGGTATTACCAGCAATAAATAAAGTTTAGTTGGCAATAAATGACCCACCGAGGTTGATATGCCATAAAAACAAAACAATCAACAATCAATCCTAATTGCCAATAAGGGCGAAATTTAGCTGAATTCTTTATGATTTCAGCATGGTTCACCTTAATAATATTTTCATATTTGTTTCAATGTAGATCCTTACATTGATCTCTTAAGCTTAGAAGATATTCATTATGTCACAATTTTTATAATTGATTTACTGAATAATCCTTTATCCCTAGAAATGCAATTACATCTTTCCTTTGAGGGGTTCAAACACAATAATACTTTCATCATTCATGTTTAACTGAAAGTCTTATTTAGAAAGAGGATATAAAAAGAAATTGGGTGGGTAATTATTTCTGAATCTGAATCAAAGGAACAGCGATAAGTTAGTGGCCGGGAATTTATTGCTTTTTGTATAATCGAAAGAATAGCGAGTAGTTTCAAATATTATACTTGAAGTCTTCCTATGGTTTTATAAAGACATTGATCATCTTGATCATGCTTTTCCATGTACTACCCAGCCAAGCTGAATATGAAGGTATTGTGAGGTGCTTAATTCTAAAGTTAAAAAATCTGTCTATGAACTCATTAGAGTCAAAATTTTTTTAATCAACTTGTATCCAGTGGTAAAATAAATGAGACTGGGATTCCCATAAATGTTAGAGAATCTTATGAAGGCTAGCATAAACTCTTAAGCACTTATTTTCTTTACAAGCTCATTATGCATTGCTTTTACATTCATATAGGTGAAGATTAAAATATACACCTTATTTCCAAGCTTTTCATTTTTAATCATTAGATGTCCTGTAAAATCTATTCCTACATGAGAAAATGGTTTGATCAAATTCACTCTGTTTAGGAATATTTGTTAATTTTGGGTATTTAAATGAATGTTGATTACATTTTCTGCAAAGATAGCAGCTGGAAATGTAATTCTTAATAGTCTGTCTGGCCTTAGAAACACAAAACCTTGAGAGCCTCAGTTTGTTAAGAGTATTAGAAATTCCTTGAAGCTTGCATTTTTCATGCATCTCCATTATGATTAGTTTTGTTAAATCATGCTTTGGCGACAAGAATACTGGGCAAATAATGTCAAACTGATGGATTCTAGTCTTAGCTATGCTTTCACTAAAATGAATTAGAACATTTTCATCTAAAAACAGGTTTAAATCTGTTACTAGTATAGGGATCTGTTCAGTTTGAGGATTTTGTAGATATTGAATTTCTTTACCAAATGATTGGTTCTGCATGAATTTGAGCAGATATATCTTAGCATCATGCTTAGTATATTTTAACTCATTTGTTAATTTGAACACTAATGTCAGTATTCTTAATAATCTAGATAACTTAGAATGTTTCTTCAAAGATATGATTAGTTCTAAAGATATGATTAGTTCTAAAGGACTAGCATAGCTAATATAGTGATGTACTTGGTTTTGAATAACCTTTTTATTACAATTGCTCAAGCAATGTATATGACTTTCAGGTCAATCTAGTAGATTCTTATTTAACCAAAAAGGACCAGAAGTCCAAATTTTAAACTTTTATTTCAACTTTTCCAAAGAGAATCTCCAAGTAATTAAATCTGCAGGGTTTTCTGAGGAATGCCCATATTTGAATTTTACTGATAACTCATATTTATAATCTAACTCTTCTGGTTCTATTAGTTAATGTTTGATGTCTTTTAATCTATTCTTGACAAAGTGGTTTTTGGTTTTATGTTATCGGCCAATAAACAATAATAACACAATCTAAGCATCAACAGCAATAACTTCATCTTTGATACAAACATTTGATAAGGGTTTTAAGATGTTCTTAATGCATTTCATTGCTAAGTATACTGATAACGACTCAAGTGAAGCAAAGTCTTTGCTTTTATGGGTGCTGTCTTAGCCGTAGCAAAAATTAAGGAGGCTATAGAAACTATATGCCTTTTTAGAGGCATCTCAGAATAAATACAATTTCACAGGAGTTGAACTGACAACTACACATCTGGGAAATTTCAAAAAACTTAAATGTAAAAGCTCCTTGGATAAAGTATTCCAGGTTTTTTGGTATTCTCTTGGTATAATTTCATCCCAAGATAATTTTACTTTCCACAAGTCACTTAGTACTGATCTGGCGACTCGACTGCAGCCACTTCCCCGTCGTCGAAATATGGCCTCCCTTTGTCTGTTCTATAAATACTTTCATGGCTTCTGCTCAGACGAACTTAAGTCACTGATGCCTCCTCAACAGGTGTTTACTTGTGCAACCAGACTGGCAACTGGGTCCCACCCATTCACAGTCAGGTTTGCCAAATGCAGACGACAATTCTACTCCTGCAGCTTCCTCTCTCGCACTTCCCGCCTGTGGAACTCGCTCCCGTATTCTTGCTTTCCTGACGGCTACAACCTCCAGAAATTTAAATGCAAAGTCAATACTCATCTACTAACCACTGGACTCTAGCTCTCTCCCCTCCCCTGTATAACCTTCCCTTTCTCTCCACCTATGTATCTGTCATCGCACCTTCTTTCTCAGCTTTCTATTGTTCCTTTCTAACTAGTTTGTACTCCTCACTCTTTTCTAATTAATCTTTTTACATTTATGTAACCCCCTGCACATCAGTGGCGTTTCCGCCTTGCTCGGGGTGAAATGATTAAAAAAAAAAAAAAAGAAGTATTCTCTCTTTAATTGTCAGCAGTAAGTAAAAAGAAAAGGGGGTCAAACACACTAGAGTTTTATGCCGGTATTTTTCTTTTAGTGCTGGTAGAGGAATCTAAAACTTCCATTGAAATTTCTAAACTGTCTTTGATGGTATTATTCTTATATACTTTTATTTTTCTAAGTCATGACTACGTTTTACAATTTTTTTTATCGTTTTCTAGACACTTCTTTAATTCCTTGCAATTTGAGCTACATGAATGCAGCTCAAAACTTCTGTCATTCTTCTCACATATTCTTTAGATAAGTATAACATTGTATCAATCAAATTATCAACATAAAAATTATCTCGTAATGTAACAGTGCATACATCATTAGTGTATTTCTTAATTCAACATAGTGACTTTTTAAAACCCAAAGATCAAAGTTATATATAAATAAATCCAGGTAAAGAGAACCAATAGTTTTACAATTCCGAGTTTTCTGGCATTTACTTTTTTTTTTAAAGTGCTCAATACAATAAATATTGTAGAGCATAATATAATCATATAATTAAATTTGTTTTTAATTAAAAATACATTGCGACACGGAAATTTCTATGTTTCGAGATTTCTACCTCGTCATCAGGCAATGTTAGATTATAGTTGTGAAAATGATTTTCATTTAGATATAAGAAACAAATCGTTTCTTATTTATAGATATGGGAAGACATTAAAATCTATGTGTGTTCAATTGAACTAATCAAAATAGAGATTCACTTTAAATTTGAAAAAAGTTTATATTTTTGGGGAATACATGATTTCTTTTTTTAATCTTAACGGCTAAAGTGCCAACGTAATTTTTAACGCCTCTGTCTAGATCCTATTTTCCGTTACTGTATCTATTATTGTTACAAAATCTTTCTTTCAGCTTTCTCCATATCCTAACATTTTTTAAAACAAAAAAGAAAAGAGATGAAGAAAGAAAGAAAACATTTTATATTTTTTATCTAACTTAAAGGAACTTTTGAGTAAATATACTATTTTTATTTTGATTCAGAATGCATTTTATTCTAATTTTTTGAAACTTTTAATTTATAAAGAACATTTTTTATTTTTTAATATCCATTTGTGTATTAAATAATTTTTTAAAAATAATTTTATTCTCTTTATATAAAATCTATTTTATTATTATTATATTCCAAATTGTAGTAACTCTATAGAGTGTCCTTTGGAAAACAGGTGCCTTACAAAAAAAAAAAAAGAAAAAGAAGAGTAATTTGTCTTAAATCGATAAAAAGTTTTAAATTTCGAAAGTCCGAAAGTCGGCAAACTTTAAACACAATTTTCTTTTTTTTTTCTTTATTTTGCGAGGGAAAGTACCTTCTAATTCCAAACACCTCAGTTATATTTTGCGACGGAAAGTACCTTCTAATTCCAAACACCTCAGTTATATTTTGCGACGGAAAGTACCTTCTAATTCCAAACACCTCAGTTATATTTTAATGTTTATCGAAAAAATCATCAGTTAATATAAACGAGCTAATTAATGCTTATTCCCTTCGCAACAACAAAATAAAATCAGGATTATTTATAGCTTACTAACCATTTATCATTCTGTGCCACTCTCAGAATATGAAGCCCGAATGATTTGGAAAAAAATGATCATGTTAAAAACAAAAACAAACAACCAAATAAACTTTAAATTCCCTCATTTATTCCATTATGTCATTTTCAGCGCAAAAAGCGTATAAAATCTATAAGATTAAAATGAATATAGTCCGCAACAAAAATAAAATTTTATTATTCTTGCAACAAATTCTTTGTCTATTAAACTAAAAAAAATAATTAAAAGACGTAAAAAAATGAACTAGATCCAAAAAGATCAAAGGTTTGGTCAACATAAACATAAAACACTGCTTGCAATATCATAAGAAATACACAGGAGAGACATCGAAAAATCTAAATATGCATTTATGAACACAGAAGAGATCTATTTTGGGATAACCCACTAAATCAATTAATATCGCATTAAAAAAAATCTACACAACCCATTACGGGAATACGGGAAAATACGTTAAAGGCGTCTTAATCTTCATTATCTAAATCCACCAGACTTGTCACCAATATTCGTAAAACCTCAAATGAAAGAATGTGGAATCCAAATATTTGTAGATATGCGTTCACTTAAATATTCGTCATATTTACTATTCAATTAAAATACACGAATAAACTCAATTTTTAATACTCACTTGAATTAATATTTCCATAATTAAATCTAAATACAGGCGCCATTAGGCATATATGTGATGTTCACACAACTGATTAAAACAAAGCAAATATAGAATTTAAATGTTTAAACAACTTCGCATCATTCCATTTCATAAATTTCTGATGAAACTAAATAAATAGCGAAACACCATAAATTTATATTTTCCTACTTAATTATTTAATCCTTCTGTTGGATGGAATCCTTATTTTACACACACACACACACACACACTGCTGACCAAAATATCTTTTTTATCAGTAAACTAGTGAAAAAAAAAATCTTGGCACTAAGCATTATCATAACTAAACACTATATATATATATATATATATATATATATATAAATGCGTGTATGTTAATAGGATGTGAGTTCGATTCTTATCCGAAGGTAATTATTTTCTCCGAATTCCATTAAATTAATTCTACGTGAACGCTTGTAAAAAAACAAGAATCAATGAGTTAGTTTGAGAATCATTAGTTGGATCGTGAGTTCAATCCTCAGCTGCTGTAATTCTTTGCCAACATAAAATAAAATTAATGACATTGACCCTGCGTATGCTTATGTATATAAGCAGTGCGGATATCGATTGTCTGATGATTACGTTTAAACATTAAACAGACTATCGTAATTTAGTTTTCATAACAATGTTCACACTATCTATATTTACATACTCAACGTCGTTGATTCAGGACGTTTTCCAAAAACAGACTAAATGGCAAAAAAAATCAAAAAAAAAATCAGAATTTAAAATATTTCTTTGTCGGGATGAGAAATATTCAGCGACTCTTCATAGACATTACACCGAAACATACTTATGAGTAATACATATGGTGATTGAAAAGATGCTCCCTATTTAAAATTGTTAGTAACTTTATTAGTTATTAGCAGATTTTCATAAAATATGTTTTATTTAGAACAGTATAATGTTAGAAGTACACATCTTCTTTTTCATAGGCCGTGTCCCTTCAGAAATTAGGTGATCATGGACTACCATTTGGCTCTATCTCTTGTCGCTCTCAATATTTTTCCTCTTGGTATTTCTCCCAATCCCCGCTCCACCCTCCATTTATCAGGCCTATACTGCTTTACCCTGACTTTCTTTCCTTCTATCCGTCCTGTGAGTATTAAATTCTCCAGGCCCTCCTACCTTATTACGTGTTCCAAGAAGCTCGTCTGTCTCTTCCTGATGTTAAGTATAAGTTTTCTTTTCGTTTACGTCCTCTCCAACACCGCTTCGTTGCTCACGTGCTCAGTCTATGGTATCCTTAGCATCCTTCTGTAAAACCCCATTTCTGCTGCCTGAGAACTTCCTGAATGCATTGCATGTCAAGAACCCTATACAGTAAAACAGGTTCTACTCGACTGCAGTGACTTTACATATATCCGGCAATCCCTCTATAATGTTAACAACCTGAAAGATCTTTTCGAAAAAAATAAACTCTAATACTATTTTAACCTTCCTCAAAAAGATCAAACTATACAACAAAATATAATCTAAGTAAAGATCCGAAGATCAAAAATAGATCTGATCCTCACCAGGGGAAAAATTTAAAAAGTAATACAAATTGAAACAATGGAAAAGTTTAAAAAGCAAGACATCTTACAAAATTCTGTAAAAATAATATAACCTTACCCAAAATCATTTGTTATGACCTTAAATGATCCCATAAGGATTGATAGGTCGTTAAACCACGAAATAAACAATAAACAAAGCATTTCTGCTGCCTTGAGCTCCTCCTTCAAACTAGATGAGATCGTGCAACATTTACTTCCATACAGAAGGACTGACATCACATAGCAATCTAGAACTCTTTTCTTTGTTTCCAAAGAGATTTTCCTGTCTCCCAGTAATCTGGTTAGCTTTTGAAATCCGTCCTTGCCAATGCGTCTATTGGATCTCCATGTCGCATTTTCTGTCATCTGTCAGAACACTTCCCACGTATTTAAATTTCTTGTTTTATTTTAGTTTTTCCGACCTGTATCGGCTCGGAACGAGAAGCCGGGGAGCCGAGTTCGAATTCCAGTTGAATCCATTGCATTCACTTACGCGCAAATACCCTTGGGAAAGGTATTAATCCGTCTCTTCCTTCCAGTTATGGGTTAAATAGCAGGACAAATTGGGTTCTATAGCCTTGGTTGGCAACCAGTCTACCGCAGAAAGCAATGGCAACCTACTGCGGGATAATCTTCTGCCCAGTCAGTCATGTCTCTTTCGAGACATGATCGCCCAAGCGTGTATCACGTATGGCACTTAACTGACTGACATTACAGTGTTAAAATTCTACCTTTCTCACATTTTCTTCCAATACAGATTTTGAAGGACCAACCACTTCAGTGGGTATCTACCTCAGATCCCGTACTCATCAGCCTGGAATGACAATTTCTCATGGTTTTAGAATTTAATAAAGCTCGAAGTCCATTGACACTGTACCACCATATCTATACGTGTGCAACAGAGTGCCACACTTCCTAATGGAATGCTAGCTGAGCTCGCTCATATTGTCCTTTTTGGATACACTTGTCACTCTGAAATAGGGCACATCGAGCTGGTGTAATGGTTAACAAGCTTGTCTCGCTAGAATCATTACAATTGAGTGGTGAGTTCGATCCTTACTGAGTGTCCTTTACTTTCGGCCTTGTGCCACATCTAAGCTACGCTTAGAAAATCGCCATTAGGCACCTCGAGGTGGTGTAATGGTTAACAAGCTTGTCTCGCTAGAATCATTACAATTGAGTAGTGAGTTCGATCCTTACTGAGTGTCCCTTACTTTCGGCCTTGTGCCACATCTAAGCTACGCTTAGAAAATTGCCCTGTCACTCTCAAATAAAAACAAATGAGCAATGAAATTCTATCACTTTAAGGATCAGAATATATTTTGTTTCATGTAAATATAGGGATATTAACAAAAGTTATATTTAATTTTTAATAAGGACTTTCTATCCACCCAGTTTGTGTGTGTGTGTGTGTGTGTGTGTGTGTATATATATATATATATATATATATATATATATATAAGAGATATTAAGAGTTTATCAGTACATATACGTGTGTCTGTGTGTGCGTGTGAGCACCGATTACCTCCATATTTTTCTGTAATATATATATGTGTGTGTTTGTGTGTTTTCAAGTTTGAGATTAACTATGAGAAATAGGTTATTGTGTGAGTTAAAAAAGAAATTCATTTCTTTTATTTATTGCAAATTTTATCACAATTTTAACTTGTAACATATGTGGTGCCAAGCATTGGCTTCGTTAAATTGTAACTTAATGAGTGGTATTAGTTTTACCAGTTCCTCCTTGTATTATTTGTCTTGACACTTTTTATTACTTTACTCATATATATATATATATATATATATAATTAAATGTTCACGTAGATATCTGACTAATATGTTTTAGATGGCATGTGTCATAGACGAACATAAATCAAACACTTTTAATTTTCTATTTGTATCTAATGGAAAAATGTTTGCCCCGAAAATCTTAAAAATGCTGAATGATGGGGAATAATTAAAATAAAATGACACTTTTTTGGGCGATGACGTTATTATTAATAGTATCGTGATTCTGCTGTTCTCGAATCAAATATTTCCTATTTCATTGAGAAGCAAAGATTTTTCTTTCTTTGTTTATTCATTTTTGTTGACTCTTAATCAGAAACATTGACTAGTACCCATCAAGCCATGCATGCATCGACTTGTGTAATTAATAACTGATTTCGAATTCCAGTCGAGTTCGTTATATTCAATTACGCGCAAATACCCTTGGGAAAGGTATGAATCCATCACTTTAACTCCTCCTCCCCAGCTATGACAGGGCACACTCTTGGTAATCAGTTTAGAAGGACAGCTCTGAACTTCAAACCATAACGACCAAATATAACAGATCAAAATTGTGGCCATGAACTGCACTGGTGTCATGCAAAAGGTCCTTCAAACTAGACAATGGATGGGACCGATTTTTTTCCGTATATTATGAAACTGCAGGAGCACAATGGCGCCCAACGTTGCCGCATCAGCACAAAAGCTGACTTCATGTACTTCAAATTTATTCTTAACTACCGCGTATAATAAGTAGTTAAGATGATAGATTAGTTATTACAGTTGGTTCCCCAAAACGGAAATCGCATATAGCTCAACTTAATATACACCTAATACATTGCGACTTGATTTCGAATAACGCTGTCTGGGCAACACGGCTATGGCTTCTTAGTTTCTCGTTAGGGATTTACACGCTTTTATGCTGATGTGGCAACGTTGGGTGCCTACTGCAGTAGATGTTGCAGTAACATTTTTTGTGAACTTCGTAAGTTTTCATAGAGTATTTGCTTTATTTATTTTTACTATGGCCAGCCACACTCTACAACACATATATAAAAACGTTATACCTGTACTTAAAGCGTTTTTTAAGTGACGTGCAGAGACAATCGTGGTTTACTCTCCATAGAATTCGGTTCTGATCTGTTCTCGTTGCTTCTTTATTTCTTTAATTCGTTTCCAGTGTTATGTCTCCAGGTGTTTCTTAAGTGTCCTTTCTACCCTTTCCTCTGTGTGTTCTAGGCCAGGGTTTGCTAGGTAAAAGTGACTGCTGGTTTCCTTAGAGTGTCCACTATCCAATCATTCCGATGGATATTTAAAATGCGTAATTCTCAATTCTGTCTATCCACCTAACCGGAGAGTCTTGTCTCACAGCTTTCAGCTAACTGGATGGATTTTACTAGCGTTTTTATTTAATAAGACACAAATGACGTTTATGGAAACTTTAGGCTTTTTCATTTCGATAAATCAAATGATCAGTAAAATCTGACTAAGGAAAATCAGAAATTTAATTTCAAGTCGCCATTTCTATGATATACGATGTTCCAAAATTTGCATGACAAATTTATCTTTTTTTTCTCTTTAATCATTTCACTCCAAGTAAGGCGGTAAAGTCACTAAGGCTCAAGTGTTTACTGAAAGTGAAGGAAACGTAGAAAACCTTTCCTGGTTAGAAAAAACAACAGAAAGAACAAGATTCAAGGAGGCTGATGATGATTGATGTTGTATTTACATGTTTGAAGATCACAGTTGACATTAAAGCAAGAAGCTGAAAAAGGGTTTCACAGGTGAGAAATCCGAGAAAAGAAACCATTAGAATAAAATTTACGGTTACACCTAGATTTTTCAATAGTAAAATGGTAGAACCTAGTTGCCAGTCTAGTACTGCGCTTAAATTCATGAAGTTTAGGTACCAACGAGAAAATCTCATTAGAACAATTGCCATTAGAATACAGAAAAGGAACAGGGAAATTTTCTTAAGGCGGTAAGAAAGAGGTTGAAGCATGGTTGCCAGGTTAGTAACGAAAACATTGCAGATTCTTATTTGAATTTTATCAAGAATTTCTAGGTACAAACTCTTATTTGTATACTGTCTTATGTTTTCGGGCGAAAATCATTCATATAAATTCATCATTTTATGTATGAGACGGAGGTGGTTGTCTGTGAACATTTCTGGCAATTCTTGCAAGCAATCCGGCCTCAAATATGTCCTGTTTTCCTTTGAATCTTGTCGGTACGACCGTGAAGTGGACCATGTGATCTGGGTAGCACACAGCCTTAGTTTCCCATCACTCAGACATGCACACTGGAGAGATCACTCCAGTCTTACAACCAAGATTAGAAACTGGAAATTACATTGAAATAGAAATATGAACGCATTAGTAAAATTTGCAGACATCTAAAAATGTGGATTAATTTTGTGGAAATATCCAGTCTTGTACGAAATACATGTGTCATCTGTAATAGTCATGCCGGTGGGAATTTTTCGACTTTTTTAATAAGTGTGTCGCTTTAAGTAAACATTCCACTAAGAATGTTTCATTTCTGGAACAAAATCGTGTTGGCAGAGAAAAATTATTTGAAAAATGATAAGTATACGATAGCAAATAAGCACAGTAATTGGGTGAGGGAAATAGAAGGAAATAATTTTCTCATTCCAGCATTTGTATTACACAACATTATCAAGTTGGAATAATGGTTATATTAGCTGTTTCCTTATAAGGAAATAGTCAACGTTCATTGACCGAGAAGTTTCGGTTGAGATTTTAAAATTTTTTCTGTTAACAAAATTTTCAAGAATTACATTTCATAAGTCAACTAATGGTTATAACTCTTTCCAGTATTGATGGATGTTTCCTTTCTAACTTTTTGTTCGAAGTAGTGCGGAATGTCAATATCTTGACTATGTCATTATTCTCTCTTTGACTTATATGTGCTATCCATTTTAGTTCTTGCCGTTGTTGAAAGTCCTCAAGTGATGTGGTTTCTGTTATTTAGTACAGTTCTTTGTTTATGATTCTGTAACACCAGTCGACAAGATTCAAAGAAAGATGGTCATGTTAAGATCTTCATTCGCTTGAAGCCAGTTGTATACAGCTGACAGTTTAGATATTGTCACCTACCGATACAGACTTATACCTTTAAATTGGCAATACATTCTATGATTACTTTAATTTTTAAAATAATACTTTTAGGTATTTGTTAACTTAATCTTTGTCTGAAACAGTATCACAAATACTGTTTTTTAGTGAGAATCGAATTTATTACGTTAGTCTGTGTGTCTAGCTTGGTTAAAAGCCAAAGAGACATTAATTCATGCTTAATGTCTCTTGGGCAAGTAGACATGGCAGAGCGTCTTCTCCTCTAAGTTGAAGTTTCTACAAATCCTTAAGATATATATATATATATATATATATATATATATATATATATATATATATATATATAAGGCAGATGAAATAGTTATCCGCATTCTTATGAAAAAATATTTTCTCGCTATAAATTCATAACATCTTTATTTAGTGATCAGTGCATTTTCCATAATTTCTATGATATTCTGCGCTCCCCCTTTCTGCGAAAGTACGTATTCCATCGTAAAAAGAGATTTTGATTGGATGTATTTTTCAATATTTTGAATCTAATAGGACCACTGATCTAGAAAGGGTGTTCTATAGAGCTAAAAAGTGACAATTTGAAAATGACAGAATGTGGAAGAATTTCCTTCTTTAGAACTGTGTTCATTTACTGTATCGCATTTACAATAAAAAACTGGCTCTTGTCAAACAGCAAAGCAACTGGTCGAATTCCTTTGTTAAAAAAACTCTTTTCTCTTCTGATGTGTCATTCAAACGAGCCAATAGCTCACTGTACTATTAGTGCGATAACAGTTTGTCCAGGTTCCAGCAGTTTATGATAAATATTTCCCTTTGTTTTTTTTCTTTGATAAAATGCCCCCCCCCCCCCCCCCAAAAAAAAAAACGAAGACATTTCTCGAGTAGATTCCAAGATGTTACTGTTGCACGGTTTTTTCGCATTCGAATTCCATGCTAAGCCTATTTTTTAAACGCTGTTAACTATCTTTTGTGAAACTATCCTCTTTTTCTTTGTCAAAGAAGAAGCGAACAATACATCTTTAAACACTGCTGTTCATTTTCATATATTCGTGTGAAAACCGTTATTTTTGCTTTTGAAATTTTCTGATGATTTATAAACGACCTGTAACAAATGAGTGATTGAACAAAAAACTACAAAGCTGAATAAACTTTAAAACGTTTCAAAGATTTCTATAATATTATAGTTTAAATTAAAAAGTTTAATAATATTTACTTCTGAATGATATCAAACTAACCAAAGAAAAGTTAATTTTTCTCAACCAAAACTTCTTGCCCATTCAGAATTGCTGACACATCAGAAAGGCTGGAAATCAAATAGCATTAATAAAGAGTAATATTTCAATAATTCCAATTGAAGGTCTATGATTCGTGATTTGACAAGCGATTATTGAATTTTCTAAATTAGTGCTCTTTCAATATATTTTCGCAAATTAGTACATATTAGTGCATTTTTCTATGCATTTTCGACCTTTAGTGCCCATTAGTGCATTTTAGTGCATTTCCACACTTTAGTGAACCTTTAATACATTTCCACATCTTAGTGAACTTTTAATACATTTCCACACTATAAGTGCGCATTAGTGCACTTTAATAAATTATCGTACCTTATTGCATATTAATGCACTTTTAATACATTTTCACAAATTAGTGAATATATTAACCTTGTGTCAAACAAAAATTTAAAATCATTTCCTTATGCTAAAAGAAAAATGCTTAAGAAAAAATATAATTTAATATTTTTGTTTGTTTAGTCGTGCACACTACATTCTCGTGTTATACCACCCGCCCTTCCAAATATGATTTAATAGTTTCCAAATAGTGATTAACTTACAAAGTAGTCGAAACTTGTGCTTATAAGGAGTTCATTTTAGACATTTCTCAAAATAAACGCATAAATCTAATTCTGTTTGTACTGACGGGTGCACATTTTTTTTTTGCGTAACTTGAAATTATTCATTATTTCAATTTCCTTTTCCTGGAGTACTAATGGTAGTGCAAGAAATTAAAATCCTAGTCACACAAACTGTTGACAGGTGTTTCGATCTTAAACTGGGGTTCATTAAACGTAGTTTTAATCCAGACTTAAATTCGCTGTCCATAAGATAGATAGTCATGGTTACTGTAACTACGTAACCGGAATATTTTAGAATTTTGTTACGATCAATATTTATTTTTCAAATACAAATTTCTAGTAACGTATTTTACCAATTTGCATTAAGATTAAATACCTCTCAGTCATCAGTCCGGTAATCTACAACTTAAACCGGACCCTTATATTAAAATATATATTAAACAAGAACATGATCTAGTCAAATAGTTGCTACTGGATATTTACCCAAGTTTTCCCCACTGAGGTAGGAGGCAGCACAAGTGGGGTTTCCGAGCGCGTACACAGTTGGTTCTGGGGCCACATCGAATAACATAGGAAAATATATTGGGATTCGATTGGTCTATTTAATCCCAGTCGCTATATTCACT
Source organism: Ascarosepion bandense (assembly GCA_037127315.1). NCBI lineage: Eukaryota > Metazoa > Mollusca > Cephalopoda > Sepiida > Sepiidae > Ascarosepion > Ascarosepion bandense. Next base: position 74,114 of record JBBBDQ010001939.1, on the reverse strand, counting down.
TGATCTTGCACTCAGATTCTTACCTTTTTATGAACGCTGCAAAGCGCTTTGATGGTAAAACTTCCTTCTAATGAAAATCTGATTAAAGAGTTCATCACATAAAAAGGTATTGTTCTATAACAACATCAATAATGTTGATTACAGTGATGATTGTAAGCTCTTCCGGCTCCACTAGCGAATTCTGGGATCAAGCCTATCGAGCGACAGTTTCAATAAAGTAGTCTCATATCGTTTTTTTTTTGTATTGCTTTAGCTTTTGAGCATCTTTTCTTGTATAAATTATCTTTCCACCCTAAGCCCAGTAAAACGGATATCAAAGACTTGTTGTGACAGCAAGTCATTGAATAAAATGTAATTGTTTTTTATTGAACGATAAATTTGATTAAAAAATGGAAATTATTATTAATTTTAACATAATTTGTTCTCAGTTTATTCACACACACACACACACACACACACACACACACACACACACACACACACACACACACACTCTCTCTCTCTCTCTCTATCTCTCATACATATATATATATATATATATATATATATAATCACAAAGTGTTTGTCACTTTAACTGAGCAGGTTCATGCCGACTTCGAATTTTCGTGAGAACATCATTATTGTGTCATCACGAAAGTTTGAAGTTGGCATGAGACCCTCATCCCTGTATAACCCTATATCTTCAATATTTATATCGTTATACGCTGTCATACAGATGAACTTGTGGTGCTAAAAAATTCCACAAATGTGAAAGCCAATAGAATAAGTTAAGTGCCATACGTGAAACACGCTTGGGCGATCATGTCTCGAAAGAGACATGACTGACTGGACAGAAGATTATCTCGCAGTAGTTTGCCATTGCTTTCTACGGTAGATTGGTTGCCAGCCAAGGCTATAGAACCCAATCTGTCCTGTTATTTAATCCATAACTGGGAGGAAGAGACGGATTAATACATTTCCCAAGGGTATTTGCGCGTAAGTGAATGCAATGAATTCAACTGGAATTTGAACTCGGCTCCCCGATTTCTCGTTCCGAGCCGATATTCACTGCCCCACAACGCACATACTGACCTGAAATACAATAAACATAACAACAACAACAACAACAATAAAAATTAGAAAGAGAAATATCATTTGGTGTAAACACCCCCATTTAACCAAATGATAAGTACTAAGTTAGGGCATAAATTCCTAAAATTAATTGAAAAACACTTCCCTAAAAATAACCATCCTAGCAAATTTTTTTTAACAGAAACACACTGAAATTAATCTATAGCTATTGTGATAACCTTGAGAAGAACATCAGAAAACATAATCATAAATTTCTAAGCGGTGTAATAACCTAAGCAATCAACAACATCCTAAAAAAAACTAACGATCAAAATGACAATAATTGCAATTACCGAAAACTTATTGAGTGTCAATTAGCAATTAAATGTCTAACTGACTCTATAGTCTACCTATGCTCTATTTCCACCATAGAAAATCCCTCAGTAATAAAATATTATATCATGTGTATCAGGAATACTTTTAACACCCGCCATTACTTTTACACCTTATCTTTTAAAAAAAAAACATACTTACCGCAATGGCACATCATTTTCTACTTATTCG
>JBBBDQ010001939.1:57500-67500 GCA_037127315.1 Ascarosepion bandense | reverse complement strand
TGTAATTTGTACTTCAAAATTTAGTCTCGTTCACTATTGATTTCTAATTTGCACACTTTTTAATTCAAATAGTTACATAGATGTCAGTCAGTTAAGTGCCATACGTGATACACGCTTTGGTCGATCATGTCTCGAAAGAGACTTGACTGACTGGGCAGAAGATTATCCCGCAGTAGAGTGCCATTGCTTTCTGCGGTAGACTGGTTGCCAGCTAAGGCTATATAACTCAATTTGTCCTGTTATTTAACTCATAACTGGAGGGAAGAGACGGGTTAATACATTTCCCAAGGGTATTTGTGCGTAAGTGAATGCAAGAAATTCAACTGGAATTCGAACTCGGCTCACCCAATTCGTCGTTCCGAGTCGATATCCACTGCACCACAATGCACATCCAACATATATGAAGATACAATAAAAATGCTATGAATTAATTTTTATTAATCTGATTTTTTATGAAAAATTTAGAGTGGTTTGCCGCATGTTATTCTTTCGTTCTTCATATAATTAGTTTAGAAATTAAATTTCTATCGCTGTTATTTCAAATATCTATAAACTTTTTTTTAATTCATCGATATTTTTAAAGACTTTGGCTTCCATTGTACATTCTCCCCTGTTTGAGATTCAGAGTTGTCTTTATGTTAAACTGGTTGCGTTTCCAAGGCTATGGAACCTAGTCTGCTCTACTATTTTACATTTAGCTGGGATATAGCGGTAAGGAGAGGATTTTTTTTACGTACATAATCGTTAATCTACCCGAATATATCACTCAAGATTAGGTTTTTTAAATCATTTTTATTATGGTTTAAGATCGTTTTTGAATCTGGATCCCAGATGATTGTTGCTATTATTCAAACGAAATAATAATATTGTCGATCTAATCCATATATAAGTTTTGGGGTTTGACAGGTTAGTGAGACTGTGAACTTTTCGAATTAATAAATTACTTTCTTTAAAAAAATGTTTCTCAATGTAATATTGTAATTATCCTTTATTATGTTTCTCTTTATCTTTTATCCCTTGTTTCCTGTTTAGGATGCGGTTTCCGGTTTTCTCTTTTCCAATCTACTCACTTTTTTTTTCAATTGGAGTAGATAGACTAAACTATCGCCCGATTCACACTCCACCCACCTCTATTGAACAGGTCAAGAGGCTCATCCCTTGTTTCCTGTTTAGGATGCGGTTTCCGGTTTTCTCTTTTCCAATCTTTTCACTTTTTTTTTCAATTGGAGTAGTTAAGAGGTTTAGGTGATTTTAATTTACCTGGTTTAGCTTTTTTGGCGGAGATATGGATGTTCATGTTTAATGTTGTTGTTGTAGAGAGACCTCGAGTAGAGAAGGCAAACGGTCATCAGCTGCAACATGCACTGAAAGGGAATTGGCGCGGGCTGCAGCAAAGTGTGGCCTCGAGTTGCCCACCGAAAGCACCTGCAGGGTCACTTATCCATGCGCGACATGGAACTGCAAGAACCCCGATATTATGCAGCTGTTGATCAGAGCGGCTGCTCTTGACGCTACGCAACAGGTAGGGCTCCTAATTACCAGTCGGAAGCGGCAACCAGAAAACTGCCAACCCGGTACCCTCAATGAAAAGACGTTGCCACCGATCACGCACATCGCAGGAAAATCGCAGAAGCACCATTACCGAGGTCTGAGGAGAAAAAGAGAGCCGGAGATCACTTCCTGAACAGGGAATAAGGGATGAGCCTCTACACCTGTTCAATGGATGTGGGTGGAGTGTGAACCGGGCGATAGAAGGGTCTATCTACTCCAATTTAAAAAAAAAATAAAGTAAAAGTTTCAACTTAGTTAAAGTCCAAACTACCTGTAAGAAAAATTTCTGACAAGTTAAAGATAAACTAAATATCAGAACGTTCAATTGGGCAAAGAAAAATCGTCATAGAGAATGGCTTACAACAAATGGCTTACATTGAATAAATTCAACTCTGAATAAAATCTACCCACTGGACCTGAGAAAAAGTGACGAATTTTTTAGGGGTGGGGAGGAGTAGTAAATTAATATTCAACACACAGCCCACACAATTGGAACGGCTAGTTAGATAAAAGTACTTTACGAATAGACAATTTTAACTTTTTAGTAGATGCCAATAATCGGACAGGACTGAGGAATCAGATATCTTACTACACCATTCTTCTTCTTCTTCTTCTATGTGCCCTGTCCCTTCAGGACGTAGGCGATCATGGCTCTCCACGTCTCCCTATCCCTTGTGGCTCTTAGTATGTTGGCTCCTGTTGCTCCTGGCAACCCCCGTTCCGTCATCCACCTGATCAGACCCTGCAAATATGTTATCCGCTGCCTTCCTCTGTCTCTCCTTCCTTCTATCTGTCCAGTCAGTATCAGGTTCTCCAGGCTCTCCTTCCTCATTGCATGTCCCAGGAACTTCAGTTGTCTCTTCCTGATGCTCAGCATCAATTTCCTTTTTGTTGCCATTCTTTCTAACACTTCGTCGTTGCTTGTATGCTCAGTCCACGATATCCGTAGCATCCTTCTGTAGAACCACATTTCGGCCGCTTCCAGTTTTGTCCTCATTTTCGATGATATTGTCCAGCATTCACAGCCGTATTGAAGAACTGACATCACGTAGCAGTCTAGCACTCTTTTCTTCGTTTCTATTGAGATCTTCCTGTGTGTTAGTATTTTGCTCATCTTCTGGAACGCGTCCTTTGCCATGCCAATTCGCCTTCGGATCTCCGTGTCGCACTTTCCATCTCCTGTTAGAACACTTCCTAGGTACTTAAATTCTTGGACTTGTTTGATTCTGTTATCCCCCACCTGTATTTGGCATTTTGGGTTGTATCTTTTGCTGACCCTAACTAAAAGGAGTGACCAACTAGAAGAGAGGGGTTTTCATCTGGGTGATAAACGGGGGAAAAAAAAAGAATGGAATTAAAGTACACACTACCTGCAACAAAAATTTCTGACAAGTTAAAGATAAACTATATAATAAATATATGTGTGAGTATATGTGTATATACATGGTTACGTGTGGTTATGTGTGTAACTTTGTATATATGTATATGTGCTTACGTGAGATAAAGCATATAGGTATGTGCATATGTAAAGTTTAAATATGCAAACAAGTATATATTTCAGAACGGCCCTCCAATGTTTTCTTAAAATACTCATGTATTTTCCCCGCTAAATACCTTCTAAATTTTGGTAATTTTGAAAATCTTTATTTTAAGAATTTTATTATTATTATTATACTTTAAATTTCTTGTTTTCTTAATTTTTTTTATTATTTAAATTAAAAAAACATCGTATTATTTTAATTAAGTTATTATTTTTATAAATTATTATTATTACTACTAATAATGTTAATAATTATCATTATTATTAATATCATTATTATTATTTTATATTTATTACAAATTTTCATCATCATCAACATTATTATTATACCACTATCATAGAAAGATTAATGTTAATATTATTTAATAATATTGTTCAATTGTTATGAAATCGAAATGATTACATTTATAAGATGAAGTTATTATTTTTGTCATAGGAATTAACATTAAAAATCTAACAATTCAATTCATCTATTTAAAATACGGTCCCTAGATTTACTGTCCTGTATTTGTGAAATGTTCAATCCTAAGAAAATTTCAATTCAAGGTAATCTTATCGTTTTGACTTTTTCTTAAACCTAACTTATTTCCGCTTTTAAAGATTAACATTAACATTGTAACGTCTTACTTCCTCTCTCAACAATAAAATGTTTTCCTTCTTCTCCTTCTCCTCAGCATTCCTTCCGTCTCAATAAATTAAATCTGTTATTTTTTATAGTAGCTTTCGGTTTGAAGAGTTGAATATTTATATATTCACGAAATAAATTATTACCGATGGATTTTTAAAAATTTCAATTTTTTTCATTATATATATATATATATATATATATAGTGTTTAATTGTGATAATGTTTAACGCCAAGGTTGTTGATTTTCAGTGCTTTTACTGATAAAATATATTTTGGCAAGTAGGAATTTTATCGTATAGTGCTCGATATCGGGGTGTAGATAGAGCGTTCATAAATACAAAAAGTTTGTCTCTTTTAACAGAGCAGACCCATGCCGACTTCGAAGTTTCTTAAAAACACCGTTATGATATTCTCACTCGTCAGGGTTGTTTGACTAGAACACCACAACAGTGTCCTTACGAAACTTCGAAGTCAGCATGAATCTGTTCTGTTAAAAGAGACAAACTTTTTGTACACACACACACACACATATATCACACACATACATACATATATATATATATGAAAAATTATTAAAAAGTTGTGAGTTTAAAAATGTATTTTTTGACAGTATTTGTTTATTTCTATTATTATATTTTATATTTCAGACCGTCCTCGGTCCTTCATCAGAAACAAATCTGATGAAGGACCGAGGACGGTCTGAAATATAATAATAGAAATAAACAAATACTTAAAAAAAAAATACATTTTTAAACTCACAACTTTTTAATAATTTATCCTATACATATTAACACAGTATACGTGGATCATCACTATATATATATATATATATATATATATATATATATATATATCCATATTTAATATATGTGTCATATATGATATATCTCTGATATTGCTATGATAATTTAATATGACACAATATGATAAATTAGTATGATATATTGAATTTTTTATCATAAATGCAAATATAATAAAGTAATTAATTCAATGCTGTGCAAAGTTTCTTTAAAATTTTTATTTGTTTTGCTTAATTTACCTTAATCGTAATCTTAGGGTTGGCAAATTTCTAATTTTCGCTGACCCCAAACTCTGAAAAATTAAACGCCATGCACTAATCGGTTAAGTAATTTCAGCATGCAAGCTTAGTAGGAGTTAATTATACCAAAAAAGGTATGAAACCTACTAATTATTAAATCCAGATGGTGGTCTCTAAATATTGTTCTATAGTGTATACTTCTAAAGTCAGTGTGAAATGCAGCGAGTTAATATTTATAGAAAAAAGTAGCTTACAAAAAAAATGGCGCGATAAGAAACTTGGGACACCACACAATTTTCTGCGGCATACGTTTATTTTACGTTCTCTTTAATTTCGTCCAAGGTCTGAAATTTCTTCGCTGTCAACGGCGATTATAATTCTGTGAAAAGCCAGAAGTCGCAGGGAACCTAATCTGGACTGCAGGGTTTGTCACAGACTTAGAGGGTATATATATATATATGTGAAATGATTTGTTTGAACATTATTTTTTATCGATACTCGTATATATCGTAAATAATCAGGCCAGTAGATATAAATATATAATATTGTTTAATTAAAAACAGAATATCTACTTAAATACGAGTATCGATAAAAAATAATGTTCAAACAAATCATTTCAAATTGTCGGTTGTTCATAACCAAGTTTCGTTAATCTTCGTTAATTTACGTCATATATATATATATATATATTAGAACTTTGAAGAAGTTCTCGCTGTTTTGCAACAGATGTAGTTCCAAGAACTGTGTGTGTGTGTGTGTGTGTGTGTGTGTGTGTAGCTTCAGATGGTAACACATTTATAAAGAAGTACTATGTGCGTTGTGGTGCATTGGATATCGGCTCGGAACGAGAAATCGGGCAGCCGAGTTCGAATTCCAGCTGAATTCATTGCATTCACTTACGCGCAAATACCCTTCGGAAAGGTATTTATCCATCTCTTCCCTCCAGTTATGGGTTAAATAACAGGACAGATTGGGTTCTATAGCCTTGGTCGGCAACCAGTCTACCGCAGAAAGCAATGGCTACCTACTGCGGGATAATCAACTGCCCAGTCAGTCATGTCTCTTTCGAGACGTGATCGCCCAAGCGTGTATCACGTATGGCACTTAACTGACTGACTGACTATGAACCAGCTGGAAATTCAGTGGATGTCATTTCGTCGAAGTGTAAAACATTTCAGATTTCGTGTCAAAAAAGTGTATTTGCGGGGAATTTAACTGCATCACTTTATTAAACAGAAATTTTCAGTTGATGCGCACAGAAATCTTGTTGAGACTTATGGTGACCATGCTTTGTCGGAAACAACATACAGAGATTGGTTTAGACGCATCAAATATAATGATTTTGACGTTGAAGAGAAAGACGAAAATGTTTAAAGGCGAAGATTTGGAGCATTATTTCATGAAGACTCATATCAGGCGCAAGCCGAACTTGCAGAAACATTACTAGTTGATCACGCAACAGTTTCGAAACGTTTGAAAGTATAGAATTGATTCAAAAGCAAGGACATAGGGTGCTATTCGAGTTGAAACCGACAGAAGTCGAACGGCGTTTTATCACATGTAAATTGCTAGAAAGTTTTTTTTTACATCCTATCATGACCGGCGATGAAAATTTGGATACACTACGATAACACTAAGCGTAAAATATCGTGGGGTAAGGTCGGCCATGTATCAACATCGGCGGCAAAGCTGAATATCCATGAATCAAAGCTTATGCTGTGCATCTATTGATATCAGCTGGATGTAGTTTATTATTAGCTTCTCAAGCCGACGGAAATCATCACAAGAGATCGTTGTCGACTACAATTGATGCGTTTGGGTCGAGTATCGAAGGAAATACGGTCGTTATACGAGCAGAAACAAGGCAAAGTGATTTTACAACATGACAACGCTAGGCACTGTCATTCTTATGAAGATAAAAAAATGGGTTGACTCGTGCTTAGCCTCAAAAACGTGTCGCGTTTCCGACATGGAATTCAAGTCTGCCACCAAGATGGGAAAAGTAGTAACTAGCGATGGACAATATTATCAGTGATACGTTTCTTTCTAATTTTTGTAAATAAAACTTTACTTTTTCATGAACAAACAACGAGAACTTATACAAGGTCTCATATATATATATATATAAGATTCAATAATCACAAAACACCACTTAACACAGAAAATTACTATATTTATAACTATATTACTATCACTATATCTATATAACTAATGTATATTTGGACAGTAAAATCTTTCATTTAAATATGTTTCGTTAAAAACTACTGACAAGGAAGATTTTATTCATCTTTTATTTAATTTTTCGAATATTCTCACCTGTTTCCTTTTTACTGGAGATAAGGAATGTAAAAATGTTCCACAATTTTCGACTTTCCAAGTGCTTTCAGCCACTTCACAGGCCATTTTGAAGGATGTTATTTTTCCGGTGTTTTTATGTTCTCATGTTTGACTCTAATGTAATTTTCGTTCTTTTGTTTGTTTGCTTGTTGAAAGGGAGAGTTCTTTAAAGGTGTTACGTGATGCACGCGGCGGACATCATGTGAGCGTCAGTCTATTTAAAAAAACAAACTTTCAAAACTCCATTTCCACTGTTAAAATAGTGTAAGGTTGATGGTAGGAGAACATTGTTTGGTATATAGTGCCTCTCTTATAGCGAGGTGTCTTTCATATTGTGATTTAAATAGTATCTTTTTGTATTTTCAAGCAAAAGTTTTTTAAGGGTTCTTGTAAGTTATGGGTTAATAAATGTTTTTTGTTGCACTATAATTACTAGATAGGTGGTGTGTATATATATATATATAATTTTAAATTTAAACCTGGTTTGAATACAATCAATTTCGATATTTCCAATAACGTACTCAAATGTCTGTAATCAGACCAGGGACCATAACACCACTATCTTGTGACTGTCTTCGGCCATCCGCCACGGTAGGGATGGACTTATATTTTCAATTCAATTCTCTTTATTGTTAATAGCTTAAATGTTCTATGTTTATTGTGTGTTAATATTTACTCTTTGATAATGGCTTATGTGAGCCGAAAGCTTAGACCCGATAAAAGATTCAACAAATACTGTGATTTTTTGTTGTCTTTCAACGACATCACCATCAAGTATATCAGACGGTATGAACAGATCCTACACAAAATTAATAGACAAAACGTGTCTATATTATTCAATGAAACCTGCATTAATATATATATATATATATATGTGTGTGTGTGTATATATATGCACCTCCTGTCACGCTCATGAAGAGTGAAACAGTAGAGAGGTAGCGTCGGCTCAGTTCATTTTCTTTACTACCAGGTAATAAAATTTACCAACAGTTTTGCAAGCGCTTGTTGCGAGTTTGCTATGTTACAAAGCCTTTATTATTTTATTTATTTTCTTACAATAATTGTGTTATCGAGTAGTGAAGACTGTATGCATCACTTCTCTTATAATAAAGAACGCGTTTATATATATATATATATATATATATAATTACTATCACTATATATATGTATGTATGTATATATATTTACTTAGAGTTTATAACATAATTATGTTATAATATCACTACAAAAGTTGCTATATTGTTTCGACTTTATTTGGTTCTTATCAAGTGATGAGGTTTATTTCAAGTTGAAGTGTTTTAAAAGGTCGAAGACGAGCCAAACCCCTTTAATCGGGGAGACATTGTTACATAGACAGAGTGGACCTATCAAAATAATGTAATTTCTAAAAACTCTAAAAACAATCTATTGGGGCCTTAATATTAATATTTGATTATAATAGTGATCTGCATTATTAATCGACTATTAGAATCACTTTATTTTTATTGCACATTTTTAATTCTAAGTTTAATAAAGCGTTAGATTTACATTATTAAAAGGTTATTTAGATATTAAACGAGTAAAAAACATAGACGCACACATATTCAAATCTATAGACATCCACCATATAGACAAACAGACGAGTATACACACACACACACACACACACACACACATACACACACACATATATATATATATATATATTTTATTGAGATCTACCTTAAAATTTATCCTTTATTTTTATATATCCAAAAAATCCTTTAACATTTATTTCTTTTATTATAAATTTAAACAAACATTTTTTCGGTAAATTTTTAACAGAATATAATAAATCTATATTATAATTCTGCTTGTTCTTTCCTTAGTTAGTTACTTAGTTCGTTCGTTGGCTACACCACACTCTCTACACGAGCTTTTCCCTCCCCTTTGTCTTGTTACTCTCCTCAGCCTTTCGCTCACCTTTACCTAACGGAAGGGTAGTAAAGAGTGAGAGAGTAGAAGGAGAGAGCTTATAGCATTATCGTATCAGTATCAGCTTAAGCTGGTGGTTGTAGAATAATTGTGTGTGTGTACTATCAGTCAGTTAAGTGCCATACGTGAAACACGCATGGGCGATCATGTCTCGAAAGAGACATGACTGACTGGGCAGAAGATTATCCCGCTAGGGTGCCACTAATTTACTGTACAATATAGTAAAAATAGGTAGCTTTGCTGTCGTATCCCGCGACCTAATAATGAAATTTCTGGCCTTTACACCCTTGGTCATTACTTAGTTGGTCTTTTCTGTTTACAATGGACACAGTGGCTTTAAAGAAACTTTAATTATTTTAAAAAGTTTTTTAATCCCGTCTAACATCTTCGAAATTTTGTCAAAGTTTTGTTTTGATTTGAGTTAGCGACTAAAGAAACGTTACGACTGTTTTACAATGGAAACGTAATGATTGCATCAACCTCTTTTTTCGGTGACAAACACATTAATTTGGAAATTCTCTCAAAAATCAAATAATTGTTGGATTTTAATGAAACTATCAGTACTCATTTACAAATGAATGAAATTATTTTTGAAGTTATTATTTTTTTAAAAATCTTGATAAAAATATATTTTTTTTTACCTCTGTTATCCTCCCCACACACTCCACGTAAATCCATGAAATCTTAACAAATTTTATATTGATGGCTAATTTTTGTTTTATTTGTTCAACGCAGGACTCATTGGAGAATATAAATCATTTATTTTTTTTATCTTAATTTGCAATCATTATCCGAAAATCTTCTTCGAAGAGTAAAATAAAAAATGCAATAAAACTGTGATATAATTTAATTTGATAAGATTTTAATTGCTGGAATAAATAATAACTATTAAAGACATTGTACTCTGAAGAAAAGAAAAATTTTGATTAAAAACAAAACGATTTTTATTAAAC
>JBBBDQ010001939.1:37500-55000 GCA_037127315.1 Ascarosepion bandense | reverse complement strand
ATACATACACACATGCACATATATATATTTATAATATTTATACATATATATAATATCTATACATACACACATGCACATATATATATTTATAATATTTATACATATATATAATATCTATACATACACACATGCACATATATATATTTATAATATTTGTACATAGATATAATATTTATACATACACACACACACACACACACACACACACACACACACATATATAGTCATCCGCAGACAGATTTGTTTCGCTGAATCACAGCTCATCGGTACGGTTAGACATCCGATTACTCTTTTTTTTTTTTTTTTTTTAAACCCGTCCGATTTGGCGTCAGTCGGCTATTCAACCACTGAGCCATGGGTGATCGGTAGAAAAAGGCAAACTTTTAACATGTTATGTACAATGTACCACGCCAGTGGCTGAAAGTGTCCACACGTGACAAGACGGCTTTCAACGTTTGTCGGCTTCAACTCGTACGGCACTGTGTCCTTGCTTTTGAATCATTCCTATGCTTTCAAACGTTTCGAAACTGTTGCGTGATCAACTGCTAATGATTCTGCAATTAAGCTTGCGCATTACATGATGTCTGGGCGCTTAAGTTTGATTGTTCTCTGTTTGTACTGTAAAGTCCCATAAAATTGTTACAGGTTTTATCTCTGAATCCGGGTCTGGGTGATTCTGTAACCAGTAGTGGTTGCTGTTGGTTATTTCAATTTTTCTGGTTTACTGTGTGATCCAATCTTAACTAGATCTTTCTGTCCTTATGAACTGTGCTCATGGGCACAATGTTTTATATCTCAGATAGTGATGTGTTTCCTGGGAATTTCTGAACGTATGTACCAATAGTCATTGAAATCATTCCTAGTACTTTTTATTATTCTTAGAATAGTGGTTGTGTTTAAATACTGCATTCTTGCAATTTATATTTACAGGTTCTTATATTTTGCAAGTTTGTCAAATTCTTTTGCGGATTATTATTATTATTATTATTATTATTATTATTTTTAATATCAATAAAAATAGTAATAATAAAGTCAACACTTTAATGGCACACACACACACACACACACACACACACACACACACACACACACACACACACGTGTGTGTGTGTGTGTGAAATAGGCGTCACAAACACTCTAAATTTATTTTGATATATTTTAATTTATACCACATTGTGCAAATTGTATAATTTAATATCTACTGTCGAAAATACCACTTAGTAAATATTAGTAATAAAGAAATATGAAGTCAGTTTAAGTCTACAATTAGGACGGATTGAATTCACGTTTTATTATTATTATTATTATTTAAATATTTGATAGAAATTTATTTCTTTCTGTGAAAAGAAGAGAAAGAGCGAGTATGTGTGTGTGTGCGCGCGTGTGTGTGTGCGTGAGAGAGAGAGAGAGTGAAAATTAAGCCAAGGTGTTGATGAAATTGGGCTGTGAAAATTATTTACATATCCAACTCTTTATAAATACATGAGGCTAGTGCTTGTTGAGACTACAGTTACAGTTTCGAATGTGATAGTGAACGTTAAAATTATTCGCAATATCATCATCTCTGGTTTGAACGTCGGCAGAGAGTTATTCATTCATGGTTAGCATGTCTTGGACAAATAGACCTGGCGAATATTGTTTCTCTCCAGATTAACCTACAGCCGATATTCTTCCACATGAAGATTCACTCTGGTCATGGACATGTGACCATTGATTGAATCTGGCTGTTGATTTCCGTCTAGAAAGCCCTCTGCCCAGTGATGCTGTGTCCTCACCGCTCTGACTGCCCTAACAAGGCTATGTAGCCCAGTCTACCCTAATGGGCTAAATAACAACTGGCTCTATAAGAAATTTAATTCGTTATTTGACAGGTTTTGTATTTAATCGTACTTTGTATCTAGCCACTCTTCTCCCTAGATTATCCGACAATGTGGCAAGTAATACTGGGTTACATGGTACAGTTAGCTTTTGTAGAGTGATCTGTTATAACTAGTGGTAGTAACATAAAATAAAGTGCATGTTGTGGATCTTCGTCGCCAATTTGTTGTGAAGTGGTTGTAGCGAAACTTCGCCGCAAAATTGTAGTGACCGGTTTGGTCGGAAGTAAAACACAGAATAAAGGAGGTAGGTTCAAAACAGTGTATTACTATAACAAGAACATATGTACAAAGAAAGCGTTAGTAATAAAGTAAGAAGGAATAAGTAAGTCCGAACGGTACAGTTACGCTGCTTATTGCCTGAATCGTAGCTGGCTTTAACTGCGTACTAGCTATCGTCAACTGCCGCAACTTACTGCCGTTAACTGATGTATTAACTGCCTCCCGGAAGTCACGCAGGTAATTATATGTAGCAACAAGAAGAGTCCATTCCTCGTAGAAGGGCACCATAACAGTGCATATACAAATTCTACCCGGAAAGTTAGTATCCAGTCATTAACAAAATGTTCGGAAGGTATCCAGCCATTTAACTAAAACAAAACTAGATCGTTTGAACAGTAGTAAAGGTCTATCCCTTGTTTCCTACTTCTTCTATGTGCCTTGTCCTTTCAGGACGTAGGCGATTATGGCCTTCCACGTTTCCCTATTCCTGGTGGCTCTTAGCACGCTTTCTCTTGTAACATCTCGCAACCCCCGTTCTGTCACCCACCTATTCAGGCCCTTTAAATATGTTATCCACTGCTTTCCTCTGCCTGTTTTTTTTTTAATCTCTATCTGGTCTGTTAGTATCAGATTCTCCAAGCCTTCCTTCCTCATTGCATGTCCCAGGAGCTTCAGTTATCTCTTCCTGATGCTCGGTATTAATTTCCTTTTCGTTTCCATTCTTTCCAACACCTCACCATTGCTCACTTGCTCAGTCCATGATATCCGCAGCATCCTTCTGTAGAACCACATTTTAGTTACTTCAAGTTTTTCCTTCATCTTTGATGATATTGTCCAGTATTCACTGCCATATTGAAGGATGGACAGCACGTAGCAGTTTCCTACTTACGAATATGTAAATAATTTTCACAACCCGAGTTCATCAACAAACACCTTGGCTTAATTTTTATTCACTTTCCCTCACTTACACTCTCTCGCTTCTTTTCACGGAAAGAAAGAAATTTCTATCAACTATTTAAATAATAATAATGGTAATATTAATAATACGTGAATTCAATCCGTCCTTAGTGTAAACTTAAACCAGCATCATTGTTTTGAATCTCTCGGACGTTCACGAGGGAAGCTATTAATTTAACAAGATTTTCAAGGTAATCAGGCTTTTTGTTAGAAATTTTATAAAGCATCGCCCGGTTCACACTCCACCCACATCTATTGAACAAGTGAAGAGGCTCATCCCTTGTTTCCTGTTTAGAATGCGGTTTCCGGTTTTCTCTTTTCCAATCTTCTTACTCTTTTTTAAAATTTTTTTTCAATTGGAGTAGATAGACTAAACTATCGCCCGGTTCACACTCCACCCACGTCTATTGAACGGGTGAAGAGGCTCATCCCTTGTTCCCTGTTTAGGATGTGTTTTCCGGCTTTCTCTTTTCCATTCTTTTTACCCTTACGTAGCCCCCTGCGCATCAGTGGCGTTATCGCCTTGCTTGGGGTGATATGACTTTAAAAAAAAAAAATTCTTTATTCCTAATATTTACTAAGTGGTTCTTTTGGACAGAAGGATTGGATTTCCGATTTCTTTTAAAAGTATTCTCACTCTCTTTCACTCCTAGTAGCCCCTTGCTTTTGAATCATTCCTATACGTTTAAACGTTTCGAAACAGTTGTGTGATCACCTGCTAATGATTCTGCAACTATCATTGCGTCTTAGTGGCATTATCCCCTTGCTTGTGTCGAAATGATAAAAAGAAAGAAAAATGCATATACTCTACCCGGAAAGTATCCAGCCATTTACTATTAATGTACTCCGCATCACTTTTGCTTTTCAAATATTCTTTCAGAGGCAGCATCAGTTGTCTCATTTGCCCACGACATTTCAGTCGTGATTTTCATCTTCCGCCTCATCCTTAGTCACCCTCCATGTCGAGAATAAGACCACAGCCTCATATATGCTAGGGTGATGATGCTGTGATTTCTGCAGCATGTAATTTCACGGGGTGAAATGGTCAGCTCTACTCCGAACTGGTTTTGAATTCAGAGCTGTTTACCCTGTTATTTAACCCGTAGCTGAGTTGAGGGATGTGTGAAGAAGGGCGTTTGCGCGAAAGTGAGCGCAATTTGAACTAACAGCCACGATACACGTACATCGACGGTGCTTTTAGCTTTGGGAAAGCCGGAGGTCGCAACTAACGATTTTATCTGTTTCTTGATACTCTGTTTAGCTTTTGGAAAACATCGTTCCTTAGTCCAATGCTCTTTATGAGTTCGGTATCATATTTTTATCATCTCTTTTCAAATCTTCTCACTTTGTTTTTTTTTTTTTTTTTTTTTTCAATTGGAGTAGATAGATCTATCTATCGCCCGGTTCACACACCACCCACGTCTATTGAACAGGTTAAGAGGCTCACCCTTGTTCCCTGTTTAGGATGTGGTTTCCGGCTTTCTCTTTTCCAATCTTTTCACGATTACGTAGCCCCCTGCACATCAGTGGCGTTACCGCCTTGCTCGGGGTGATATGATTAAAAAAAAAAAAAAAAAGACATTTCCTAGAATCTATTTTTTTCATGTTGTCACTCATTTACCTATTAATCCGTATAGTCTGTTCATTTGTTTTGTTTCAGTTTCATGTTACTCCGTAAGGAGAAATAATGTTTTACATGAAGAGATAAAATTCATTTTTTAAACAGATTATTAAATCATATTCTAAATAAACGTCGAAAACGAAGAAATTCTTTTCTGGCAATAATTTTAAATAAGAATCAGCAGCATCTGTTGAGTCTTAAATCAAATTCGAGCCTCCAGGAATTTGAACGCAATGTCAATACCCATCTCTTATCCACTTGACTCAAATCCTTTCTACATCACCCCGTATATCTTCTTCTTTTCCTTTATCTCTACCTTCGCAACTGTCTTCACACCTGTGTTCCCATCCTTCTCTTGCCCTTTCTCTGACACCCCCTGTAACTGGTTCGTCTTTCTCTTCACTCTCCTCCTGACTAAACTTTTACGCTTGTGTAGCCCCCTGAGCATCAGTGGCGGTACCGCCTTGCTTGGGGTGAAACGATAAAAAAAAATCAACGTTATCAATAGAAATAATATGAAAAATTTACTTCAAAAATATGCAAAAAATCCCTTAAATGAACAAAAAAAAAGTCTTGAAAAGAATATTTCATTCGAAAAAAAAAAATCAAAATTTGCAAGAAAAATTACACTAGCCTACAAATAATGATCTCAAAACTTGACCATAAAATTAAAATAAATATCAGTTGAGCACACGATCCCTACTTTGGGAAGATACTGTAAAATATTTAACTTGCGGCCTAAGACAATGTACATACTCTCATGAAAAATTCTTCTACCTTGTGCGTGTGGTAGAAAACCATATATTTATTGAAGTTGCTGTTCGCGAGAAAAAAAAAACTTCTTGGTGAGTTAGTATGGGTCTGTGTAACTTTATGATAATGTTCAAATAATTTTAGATAGATAGATAGATAGATAGAGAGAGAGACACACACACACACAGATAGAGAGAGAAACAAAATTCACTGACAGCATAAATGGAACTCAACATTTTAAAAGCGCACAAGGGTCTGCCTCTCTTTCGCTTATCCTATTCAAGAACAGGTTTACGACGTATGTAATAAATTAAGAATTCTAATAATCTTTCATCTCGCACCAATGTCAATACAGCGTGAAATTCATAGGCACTATAAACATTAATTAAACCTTAAAATGGAGATTTTTTTATTTACTTTTTTCCTATTTGTTTTTACATTACGCTTACAATTTCTTTTAATAGGGTCAATTTCTAGCTTAAACACATAAATTTAGTCGGCATATTAGCCAAATGCTTTGATGCGTATGTAATTGCATTAGTTCTACTGGTAAATGAGAAAAGCTTGTTTTAAATCCGGATCCGCGAAATGATTGCACGCATAGATATTAAAGAGCATTTATTCAAGTAAATCGCTAGAAGTACCAAATAATTGAGTTTTAATTTTAAAATAGGAAACTGAAAGATGTATTCTGTGTATATCAACTAAAACAGTATCTTCTCCAGACAGGACACTACAAAATACAAAAAACGTGTCTGTTTGTCTGTGTGTGCGTTGGGGGGGGGGGTGCTATATTAGATGCTGAAAACGGGGTACAATTCATATGCTAAAAGTAGTGAGCGAGGCAAATCAGATGTTAATAGTCGATGGTTAAATAAGATATGAAAATTTAAAGATTCCTGATTCTATATTTATTTATCTGATCCTCTTAGAAATTGAACACCTTTTTTTTAGGGATTTATTATCTTATAATAAACATATTCTTTGTTTTGATTTTAATTGCAAATATTTGTGATTTTCGCTTTTACCTATTTTCCAAAATGAGATCTATAATTTATCTTCCACATACAAGTCTGACATAAATGTTTTAGAAACTAATGTTTTAAAAAGAAAGGTAAGTTTTTTTTATTGAGTTTGAAAATTAATGGCAGTGATGATTTTAGACAAATAGCATTGTCATTGACTGAGGTCAAAATGATAAATTTTATCTTTTGTTTAGTTCTCAACTCCAGCAAAAGTGATGGGGCTGAACCTTCAAGCGTCTTAGAAAGTTCTCTCAAATTAGAAACAGTTTAATTTAATGTTATATTTAATTATAAAACAACCCCCCCCCCCAAAAAAAAAGAAAGAAATAAAGCATCAAACGTAAAATGTAATCAGACAATTGCTGATATCTTCTGACGAGTGTCCGTCTAAGAAACACTAGAGTTGGTATGCTGAAGGTAACGTCAATCAGCTAAGCGACAAATTATATATATATAATACAAATATGTGTGTATTCTCGCTTTACTTTCGTACTTTCGTATCGAGCACTTTATTGTTAAGGTTTCGTCTTGGTTTTTTTTCTCTTTCCAACGGGCATTAGGCGTATAGTTCTTGTGCACTGTTTGTTTCTTTTTTTCTCCCCCATTATTTAACCCACGAGGTAGTTCTTACCGGGTTATAAGACGGTTTAAATTACTGTTAAGTTAGCACTATTTTCGGAAGTTAAGTCTGTTATTATTAGTGTTGCCTTATTGTGATTAAGTTCATTATATATATATATATATATATATATATATATATATAGTGATTAATTCATTATATATATATATATATATAACTTATTTATAAATGGAACTTTGTGTGTGTGTCCGTTACCTATAGACTCCGAAACGGCTAAAACGGTTTTCTTGAAAATTTACACAGTTGTACTATAAGCGTCTGCGAGTGTTCTTAGCTAGGTTTTGTGTCGAGGTACCCCCGATAAATATCGATAATAAAAAAATCGGGTTATAGAAAGAGTGGTCCGATTTTAATCAAATTTGATACACTCATAGATAAAGACATAAAAAACGATATTCGGCAGTTTCAAGGTTGCAGTTCTTACAATAGTGCAGAAAATCAATAATATTTATATATAAAAAGCAAGATGTTTGTGTGTGTGTCTGTTTATCTGCCTGTATGTCTGTATTTTTCTCAGCCCTTTTATTTTAGGTTTTGCTTCGGGTTTGTCTCTAAGTAGGTCTCAGCCATGATACCATTTACTCAGAGGACTTATTTAGTCTTCAAAATTCAGTTTACGACGAAAAAAACTTATTTGATATCGATGCCAGGAAATAAAAATTTGACTTACATCCATTCATTTTTCTTTCAGTCTACGGTTTCGCTTTAACTGGAAACAACTATTGCTTTTTACTAGTCTTTTGTGCCAACGTCCAAAGAGTCTGAGCTTCAGGACCATGGATTAGTTTTAAAGCTTTCATTACAACCGAGCAACGCCGGGCTGTACTTCTAGTATATATATATGTAAAAGAACGAAGAATAAAATTGCAACGTGAAAAACATTAATTTAAAATAGGACTCAATATAAAAGTGCAGCAATAAATGTTCATTATTCAACATTTAAATTAGAAAGCGTAAGTAACTACTACAAAATTGTAAAATTTGTAGTAGTTAATTAGATGTTCTAATGTAAAAGTTGAATAATATATATTTCGGAAAATTGTATGCCGAGTGTAAATCTTTTCCCAATTTGCCATACAATTTCCCTAATACTGTTTTTTATATATAAAAAAAGATATAGTTATCTCATAAATATATATGAGTTTAAGCTAGAAATTGACCCTATTAAAAGAGATTTTAAGCGTAATGTAAAAACAAATAAGAAAAAAGTAAATTAAAAAAATCTCCATTTTAAGGTTTAATTAATGTTTATAGTGCCTATGAATTTCACGTTGTATTGACATTGGTGCGAAATGAAAGATTATTAGAATTCTTAATTTATTACATACGTCGTAAACCTGTTCTTGAATAGGATAAGCGAAAGAGAGGCAGACCCTTGTGCGCTTTTAAAATGTTGAGTTCCATTTACGCTGTCTGTGAATTTTGTCTCTCTCTCTCTCTCTCTCTCAATCTCAATCTCAAAATATCTGAACATTATCATAAAGTTACACAGACCCATACTAACTCACCAAGAAGTTTTTCTCATGAACAGCAACCTCAATAAATATATGGTTTTCTACCAAACGCACAAGGTAGAAGAATTTTTCATTAGAGTATGTACATTGTCTTAGACAGCAACTTAAATATTTTACAAGAGAACTTCCCAAAGTAGGAATCGTGAGCTGCTCAATTGATATTTATTTTAATTTTATATTCAAGTTTTAGGATCATTATTTTTAGGTTATTGTAATTTTCTTGCAAATTTTGAATATTTTTTTTTCGAATGAAATATTCTTTTCAAGAATTTTTTGCTGTTCATTTAAGGGATTTTTAGCATATTTTAAAAGTCAATTTATCATATAATTTATATTGATAACATTGATTTTTTTAAATCGTTTCACCCCAAGCAAGTCCGTGTCACCACTGATGCTCAGGGTTAGTCAGAAGGAAAGTGAAGAGAAAGGCGAACTAGTTACAGGGGTAGTCAGAGAAAGGGCAAGAGCTGTGATATAGCGAAACACGCCTGTCTACGGATTATATATATATTGTAAGAAAGTGACAGAGCACGTAGATTTTAAACCCACTGTTCAAGCATTTACTTTTATAAAGAGTGCTC
Organism: Ascarosepion bandense; assembly: GCA_037127315.1. NCBI lineage: Eukaryota > Metazoa > Mollusca > Cephalopoda > Sepiida > Sepiidae > Ascarosepion > Ascarosepion bandense. The sequence goes on along the minus strand of JBBBDQ010001939.1, from coordinate 45,810 downwards.
GATACAGATTAGAGCCTTATATTGTAATAGTTGTTTAAATGGTTTATAAAAGCAAAGTATCACGATACAACAACTGTCATGTTTCGGAGCGCAACCGCTCCTCTTCGGGTAATATATGGAACTGAAAATAAATGGTGGAAACGATTTATTTTTGGGAATGTGATGTTCGTTGTGGTACAGTGGATATCGGCTCGGAACGAGAAGCTGGGGAGCCGAGTTCGAATTCCAGTGGAATCCATTGTATTCACTTACGCGCAAATACCCTTGGGAAAGATATTAATCCGTCTCTTCCTTCCAGTTATGGGTTAAATAGCAGGACAGATTGGGTTCTATAGCCTTGGTCGGCAACCAGTCTACCGTAGAAAGCAATGGCAACCTACTGCGGGATAATCTTCTGCCCAGTCAGTCATGTCTCTTTCGAGACATGATCGCCCAAGCGTGTATCACCTATGGCACTTGACTGACTGACTGATATGTAGGTGACGTGTGGGATGGGGGTTTAGTATGTCTAAGCTGGTCCGTCGGCAGTTTGTAACCATAGAGATGCAGATTTGGGTTAGGAGAGTGGGGCGAGGTGGCTTAGTTCTGGACAGGTCACTGTTTAGTTTTGTTTGGGTAAATCGCATAGTGGGTGAGACCTTAGATTTTTTAAATGGGTAGACAGTTTTTATTTGACTACTATCTATGAGTGGGTGAAATAGAGTGACCTTTTAGTATAGTTTGGGTTTATTTTATTTTATTAATATATTTATTTTTTTATTTTGTGGACGAAACATGGATATTAATGAACTTTTGAAGAGGATTATTTTATGTGAATGAGGTATTTAGTGGAGCCACATAATACTTCAAATAGGTAAATACTTTTAACTGTAAGTTGATATTGTTGTTTTTTTTATATTAGAACACGAGATTAATTAAATTTTAACGAAAAATATTTTCGATGTTTACATAACACTGTTAATTCATCCCTGTGGTTCAATAATTCACCATTGTTAGGGTACCTAAGAATGTGCAGCTTTTCACTCAGGCATCAAGGGCAGATGTCGTTAAACGAGTTACATCTTCTAAGTCTCTAAAAAATGGTGGCTACAAAAACCAGTATATCAAGTACATAACAAACTATAACCATAACAGGAAAAATAGAAATAGAAAGATCATTTGGTATACACTTCCTTTCAACCAAATGATCAACACCAAGTGAGGGCTGAAGTTCCTCAATTTAATTAAGAAACACTACTAAGTAAGTAAAAACTTTAACAAAAATACATTTATATTAAGTTAATATCACATATCAACACAGCTCTTTAGTGCGGCTAGATTAACCGTTTGCCACAAGCTGGGGCTAAAACCTGACTGATTTGTTAGCAGTCGGAGATTCACCCACCAGGCTATTGGCGCACGGTCAGAGAAAGTTGTATTTCATAGCATGTGATGTTTTTACGAAATGTAAATACACCAACAAATATATGAGTGTGTCAAAATTATCCGCACTCTCATCAGAACGTATCTTTAGACAAGAGGGGGGGGGTAGTTTTTGACTTTCTGTCTTATGTCAACAATAGTGATTAGCCTAATGAACTTGTCAACCACTTTTTTTTGTTGTTGAGGTATTTTAAACTTAAATTAAGGTAGTTTTGGGAAAACTTCGAAGACAATAGGGGAGAGAAGATGTATCCTGTGTTTGAACCAAGACAGCCTAGACCTTTGCCAGGTGACGTGCACTTAACTGGCGAGCAGTTACAGCCTTTTGTCATATTCACGAATTTTCCTTTTCATCTTTGGAGAGAAAGTAAGTACCATGTTTGTATACGTTGTTAGTATGTTCTCTTAAAAACAAAAAAAAAAAAAAAGATACGAACTTCAGTTACATTTTCCCGACTTCTCTCTAACCGTATTCTTTTATTATTAATGCTTGGATAGTTATCTGTACCTACCAGTAGATACTACCAAAGCCGTTCAATATATATTTGGGTACTCAACAGTAGCTTGTTACTCACTAATACACAGCGAGACACTCTCGATACTGTTATTATTGGGGAACCAAAATGCTACATAGTAACAATATTATGTCATTTCCCTGTTCGTTGTCGTTTTGTTGTTGGCTGATATAAGGAAGACTTAGTCTTAGTTACATTAAAAAATCAATTTTTAAAATCAAATTAATCCCAAGCGAGGCAGTAAAGCCACTAAGATACAAATGATTACTGGGTGTAAAATAATTAGAAAACAGAAAACAATACAAAGAAGCGGGAACAATAGAAGAATAATCAGGAAGACAGAAGATAACGATTGACATTGCCTTTAAATTTTTGAAGATAAAACTGCCCTGAAAACATAAAGCTTGTAGAGTCCCACAAGCGAGAAGTGTGAAAAAAGGAACTGTTAGCATAGAACTTACGGTTACATCTATCTAATTCCAATCAATTAGAGATGTTCTCATCCTCTGCTGATAAATCTGAATGGTTTGCCCGTAGATTCTCCTCAAATTCTACTTTTGACAAATTCGGAATATCACTAGAACTGAGTCTCTATTGAGTGATATACGTATAACACCTTCTATGGTTTCTTTTATCATCCCGAGCCCATATCCCCATAAATCATGTGGATCTGATGGTATCCCTGTAATAGTCATTAATGTGTGCTTCCGAACTGGATCCTGTTCTCTTTAAACTGTATAATAAATGCCTCGCTGCCTTCTGCTTTCCTCCCTGCTGGAAGTCATCATATGTTGTTCCAGTTTTTAAGAACTCTGGTGAGCCGTCTGACCCTTCTAACTATCCGCGTATTAACCTTCTAACTCTTTTTGGGAAACTCCTAGAGGCCTTAATGCTGAGTTGGTTTATCATTTTTTATCGCAGAGCATTTTCTCAGGCAATCAATAGGTTAACTGCTGATATACTGGCGGTGTTTTTGGGAAATAATCTATTATGCTACACACACACACACACACACACACACAAACAAACATTAAAAAAAAAAAAAAAAAACTGTGAAGATCAGGCAGTAGCGCTGACATATCAAAAGCTTTTGATAGGGTTTGGCATACAGGTCTTCGCAAGCTGAAAAGCTACAGTATCCCTGGACACATCATTGAATTGATCAAGTCTTTTCTATCAAATTGTGTAATGAAAGTCATCTTGAACGGCCACTCGTCTAGATATTTTCGTACTAACGCGGGTCCCAGGACTTCATCCTTGGTTTTACGTTATTTTTGATTTTTATTAACGACCTTTCCAGTGATATCTGTCAACTTGGAATCTACGCTAACGACACAAGCATTTACTTCTGTTTCAATAGTTAAGCCAATCAGCCTGACATGGTCAAAATGGCAACTGATGTCGAAAACGAACTCAATACCATCGTGAACTGGGGAAAAAGATGGATTCATTTTATTAATCATCTAAGAGACTCCTCTCTGCCTTCCATCAGCATAACTGATGCTTACCTCCAGGGAAGTGGCGTTGCTCTTTCCCGGGCTAAAGTTCTCAGCTTACATTAAGTGAAAGGAGTATAATCCATCCATTGCTAGGTTAGCTACTATGAAAGTCGGTAATATTGCTAAATCTTCTTTGGATTTTATTAAGTATCTCTAAATAAATACCGAGAGCACCGCACCAAATGTGGCAGCAATATTTTAAGTATGAGTTAATGATAGACTTATGGATATGTAATATAAAAAAATCAACTTGCTTAACTTGTACGTGGAAGTTTTAGATATTCGGACTAGTCTTGGGTAAGATGTTAAACTACATCCGGCAGCAAGGCATCTGATTAGGAAATTGGAGCTATTGAGGAACGTTGAACCACCTCTTAATTGATACTGTTCTCATGTCTACCTTGTCCCGGGTGTTCGCACCTGTTAGGGATCCAGTTTTTGGCAAAAAAGTGAACCCTAAGCAAAAGCAAAACACTATAAAAGTATAAAAATACATTTCTAAAACACCAGTAATACATAAAAAATAAAAAAATACTAACAATACATATTCATAATAAAATGACCAACAATACACTTTAAAGCAAAACGACAGCATAGTAGATTTACCAACAATACGTTTTGTAGTAAAATGACCAACAATACATTTTATCTGTAGTTGAAGGCATACAATTGCATTCAAAATATATTTAGTTGAAACCATAAAATCGTGTTTAAAATATTTATATTTCAGCTTTAAATAACCCATAGAGGTTGATATGCCGCTAAACAAAATCAACCAAACCAATCTAAGTGACATTCAAAGCCACTATTAGCATGTGAGGCGCTATCAAATCTTCTTTCGAATTTTGATATACAGGTCCATCGAACAGAGGTAACAGTTGCTTTGGAAGGTTCCTGTTCATATTGTCTGGAATCTCGACGCTAAGAATAACTTAGTAACATTACTTCAGGCTTTACTAATGGAGTTTACATAGCTTTCAAAGTCAGTGACGGCAAAAACGTATATAATTAAAGCAATATAGAAACATAGACTAGAGTATGTATCATTTCTTTCTCTCAAAAAGTAGATCTTGGTTTAACCCAAAAAGCTACAGAGGAATAAACCTAACAAAAATAGCTGCAAAAATATATAACTCTATACAGTTAACCTCATACGACCAGAAATCTAAAAGGTATTGAGAAAAGAATTATATATGATACAGCGAAACAGATCTGTGTGCGGATGACTATTTACGCTCTCACCCTCTGAATGAGCACACTGAAAAAAGGTAGACTTAAAAAAAAAAAAAAAACAAAAAAAAAAAAACAAAAAAAACAGTAGCTACTCTAGCATCTACGCATCGTTCATTCAGTAATGAATTAGAACATTGTCACTACTGGCGTATGAATACATGATATATCACATGCTAAAAGTCTGCCGAGCGCCTATAGCTCAGCGGTAGAATCGCCGACTGACGCCAATTTGGTTGGGTTTCAATCCTGGGCAAAAAAGCAATCGGATTCTAACCGTACTGATGAGCTGTGATACAGCGAAACAGATCTGTCTGCGGATATATATATATATATATATATATATATATATATAAAACAGTAAAAGAAATACTGGTTAGACCAGTGCATGATTATTTAAAAACGTGCTCGATGTACAAATAAAACAACTGAATATGCAGAGCCAAAAATATAGTAAAGGACAAAATGTTCACCACTTACTTGCTACCCAGGTTTCAACCATATCGCTCTCATCAGGCCCTTTCTACCTGATGAGACCGATGTATATATATTTATTATGATAAAAAAATAGTGATTCAAATATTTTTGTAACATGAGAAAAGACTGTATATTAAATTAAATGAACGTGTAATTTTTTTTTTTTTTGCATTGGTCAATATCGGACTTCTGGATAAGTGTCATTGTCTAGCACAAATCTGTCAATACGATTTCCAAGAAATATATAGTTAGGTCAGGAAAGATTTAGGGTTGAGGGCAACAGACTTTCATTTCTCTCTACAATTGTCTTTTGTAATAGGAATATCTACTTAATTCTCCAGTTTACTGTTATCAGTCCTCTTAACAACCGCTCTTCCTTACACAATAGCAGACGATCCAATCACTTGGCCGCGTTTCATCAAATTACTCAAATCCCACTGCTCTTTTGGGAGTCGGCTGAAATTATCACTTTGTCGCTTGATGTACAGAGCCAAGTTGTAACATGGGAATGATGCTTAAACACGGTGAGCATTGGTTCAATCAGCTCCTTTGGCGCGTATAGTCACATGCACGAGGCATTCTATTATTGGCTTTAATCTTTATCACGTTTAATACTTGGTTGTATTTCTTTCGTTCATCGGCTGTGAATTGATCAGATATGCTTTGTCTTTAATATAAACAGATTAAGCTGATCATATATTTGACAATCGCATTTTAAACATTTCACTGATGCCTGTCAAGCACTTTCTGTCGATATACTACAGTCTGTTATTTACCTTTCTTCCTTGGTGTGTTCATTATCTATCTATCTATCTATCTATCTATCTATCTATCTATCTATCTATCTAAGTCTGATCATATCTATCTATCTATCTAAGTCTGATCATATCTATCTATCTATCTAAGTCTGATCATATCTATCTATCTATCTATCTAAGTCTGATCATATCTATCTATCTATCTATCTAAGTCTGATCATATCTATCTATCTATCTATCTAAGTCTGATCATATCTATCTATCTATCTATCTAAGTCTGATCATATCTATCTATCTATCTATCTAAGTCTGATCATATCTATCTATCTATCTATCTAAGTCTGATCATATCTATCTATCTATCTATCTAAGTCTGATCATATCTATCTATCTATCTATCTAAGTCTGATCATATCTATCTATCTATCTATCTAAGTCTGATCATATCTATCTATCTATCTATCTAAGTCTGATCATATCTATCTATCTATCTATCTAAGTCTGATCATATCTATCTATCTATCTATCTAAGTCTGATCATATCTATCTATCTATCTATCTAAGTCTGATCATATCTATCTATCTATCTATCTAAGTCTGATCATATCTATCTATCTATCTATCTAAGTCTGATCATATCTATCTATCTATCTATCTAAGTCTGATCATATCTATCTATCTATCTATCTATCTATCTAAGTGTGATCCTTCTTTCTATCTATCTATCTATCTATCTAAGTCTGATCTATCTATCTATCTATCTATCTATCTACGTCTGATCATATCTATCTATCTATCTATCTATCTAAGTCTGATCATATCTATCTATCTATCTATCTATCTATCTATCTATCTATCTATCTATCTATCTATCTATCTATCTAAGTCTGATCATATCTATCTATCTATCTATCTATCTATCTATCTAAGTCTAGTCATATCTATCTATCTATCTATCTATCTACGTCTGATCATATCTATCTATCTATCTATCTATCTATCTATCTATCTATCTATCTATCTAAGTCTGCTCATATCTATCTATCTATCTATCTATCTATCTATCTATCTATCTATCTAAGTCACTCATATCTATCTATCTATCTATCTAAGTCTGCTCATATCTATCTATCTATCTATCTATCTATCTATCTATCTATCTATCTATCTATCTATCTATCTATCTATCTATCTATCTATCTAAGTCTGCTCATATCTATCTATCTATCTATCTATCTATCTATGTATCTATCTATCTATCTATCTATCTATCTATCTATCTATCTATCTATCTATCTATCTATCTATCTATCTATCTATCTATCTATCTAGATGTATGTATCTATCTATCTATCTAAGTCTGCTCATATCTATCTATCTAAGTCTGCTCATATCTATCTATCTAAGTCTGCTCATATCTATCTATCTATCTATGTATGTATCTATCTATCTATCTAAGTCTGCTCATCTATGTATCTATCTACGTACCAACCATATACATCTGTCTATCTAGAATGTATGTATCTATCTATCTATCCGTCTGTCTATCTATCTATCTATCTGTCTGCTCATATCTATCTATCTATCTGTCTGCTCATATCTATCTATCTATCTATCTATCTATCTATCTATCTATCTATCTATCTATCTATCTATCTAAGTCTGCTCATATCTATCTATCTATCTAAGTCTGTCCTTATCTATCTATCTATCTAAGTCTGCTCATATCTATCTATCTATCTATGTATGTATCTATCTATCTAAGTCTTACTCATATCTATCTATCTATCTAAGTCTGCTCCATATCTATCTATCTATCTAAGTCTGCTCATATCTATCTATCTATCTAAGTCTGCTCATATCTATCTATCTATCTATGTATGTATCTATCTATCTATCTAAGTCTGCTCATATCTATCTATCTATCTAAGTCTGCTCATATCTATCTATCTATCTATCTATGTATCTATCTATCTATCTAGAATGTATATATCTATCTATCTATCTAAGTCTGCTCATATCTATCTATCTAATTCTATATATCTATCTATCTATGTAAGTCTGCTCATATCTATCTATGTAAGTCTGCTCATATCTATCTATCTATCTAAGTCACTCATATCTATCTATCTATCTATGTATGTATATCTATCTATCTATCTATCTGCTCATATCTATCTATCTATCTAGTCTCCTTATCTATCTATCTATCTAAGTCTTTCTATCTATCTATCTATCTATCTATCTATCTATCTATCTATCTATCTATCTATCTATCTATCTATCTATCTATCTATCTATCTATCTATCTAAGTCTGCTCATATCTATCTATCTATCTATCTATCTATCTATCTATCTAAGTCTGCTTATATCTATCTATCTATCTATCTATCTATCTATCTATCTAT
>JBBBDQ010001939.1:0-27500 GCA_037127315.1 Ascarosepion bandense | reverse complement strand
GCTTTTACATGAGTTAAGTCATTTGTTTTGCTGCGCTACATATTCTTTTCTTTGCATAGATTAAGTCCTTTTCCTTTTCTTTGTTGTGCTACATATTCTTTTCTTTGTATGACAACTTTTCATATGCTGCACAATTGTATAAATGAAATCGTCATATTGAAAGCAGTTCAATAGATTATAACATTTTTAAAATTACAGTTTACCAAATACACGCCTGAAGAGCGAATCGTGGTAGTGATTTACTAAATGTAAAATAAAGTAGGTGGTGCAGAAGGAAGTGAAGATTATGTGTGTAAGGAAGGGTAGGTGACAACTGATTCTTGAGTTGATGGTGTTAAGATTGTAGAGTTCAGAGAAGTATCCACGTAGGCACGTGTTCTCCAAAGTAGCAGATCTCGCTAAAAAGCTGAGTGGGACTTCCGTATTTCGAATGTAATACGGGGGAAATGTGGGTGATTAGACGCCATGGACGTAGAATGATGAGTGCTAGCTGTAAAGGTTTGAACTGATAGAACTGAAGAGTGTATCTCATCTCTACATTTGCCATGGAAATAGCAATAGATTTACGATAGGCTTGCAATGTTGTGTCAGTGTGAAGGAGGCTGAAAAGTGTTAAATAACTTAGCGCAAAATTCTCTATTGAGATATGTCAGCTGATACATCAGTTGTAAGGCTTTTAACATCTCAATCTTTGGAGGTACTTACATAAACTGTTGGTTGTCATTTATTTTATATTCATCATATTATAATTCGTAATATTTGTTAGCTTTTCAGAATGTTCAGTTAAAAATATCTACATTACTTTTATTTAATCATAAGCTTTGATCTGAATGCTAAGGTTGTTCAGAGCACAAAATGGCATTATTTGAATAACTAAGCTTTTTAATTATTAAAAAATTAAAAAAAAACATCACCAAAATAATCACTTATTTATAATGATTTCAAAGGACTAAATTTGGAATTAATAACAGAACTCGGTTATTTTTTAATTAATCTTTAAATTGTTAACCCTCTAGGGCCATTCGTATCATATTTGATACAGTATGAAAACAAGCCTTGAAAGAAATATTTTCATGAAAATTTTTTTAAGAGAAATATTTTATAAATTTCAAATGAAAGCAGTACTGACTGCTCAGTCAATAAATACCAAATGTTTCCTTATAGGGAAATACCAAATGTTTCCTTATAGGGAAATACTGTATCAAATATGATACGAATGGCCCTAGAGGGTTAAATTGTTTTTCAAGTTGAATATACAAATTAGTTATCTCCATTAAGCATGGAACGTTAAGTTGGGCAAGATATCAGGCATATGCTAAGTCGAGCAGGGCACCTCGACGTGTTGTAATGGTTAGCAAGCTTGTCCCGCTAGAATCATTACAGTTGAATGATCCTCACTGGGTGCCCCATACTTTGCTCCTTGTGTCACATCTAAGTTGCGCTTAGAAAATCATCATTCTAAGTTGGGTAAAATATAAATTATATGCACGTAGACATGTCTAATAAAACCGCATTTATTTGATGTTATAGTTGAAATTAACTTTTCAGATATTTGAACGGACACAAACACAAACTTTAAGCTTTATATATTAGATATACACCCTAAACAAATAAATTAAAACGCAGGTATGCGCGTTTGTTCCACCCGACACCATTTAATCTTATACGCGCATGCGTACTCATATCGAATTATAAAAAAAAATGTGCACAGTACACATGGGATTCAAAACGAGGAAAAATGGAAAGAGTGTCGATAATTGAACTTTTCTGTGCTTATGTATGTGTGCGTATATTAGTTTTATTGTTTCCTTGAGTTTTATGAATGCGTACTGGCGTGTGTTAATACGCAGCACACGTTTATATGTGATTATTGGAGTTCAAGACTTTTCCCATTCGACATTCCCAATGATTTTTTTCGATTTCTACAGACTATAAATTACAGTAAATGGTTTCGGGTGGGCGTTGACGAATTTTTAACAGGTTAAACAGTAAGCAGCACCAGCAGCAGCAACAACAATAAGAAAAGTTTGCAATCAAGTAGACAAAAATAATTGAAAATAATAAAAGTTTCTCTCGGGCAACTCCAGTGTTGTTATAATTTCAAAGCCATCACCTGTCCACGTCAACAGGTCAAACAGATGTTATTGTTGCTGTTATGTACGAGCACTTGATGACCTCGAGGTGGCAGGTTACATTAATCGGGCTGTTCATTCGCGTGTGGCAGAAGTTGACCAGTCGCGATCCTCATTTCAATATTGGGGAGAGGAATGACTGTGGGTTGGTCGGGCGGGACGGAATGAGCCAAAAAATGTCACGGCTCAATTTTTTTTTTTTTTTTTTGCCAGACGTGTGTACAGACATCAACGAGTGATTTAGAGGTGAAGGTGCCGCTTTCACGCCGGTCGAAGGTGCAGCTCTGGCTGCGGGCACCTAACTCTTCGGTTTGGACAGTGCAGCTTCTAACACTGCTTCGGCGCTTATTAAGGTTCTAACAGCTGAGGCTCGTCTTCCCTTCGAAAGTAAATGTGATGGTGGCGGGCAGCAGGTGGGACCGACTCTTTGTGCTGGAAAACAAACGTAAAATGCGCACTTCCTTCTAACACTCATGGGACTTCGATGAGAGTTTTTATCCTTTAACGTCTTTTTTTTTTTAAACATTCTTCTGACTCCTTTTCTCCCCTTCACGTCTTTTTCTGAATATAAACTTTAATGAAGACACAAACTTGAAATCTCTTCCGGCGATAGGAGATAAAACGACAATTGTTTATTCTTGCTTCTCGCCCTTCATCTTTTGCATTTTCTTCATTTCTCGTTTACGACTCGACATTTTATTATTTCTTCCTAACTTATACCTCACTGAGTCATTCATTCCAAGAAAGAAAAAGAAGGCGAGAAAACAAAAGAGAAAGAATGTGTGTGTGTGTGTGTGTGAGAGAGAGAGAGAGAGAGAGAGAGAAATTTTTTTCCCCCTTTTCCAAACTCTACCACTTTGCATCGCCAGTCGAAGGTGGGGGTGTTGCTGTGCCAGTGAATTCAGTTTGTTGCTTTTTGTTTATTTTTATTATTTTTATTATCGAGGCTTCTAAGTTCGCGGCAAGGTGCCATTATCTCGCACGTTTAGCGAACTAAATCAAGGAAACATTCTCATTCAAGAGACTCTGTTCTCGGGTTAGATTTCCACAGAACACTGCGTTTGTTTGAAAAGATTCCTAAGGATAATTTTTCTTATAAGACCATAAACTTCATCGTCTGAGTGCACTCATGGGGATGCGGCTTAGAATGCAACCATCAATTTGGTCTTCATTTCGTAAGAGACGACAAAAGAAAAAGAAAAATATTAAAAACACGCACAGGAATACACAACCGAATATACGTAAAATACCTCAGGTAGTTGAATACTCTTGTTTTGCAGAGAATGGTCAAAGTGTACTACCAGTCAGTTTAATTTAGTAAAATAAAGATTTTAAAGTTTTTTCTGTTTTCTTTTTACTAGTGTTCACCTAATATAAGGCCCAAGAGCCACTCAAGATAGATAGAGAGAGAGAGAGAGAGATAGAGAGAGAGAGATTACTAACTGAGGTGATAGGGATAGGCGTAAAAAGAGGGAATAAAAATGAAGATTGGGATGATATGAAGGATAGAAAATGATTGACTGTGGATCTGAAAAGGTTAAGATTGTAGCGATCGAAGAAGCATCCATGCGGGAGTTTGGTTCACAAAAAATGGTTCTTGGGCAGAAGCTGTCTAAATGAAACTTTCTCTTTACAAATGGAAAACAAAGAGAATGAGGTTTAATCAACTCAATGAACTTAGTATAGCGGGTCTTAGATGTAAAGATCTGAACTGGTGGAACTAAGGAATAAAGCACATCAGAACATTAATCATGGAAGTCTCGATCCTCTTGTCATAGAAAAGGTCTTCCATATATTCTTTTTATCATTGTAGTATCTTTGTTTTTAATCTAATGTCTTGTTTTAAATTCGCTGCTTCCTCTTGAAGGGCACGATTTCGGTCCGATTATTTCTAGTTTAATTCATACGTGCTATATTTGTGTTTTGTTAAATCATTTATTTTTTGCTTGCATTTATTTCTCCTGATATTTTTGTAAAAATTTTTTGAGTTCATTTGTACCATCTATCGTCTCTTTCTTATTTGTTTAAGAATTTCAGCAAGAACTTCTTTCAAAGAACTTCCTTTTCTCTTTTTTGTTTCACTTCTCCCTGGAAGATTTTTTTTTTGCTGTTGTTGCTATTACTTTCCTTAAGGGTTCCAATTTGAGTCGCCGCCTTAACTTTTATATTTCTCCTTAACTACATCAGCATATGTCTAAAAATTGAGCTGTCTTGGAGTTTGTTAAATTGTTGTTTAGGCATTGTTTTAGGTTTCTTTACTTTCTCTAATTTATCTTAAATTTTCATATGACTGAGAGGTGATCTCTCCCACACTCGGCACATGGGTATATTTTAGAGTATAGAACTGCATTTCTAATTTTTTTTATTGATTGATAGTTTGCCTGATTCTTTATATACTTGCTTGAAGCTCAGAAGCGTCTTGTGTGTTCGTCAAACCATGTGTTGGTTATTACTTTGTCATTCGTGGTTCACCACTGAACCAATCATTCTACACATTCATTTCGTGATCCAAGTTCAGACATATTGCTACTGGAATGTAAAAAAAAAAAAAAAAAAGCAAACACGACGTCTGACAAAAAATCGTTACTCAGGTTTTTAACTAATTTGTTAACCGAGAACCATTATTTCATGGCAAATTGTTCGTGAGATCGGAAAACGATGTTCAGTCTTTTTGTATCTGGGTGTAGCCATGACGGTGATGTTTACTACGTTTGAATCCAAACTCACGACGAATAGATTTTTTTCTCTCTTCTCAGATAACAACTCATCGTGACCTCTACTTTTCAACCACCTTATCTGCTGTCCGTCATATTTATTTAGATATACACCTTTCAGACAGCACCGTAGTCACATATCGCGAAAAAACAATATTCTAACTTGTATAATAAAATACAGACTGCGAAATAACAATTTAATTTTTTATCAATATCATTGCCAGCGGCTATTTATTTCTTCATAGAATATCAATAAACTTTGTTAACTTCACATTTCTTCGTTGACCGGTGATCATATTAACGGGGGAACACCGAAAAAACAACGCAAGCGTCTTTAAGATTAGATTATTTATATTTTTATTTTACTCTAGGTCATCCAGTAAAAAGCTTAAAGAGCAAGGTAGTGGGTTACTGAATGAGGTGTGTGATACGAGGAAAAAGGAAGTGAATATTACGAGGATAGATAACGATTTATCCTTTCACTTGAAAAGATTATGGTTGTAGTTTTTCAAAAGCTAACCTAGCGGGACTTGGTTTCGCGAAGTCGAATTTTCTCCTTACAATCAGAATACGGAGACAATGTGGGTGATTCAACTTCAACTTGTATCCTGGTGAGTATTGCCTTTTAATGTCTAAACTGTTGGGAGTAAAGAATTGAGCTCATCTGAACATTTGTCATGGAAATATAAACAAACAAGCGATAGGCTTGCGACGTTGAGCCCGTGAGGAAAAAAGTTTGTAAAGTGGGAGATACGTTTTTCTTTACAAGATCACGTAAAAGATGTCAAACATTAAGTTTATTTGGAAATTTAGTGTGTGTGTGTGTCCAAAGATTTAGTGTGTTGGAATTTTGACTAAACACATCGCAAGATAAACCAATGTTTACTATGCTTGTATGGATTTGGATATAACTGTTTAACTATTGGCTGTAAAACTGATAAAATGTACAGTCGGCGTGATTATTAGTAGTTACAAGGATATATTCGCTATTACAATTGTTTCCTCAAAACGGAAGTTATTTAGGACTCAACCTAATATATGTGTGTGAATAAGAGAGAGAGAAAGAGGGGGAAGAAGGTGGGTAGGTGCAGCACAGGCAGGCTTAGAACCAAAGACAAGGGTTTTTTCCTATAGTTCGTTTTATTGTTTCGCCCGCATGTAAAGGCTACCGTAGCAACTGTGTCTTCTTCCTGACTTCATTGTTCCGAACGTTTGTATTTTTCATTTAAACTGGCCTTTATTCCATGGCTTCCTCGTGTCAATCTCTCACTACTACTTTTCTCTGTTTGGTCATGTGATTTAATTTAATCCGCGTTTATAACCTTCATTTATCGTTTAAACATGCAATATCACTTCAACAACGTCACACATCCGGCGCGGATAATTCCTGCTACTAAATATGTGATATTTGTAATACATCCGTATATATACGAGTTGGTATTGAAAAGTTCTTAGTTTAACCCACTTCCTGAGACCTAAAGTTATGCCAACACATTGGATATTTTTAACCTCTTCTTGGCCCGACCTCGAAGCTTTCCGCTCTCTTTCGTATATATATATATATATATATATATATATATATATATATATATTAATGCAGGTTTCATTGAATAATATAGACAAGTTTTGTCTATTAATTTTGTGTAGGATCCGTTCATACCGTCTGATATACTTGATGGTGATGTCGTTGAAAGACAACAAAAAATCACAGTATTTGTTGAATTTTTTATCGGGTCTAAGCTTTCGACTCACATAAGCCATTATCAAAGAGTAAATATTAACACAGAGTAAACATAAATGTTCTATGTTTACTGTGTGTTAATATTTACTCTTTGATAATGGCTTATGTGAGTCGAAAGCTTAGACCCGATAAAAAATTCAACAAATACTGTGATTTTTTGTTGTCTTTCAACGACATCACCATCAAGTATATCAGACGGTATGAACGGATCATACACAAAATTAATAGACAAAACTTGTCTATATTATTCAATGAAACCTGCATTAATGAAAAAATGCTGCCAAAATACGCACAATTTATATATATATATATATATATATATATATATATATATATATATATATATATTCACCGAGCGCCCATAACTCAGAGCTAGAATCGTCGACTGAAGCCAATTCATTCAGCCGGGTTTCAATCCTGGGTTAAAAGCAATCGTACTGATGAGCTGTGATACAGCGAAACAGATCTGTCTGTGGATGACTATATAATTTATTTGTTTGAACATTATTTTTAATCGATAATCGTATTTGAGTTGATATTGTGTTTTTAACGAAACAGAATATTAATATATCTAACTCTACCGGCCTGAATATTTATGAGAAATTTTGTTAGGAAAATTTGTGTCATTCGGCAGGATTCGAACTTGCGACCCCTA
Source organism: Ascarosepion bandense (assembly GCA_037127315.1). Lineage (NCBI taxonomy): Eukaryota > Metazoa > Mollusca > Cephalopoda > Sepiida > Sepiidae > Ascarosepion > Ascarosepion bandense. The sequence goes on along the minus strand of JBBBDQ010001939.1, from coordinate 20,258 downwards.
ACAACATAGGGAAGACATCAGTTGATCAATGCGTCTTAAATCACTCGACCACGAATGATTTGACAGTCTAAACAAAGCTATATCAAGCCTTATAAACCTACAATTTTCCGATTTCTTGTGAATAATAATCTCTGCTTTGAAATGTTTACATTACGATACATTTCAAAGCAGAAATGTTATTTACGATATTACGTAAATTTCAAAGTGTTTGATGATATATCTAGCTAGCATCATGGTGTTTCAAGTGATCACCAGTGATGGGCATCGGACTCAACATCAAGTGCCTTGAGTGCTTCCTTGGGTCTGGAAGACCCTATGTCTGGTAACACGATTCTGCACCATTCCATACAAGCAAGAGAACCTAGTTATGGCTGTCAGATAATTTCTGCGACCTCATCACCCATACGTCTAGCCACCTAACTCTTCAGACTGCACCCATTGATTATTATGTGTGGGGTGCAGTTGAGCGAGGGACCATCAATGCTTCTTGTAACACTAAAAATAAACAGAAGGCAAGGATTATGGCAGCATTTACCAACTTAAATAAGGAGACAGTCCGGAAGAGTAGAATGAGATTCCAAAATCATCTGGAGGTCGTGGTTGAAGCCAATGTCAATTTTATTGAATAGATTTACTTTTTAGTCACTTCAAAATATGCTTGTGTAATTTGAGTAAATATATCTGTTAAAATGAATAGTCAGTTTTATTTTATCTTTTTTATTTATTATTTTTTCTTTTTTTGAGTAATTTAAACGATAATTTATCCATCGCACTGTATATATATATATATATATATATATATATATATATATTTAAACGTAAACAAAGCAATTTCTAAAGAAATTAATGTTTTTTATTTTTTATCTGACTCTATTTTCACTTAATTCTCGAATGCTCAGGCCGATAGACATAATACGTGAGTATCCACTATAAATTTTTTTGAAGTAATAAGATACATATGTGTATGAATTAGTGTGTGTGTGCTATGCAATTTGATAAATTATATATTTGAAAAATGATATTTTTACAATGGATAATGACATAATAATATTTTGCATAAAAGTAAACCAATTATTGAAAATTTAATTCTTTATGGCATCTTTTCCATAACTGAAATAGATTACTTGGAAGCTGATATTCAAATTGCATTATAATAAAAGATAATATCTGAAGGAAATTTATATGAATTGTTTTAAATTGATTGTATAGTATTTGTCTTAGCTATATAAAGTCCCAACTAAAAACATGAAATTACTCAATCGTTATCATTTGAACAAATATGAAGAATATTGCAGTTTATTGGTAATACGTTTTACTTTACAAGAGACATTGTGGTATTTTAATGTAAGAGTTGCACTGGTTTACTTTAATTTTTTTTATATACAAATATTTAATTTACAATAAACACAAAATGGTATATATACAAAATTTACAATTTTTTGCATTCAAAACATAGAGTTTACTATTGGCAGGCAAAGTGTTACAAAGGGGAAGGAACTGAACTATCGCCCGGTTCACACTCCACCCACGTATATTGAACAGGTGTAGAGGCTCATCCCTTGTTCCCTGTTTAAGATGTGGTTTTCGGCTTTCTATTTTCCAATCTTTTCACTCTTACGTAGCCCCCTGCACACCAGTGGCCTTACTACCTTGCCCGGGGTCATATGATTAAAAAAAAAAAAAAATAACCCCAAGCAAAGCAGTACTACCACTGGTTCTCAGGGGTTACATAAGAGGAGAGTAAAGAGAAAGAGGAATAGGGGGTGTCGGAGAATGGGTAAGAGAAAGATAGGAAAACTGGTTCGAAGAGAGCTGCGTGAAAGTAGGGGGAAAGGGGAGACGACCAAGATACAAGGGTTGTCGGGGAAAGGACGCTAGTCAAAGAGATAAGGAGATAGTTACATCAGATTCGAATGTGAGTATTGACAAATTTTATACTGAAACTTTTATGTTTATTAAAATATAAAATCCACATCAGTTCCTTAATCTTTCGATGGTGAATGACATTTGTCCTTGTAAGTGCAAATAGAGTGGTGAAAAATATTTGAGGACACACTTTTACAAAGTCGTAATTGGAAGTTGACCTAACGTAATGCTACGTGACATACGCCAATCTTTCAAATTCAAGTTTATGGCGTGCATTTAATATGGCAACTCCCTATCTAACACATGAAAAGGGACGTCGTGTTTGTGGCACGATCTACCAACTACAGTGACTTGCAGAGAGTGGCCAAGTGAACAGTCGGAACAACGAGTGACATTGCGCAGACCCTTCAGTGGTGCCTACGGTGGTGTATACCAAGTTCCTCTTGTCTGTGTTGGTCTAGGAAGTAGTGAGCAACTAGAGCAGGGTCATGTTACTCAATTCTTTCTTCACATTCTTTGAACTCTATCGACGTGTTAGCTCAGGCTCACGATCGAGGAAGTTGCTGTAAGTTTACCCACTTTATCATGGTTGATATGGCCCGGGAGTGGTTGACCCAGAATGTAAACGATCATGTCACCCCTAAACTCATGACTAACACCTTTTTCTGATTTGAATCCCTGGACAGTTAGTTACATAAGGAGTATCATTAAGACGGAGACCAATCTGCAGTTCCATAATTAAAAAAAAAAAAACTTGTTGAAGGCCATCATCATGTAATTTCCCGCTTCATGGTGATGGCGATTTTATTGAATAACGTTTTCTCTATGTTTTTCCAATATTAAAAAAAAACTTTTCCGTTACACCCAATGGTGTGTAGGGCAGCGTTTTTGCTGTTTCCGTAACAAACTGTTTTTTATGGGGCAAGGTTGTTAGACCTGCGTCCTACCCCCAAACCTAGAGGAAAGTGATTTTCTACGCGTAGCTTAGACGTAACATAGGGCCGAAAGTAGGGGGGGGTACCCAGTAAGGATCGAATTCACTACTCAGTTATAATGATACTAACGAGACGAGCTTGCTAACCATTACTCAACGCCGAGGTGCCCTTTTCCAAGATTAACATGTGCGTAATATGCCTGTGAAAAGATAATTTTTTTTCTACTGGATAGCTTTGTTTTTCTATATAATAGAATTTGTTCTCAATTATATGACGCACAATGTAGATATTATTCCCTCACTCGCTCCAATCCCGTAAGCTTTTACTGGACTATGGGATCAGAGCTGTCAACGCTCCAGACATCTTTGATGGTATTGTTCATCATTCACTGCAATACTGACGAACAGACACCACATAGCAATCCTGTACTTTCTTTTTTGCTCCTAACGAATTATTTCTGTTTCTAAATACTTTACTTAGCTTCTGAAATGCATCCTTGGCCACGCTAATTCGCCTTCGGATTTCAGTGTCGCACTTTCCGTCTTTTGTTATAACACTTCTCAGGTATTTAGATTTCTGTACCTGCTTAATTTTAGTATCCCACACTTGTAGTTTACATTTTGGGCTCCACCTTTTGCTGATTACTATGCATTCGGTTTTCTTGTAGTTTATTTGTAGCCCTTACTTTTCGCTTTTTTCAGTTACCTTCTGTAGAAGGTCTTGTAGTTTATTTTCCGTGTCTGCTATCAGCATTGTATCATCTGCGTATCTTATATTGTTCAAACTGCGACCGCCGATGACGAATACTGGCATGATTTCTAGGGCCCTCAGAATAGTCTCGCTGTACAAGTTGAATAGATCCTGTGAAAAAACACATCCTTGTCTTATGCCCCTTTCTATCTTTGTATATCTGCTGAATTCGTTTCCTATCAGCATCCAGGCGGTTTGCTGCCAGCAGAGGTTCTTCATTACTGTTATGTCTTTCCCAAATACGTCGAGGTTGCTGATCGTTTTTATCAATTCTTTGTGGCGTACTTTGTCGAACGCTTTTGCGTAGTCTATAAAATACGTCTATCTTCATTTGTATTGACCTTTCTGATAGCATTCTGAGTAAAGATACCACGTTCTAGTGTCCTTGATGAAGCTGCAATGTTCTTGTACTATCTCTGGCCTTATTCTGCCTCGCACTCTGTTGATCAGGATTCGGATAATCAGTTTTGTTAAGTGGCTCATTAAGCTGATTGTTCGGTGGAATTCACACTAGTTTGCACGTGGCTTCTGCTTAGTTCGGCCGGTATTTCTCCATTGTTGTAGATTTTATTTATCATTTCTGTAAATTTCTGGATGCCAAAAACGTCTTAGGCTGTCAGCATCCCTATTACAATGCCTTTTGGTCCAGTTGCTTTGTTTCTATTAAGTTTGGCCATTGCAGCTTCCACTTCGGATTTTAATATTTCCGGTCCGTCAGTATCTTTGTGTATTGTTAGTTGCACTCTCTTGTCGTGGAAGAGATCTTTTATATATTCTTCCCATCGCTGTATTTCCTCTTTCTCTAATATGATCGTTCCATCTTGGATTTTATACATCTTGTTGAGAAGCATATTCTTTGTCCTGTTAGTTCCCTTATTTTTTGTGCATATCTCCTTCATTATTAATGCTCAATCTCTCTATTTCTGGACATTTGTTGTTGAGTCATTCCTCTTTAGCTTGTCTGCATTTGCTCCTTAATTCCTTGTGTAGTTTTCTGTTTTCCGTTCGATGTCTTAGCATTGATTTCTTTCTCCTTTGCATCATGTCAAGAAACTCTTCAGTCATACATTGGTTTTTTCTTCTACGCCTGATTTCCTTTGGGACAATGTTATTTGCTGATGTCACTAGCGTTTTCTTTAGTCTATCTCATTTCGTTTTTTGCGTTTTTAGTTTGTTCTTCGTATTTGTTTTTCTCACTTTATTTTTCTTGCAAGTCGAGGTCATTCATCAGCCTTTTGTATTGCATTCTGGGTGCTGCACTAGGCTTTTTCGGTCTCCGAAGATTCACCTTTAGTTTGCAAATGACTTGGAGGTGGTCGCTTCGACAGTCGTCACGTGGATAAGTTTTGCATTGAATCATTGTTTTTCTGAATCTCCTGTTTATGGTTATGTAATCAATTAAGTTTTTCGTGTCTCTTCCTGGGCTTCTAGTGTGTTCTTGAAATCAGGTGTTGGTTATTACCTGGTCATTTCCTGTGTACCTTTAAATTCATTTTTCTCCTTTGTCATTGCGGTTTTGTTACACCAAAGTTACCTTCTCTCTCACCTTCCCTCTTTTTACTTACCTTGGCACTCAAGTTTCCCATGATGATTTTAATTTCTCGGGTTTTATATTGAGCCTTGGCATTGTTCAGTATGGAGCTGTTTCCCTATATCATCGTCTAGGCTACACTTTGGAGAGGTCACTCAAGTTTTACCACCGAAGTTCAGAATTTTGACCAAACACAGAGCTAAATTTATCTTGCGAGATAATGCCTACTGTGCTTGTTTAGAGACAATGCCTACTGTGCTTGTATTGGGATATGGTGCAATTATTACTTCAATTTTAAGTATATCCTAAAAAAATATATTTAACTATTGGCCATAAAGCAGATAAAATATATGGCCGTCCTGATAATTAGTAGTTAAGATGATGTATTCGCCTTTAAAATTGGTTCCCCAAAACGGTCATTATTTTGGACTCAACCTTATATATATATATATAAATTTTTGACGTGATTAAAACACACACACACACACACACACACAGCTTGTCTGTAAATCGGGAAAAAGTGTGCAAAGGAACCAATAAGAAAATAAAAAGCTTTATATTAGATAAAATTAAAAAAAAACAAACTGATATCAAAATGCAGAGAGATATATATAAAATGTGTCTGTACACGCAAGTAGAAGAGAGAGAGTGAGAGTAATATATTTGAATAATACGCAAAAAATCAATTTGCATGTAAATAATAAGAATGTACAATCAAATAAAAGGAAGTCTGGTAAATTGTATTCATTGATTATTACGAGATCGATAATAAGACGATGAGTTTTGAAGATTTCTGTTTTCATTTTTATTTTATTTTAAATCTTGAACTGATTATCGTTGATTTGAAAACATATTCTTTGTAAATCCAAGGCATGTGTGAGTATATCAATAATAATTTTATTTAGGCATATATATATATATATATATATATATGTGTGTGTGTGTGTTTTCATATATATAGAAGTGTGCAAATTTTGATGTATAATGCTGGTATTTTAAATATAATCACATGTTTTTAAGTATGTGTACACCTGCGTATTTGTCTTTCGTATTTGTGTTTCTGTAAACGCGTTAAATTTATTTGTGAGTTTAGTGAAAAAAAAAAAAAAATGAAAAAAAAAAAAGCAATTATAGTATAAAACGAACATGTTTTTTTCAGTGGGAACTTAATCGGGAAAAATCTCCCGTTTCTTTCTTGTGTTCCAACAGTTTCAAGAGACAAAATCAGAAAGCATATGAATAGAGTCATGCATTGAGAACAGCATAGGTATCTAGAAACAAACAACGATGCGTTCATAATTCTTGATGTCGTCTTACACACACATGCACGAATAAATATGTTTTTACAGTCGTTAAATGAAGGCGCGAAGAGTCGTTTATGAACACGGGAAAAACAATCAGGGATCATTTTTGGTTATAGTAGCTTGTATTCACCTTGCATTAACGCTTTTTAGAAAAATGTGAATCCATTTCTTACTTCGAGAGTGGCTGAGAAGGCACTAGAAAAACAAACATTCCTCCATAAATATATCCCACCTAAGCAGACAACATCAACTAAATGCTGTCACTTGAGAGCTTACAAACATTGTGGTATGCACTTACAGCTACACTGAGCACACACTCGCACACATGCGTACATAAAATAAGTATATAATTCTGTTTTGTGCCGTTTGTGGGCGATCATGGATCTCCACAATTTCCTGTATAGATGGAAATAAATTGTTTGCTAATGTAAATATGCATGATGCTTATTTTTGGAAACGCTTTTGCTACAACAATGTCCGTTTCGTATCTGGTTAAGATACTCAGTTTGAGATTACCAATCATTTGTGTTATGGTGCAGTGGATATCGGCTCAGAACGAGAAATTGAAGAGCCGAGTTCGAATTCCAGTTGAATTTGTGGCATTCACTTGCGCACAAATGCACTTGGGAAAGATATTTATCTGTTTCTTCTCCTTCCAGCTATGGGTTAAATAGCAGGACTAATTGGGTTCTACAGCTTTGGTTTGCAAACAGATTACCGCAGAAAGAAATGTCAACCTATTGCGGGAAAATGTTCTGCTCGGTCAGCCGTATCTCGAAAGAGACACGATCGCCCAAGCGTGTATGACGTATGGCACTTAACTGACTGACTGAATCATTTGTGACTTTTCTACTCTTCTGTAATTTTTAATGATACTGTTTTTCTTTTCCTAAGTGTCATGTTCCTTCAGAACGTAAGCAATCAATTTGCTATCATCGTAGACCTTAGTAAAGTTTGTCTTTTTGCTAAATCTCCAAATCCATTTTCTGTTGACCAATTTATACAAGCTGGTTTGGTAGGATGTGCGCCACTGCTTTTGTCTGTCCGTCAATGTCATTTTTTTTTAATCGTATCACCTCGAGCAAGGCGGTAATGCCACTGATGTGCAGGGGGCTACGTAATAGTGAAAAGATCGGAAAAGAGAAAGCCGGAAACCACATCCTAAACAGGGAACAAGGGACAAGCCTCTTAACCTGTTCAATAGACGTGAGTGGAGTCAAATACAGTTTATCTTTTGGCATACAGTGCTCAATATTTTGGAGATAGTGCCACATATAATGTAAGAATGTATTTATTATTATTGTACTAAAATGAGTTATTAAAAGTTTCATGGTAAAATTAAGCACATGATAGTATACGTGGATCTCTGCGTCTGGTGGAATTCACAAGAAATTCTTGATTACCAATAGTTGAAATAATTACCAAATGGTAATCGTTTTTAATGGTTTAAATGGTTACCGTAAAATGGTTAAATGGTTACCGTAAAATGCAACACTGAGCAATTAGTTCTTTTGGACGACACATTGGAGGAAATAGATTTTATGTAGCAAAGAAACTAATTGGTAGTTTTACTGTATGGCAAGGTCAGAACCGTCATCCGGCGACTGTTAGCAACAATGGCGTAAAGGGAACACTTGTTCCCAAAATTTGTCCCTCGCCCGGGAAGGAACGACATGAGCAACAGGTGTCTCTGGACCGTTACCCTGCGACTGTGCGCAACAAAGAAAGGATTACCTTGGGGACATGAAACGTCAGGACGCTCAATAACTGCGGACAACTATAAATGTCAAGCAGGAGATGAACAGACTGAACGTCAATATTCTGGGAATATGCGAAACCAGATGGCCAAATAATGGAGACTTCAGCAGCGACAACCACACGTTAATATACGCAGGAGGCAAAATAACGAAAAAGGAGTCGGCTTAATACTGGACAAAAAATGAAGAAATGCGTTTTGGGATACTGCCAGTTCCCCGAAAGAGTTCTCCTGGTCAAACTGAAAGGGATACCGTTCAACAAAGCAATTGTAGTCGTCTATGCACCAACAACGCAAAGCACCGAGGAAGAAATAGAATCTTTTTACTTCACTCTAGACAATGCCAAGGCTCAATGTAAAAGCCAATAAATTAGAATCATCATGGGAGATTTGAATGCCAAAGTAGGCAAGGAGAGGAAAGGTATGACAACTGGCAACTTTGGTTTAGGAATCCGCAACGAACGAAGAGAAAAATGGGTCCAATAGTGCACAGCAAATGACCAGGTAATAACTAACACCTGGTTTCAAGAACACCCACGACGTCTATGGACATGGAGAAGCCCAGGAGGTAACACGAAAAACCAGATAGACTACATAACCATAAACAGGAGATTCAGAAATGCAGTGGTTCAAAGCAAAGCCTATCCAGGCGCCGATTGTGGAAGCGACCACGTCCCAGTCATCTGCAAACTAAAGGTGAAACTCCGGAGATTGAAGACGCCTAGTGCGTACCAACACTGAAATACAACACGCTCGTGAATAACCTCAACCTACAGAAAGAATACACTAACAGCGTGAAAATCAAATACGAAGAACAAATTGGAAGAGGACACTCGAAATGGGACTCGCTAAAGGAAGCAATAGTGACATCAGCAAACAACATTGTCCCAAAGGAAATCAAGCGCAGAAGAAAAAAACATGTGGATGGCTGAAGAGATTCTTGACATGATGTAAAGGAGGCAGAAAATGATATAAAGACATGGAATGGAGTACAGGGAACTACACAAGGAAATAAGAAGAAAATGTAGACAAGCTAAAAAGGAATGGCTCAATGACAAATGTGCAGAAGTAGAGAGATTGAGCAGGATTAATAAAGCTGACATGCATAAAGAAATAAAAGAACTGACTGGACAAAAACCTGCTTTTCAACAGGATGTATAAAATCCAAGGATGGAACAATCATATTGAAGAAAGAGGAAATACTCCAACGAGGGGAAGAATATATAAAAGATTTGTTTCCACGACAAGAGAGAGCAACCGATAATACACAAAGATGAGGACGGACTGGAAATATTAAAGTCTGAAGTGGAATCTGCAATAGTCAAACTGAATAGAAACAAAGCAGACGGCATAGTCATAGAGCTGCTCATAGTCCTGGAAGAATTTGGCATCGAGAAAATTACAGAAATAATAAATAAAAAATTATTTTAGTGGTGTAATACCAGATGACCTCAGCAAGTCGATCTTCATAGCACTGCCTAAGAAGCCAGGAGAAAACGAGTGCGAACTCCACAGAACCATCAGTTTAATGATCCATATAACAAAACTGATCGTGCGAATCCTGGTGAATAGAGCGAGAAGCAGAATCAGGCCAGAGATAGGATAAGAAAAGTGCGGTTTCGTCAAAGGCACTGGAACAAGAAACGCCATCTTTATGATTAGGATGCTTTCTGAAGGGGCAATACAAATGAAGAAGGACTTATACCTATGCTTTATTGATTATGCGAAGGCGTTTGACAAAATACGACACAAAGAATTGATGGAGATGCTCGACAGCCTTGTCATATTTGGGAAAGACTTAAGAGTAATCAAGAATCTTTACTGGCAGCAAACTGCTTGTCTACGGACAGGTAACGAATTCAGCAGATATACAAAGAAAGGGGCGTAAGACCATGATGTGTCTTTTCACTGGATCTGTTCAACTTGTACATCGAGAATATTTTGAGGACCCTAGAAGTTATGCCTGAATTCGTCATCGGAGGCCACAATTTAAATAACCTAAGGTACACAGAAGATACAGTGCTGATAGCAGACACAGAAAGGAAACTACAAGACCTCCTACAGAAGGTAGCTGAAGAGAGTGACAAGAAAGGACTTCAAATAAACTGCAAGAAAACCGAATGCATGGTCATCAGTAAAAAGGGCAGCCCAATATGCCACATACAGGTGGGGGATACTAAAATCAAGCAGGTACAAAAATGTAAATACCTGGAAAGTGTTATAACAGAAGACGGAACGTTTGACACAGAGATCCGAAGGCGAATTGGCATGGCGAAGGAAGCATTCCAGAAGCTGAGTAAAGTATTAAGAAACAGGACAATTTCGCTAGAAACAAAGAAGAGAGTACTGGATTGCTATGTGATGTCAGTTCTTCAATATGGCAGTGAATGCTGGACAATATCATCGAAGATGAAGGAAAAACTTGAAGCCACTGAAATGTGGTTCTACAGAAGGATGCTGCGAATATCATGGATCGAGCATGTGAGCAATGATGAGGTTTTAGAAATGATAGAAACGAAAAGGAAATTAATACTGAGCATCAGGAAGAGACAACTCAAGTTCCTGGGACATGCAATGAAGAAGGAGGGCTTGGAGAACCTGTTACTAACATGCCAGATAGAGGGAAAAAGAGACAGAGGAAAGCAGAGGATAACATATTTGAAGGACCTGATCAAGTGGATGACGGAACGAGGGTTTCATGATGTAACAGGAGAAAGCGTGCTAAGAGCCACCAGGGATAGGGAGACGTGGAAAGCCATGATCGCCTACGTCTTGAAAGGACAGAGCACATAGAAGAAGAAGAAGAATGTCAGTTCTCAAGTTGCAAATGCGACGTAGCAAAACTAATATGTAGCCGGTATGAGACGTTCATCTACAATTCACATATTCTTCACTCCTGTCATTTTCAGGCTATCAATTGTTTTTCTTCATACAGCACTTCTTACTTGGTTAGCAGTTCCATCAAGTTAAGGATACTGAAAAATCCCTCAAAGAATTCCTTGAAGGAAAAATATGAATAAATAATATATGAACAAAAAGAAATCTTTGGAGGAAGATAATTTGAAATCTTAAAGTAAAAGTTGAAAACCTCTTTAAGAAAAAAAAACAAAACAAAACAAAAAAGCAAAAAAAAACCAAAACAAAACAAAACAAGAAACAAAACAAAACAAACAAAAAAACCAAAAAACCAAAAAAAACAAAACAATAAAAACAAAAATACAAAACAAAACAAAAAAAACAAAACACAAACAAAACAAAAACAACAACAAACCCCCCCCCCCCAAAACAAACAAACAAACAAACAAACAAACAAATTACTTACAGTAGTAATTTAAAATCGATTTGCTCCTTCTTTTGTCACATCGCATCGCCAGAGTGGTAGGGGAGCTACATGGTGGTGTACTCAATAAGAAGCTTCCATTTGATCCAGTCATTGGCCAGACGTCATCCATTTCTTTGGTGTCTCTTTTCCATTCTTCCTTTTACCGTTGGATGTGCGTTGTGGTGCAGTGGATATCAACTCGGAACGACAAATCGGGGAGCCGGCTTCGAATTCCAGTTGCATCTGTTGCATTCACTTACGCACAAATACCCTTGGGAAAGCATTTAATCCGATTTCAAAAAGGCGCTCGACCGCGTACAGCACGATACACTGTGGGCTATTACGAAGAAATATCACATCGGCTCTGAGCTGATTGTTACAATTCATCAGCTCTACAATCCATTAGATGATTTCTTCCTACCCCCAAACGATTGGGAATCGATTTAAGCTGGGGTAAGGTGAAGCGGAGGTAATATGAAATTGATACACCTATTTTATGATGGTATACACAATTTAGCCAAAATGTGACATAAAGTCATAGATAGGAAACGTAATAATAATCTTATAAATTCATATGAAGTAAAGATAAAAAAAATGCTTGTAATTTTTCTACTATCTTTCGAGAGGGTAATGAAATGTGTGTACTTATGATAAAGATGATCCGAAAAAAAAAAAAAGAAGATAAATAAAAAAGTCCCCTGTAAAAACTTTCGTTGGTCTTTAACCAAACTTGTATAAATTAAGACACACACACACACACACACATTGGAACTATAAAACAATTTTCAGTTCACACCTTAAGCGATTGGCAGATTACACACGCACACACACACACACACACACACACACACACACACACACACACACACACACACACACACACACACAGCCAGCACTATTGTGAGGATCGAATGCACCACACTTTAAATGGTTTTGCGTTCCATCTACCAACTTTTAGAGACACCTCGATGTGGTGTCTTTCTAGAACGATTACGACTGAGTAGTCAGTTCGATCCTCACTGGGTGTCTCATACTTTTGGCCTTGTTCCACATCTAAGATACGCTTAGAAAATCACTATCAACCTACGTTATGCAACCAGTATAAATTTGTCTCTCGATTTCTACTTATGTAGGTCCATCAGTAAGTCCGTGGCTTAATTATAAGAAAACCATTTATTTTACATATATTTATTTTTCGTGATAATTTCTTTCCATGTTAATCGTGTATATTGAAAGAAACATTATGCAGCGAGAATTTCAGCTCAAAATTCGTTTAATAGTTATGTGTAAGTCTACAGACTTATTGATTCAGTCCTAAGAGCTATTTATATTGATAGAAATGGATAAGTAGATAATGTTTCAGATAGATGAATACGATATATTGAGATTAGTGTGTTACGAATTCGAGAAAATGCTGTGTACGTCCGTCTGTGTTCTTGCATTTTGTGTGTGCGTATGCGTTAGGAAGAGTAATGAGAGAAATACACACACACACACACACACACACACAGAAAGAGAGGAGGCAAAGAAAGTCAACAGAAAAGAAATAAACTGTTAACAAAAGCCATGAAATAAAAATGGTAAACATTCAAACTGCAGACGATTACCTTCCTTGCAGCATTCAATGATTTTGATAGCTTATCAGTAATAATAATAATAGTAATAATAATAGTAAATACGAAAAAGGATTTGACGCAATAAAATCAGGTGTTTTTGAGAATTATCGGCTGCAAAAAGGAAGGTGAACTTAAAAGACTTGAATTATTTGCTTTTCTTTTGGAATATGTCTCGCGGCTGGGTTTATTTTATGTCAACATAAAGTAAATTAAAAAAAAAGAAAACAGAAACAAGAAAACCTTTGAAAACAAACACACATTGAGACACGCGCATGTGTGTTTGGAATATTTTTCTTGTGTCTATCTACGCCCATGTAAATGTGTGTGAATTTTGTTATGATTTGTTTTTAGCTTAAAAAATAAAAGAAAAGAAAATCTTAGGGAACTTGCGAAAAAATCCAAATTTGAATTTATATTTTTATACTTAAATTTCAATTGAAGAGCTGTCTTGTAATATTTGTTCACATTAATACGACTTATATTACCAATAAAATAAAGAGCGAACAATAAAACAAAAATTCCTCAAGGAATTCCAGAACGCTGCCATGTTGAACTCCTGCACATGAAGATATATTTGTATATTTGATACACACATATACAGATGCTCCACAACATGAAGTATATATATATATATATATATATATATATATATCCAGGTGAAGAGGACTCAAGGTTTTACTATTTTGAGTGCCCCGGCATTTATTTTATTATGAACAGTGCTCCATAAAATAAAAATTATAGAGCTTAATATAATTATATAGTTATGAATTAATTATACATTGCGACACGGAAATTTCTATAGAAATTTCTGTATCGCAATGTACAATTAATTCATGACTAATATATAATATATATATAGTTACATAATATATAGTATATATGATAAATACTTCTTTTTCTATTATGTGCCATGTCCTTTCAGAACTTAAGCGATCATGGCCCTCCACATCATCCTATCCTTTGTCGCGCTTAATACCCCTTTTCCTGTTATTCGACTCAATCCACACTCCACCATCCATCTGCTCATGTCCATCAATTGTTGTGCATTGTTTTCCATTGTTTCTCTTCTCTTCGTCCTATGAGCATCAGGTTCTCCAAGCCCACCGTCCTCATTACGTGTCCCAAAAACTTCAGCTGTTTCTTCCTGATGTTAAGTATCAGTTTACTTTTTGTGTCCATCCTCTCCGAAACCTCATCATTGCTCGCGTGTTTTCTCCATGGTATCCTTAGCATCCTTCTGTAGAACCACATTTCATTTGCTTCAGGTCTTTCCTTAATCTTTGATGAGATTTTCCAGCATTCTCTGCCATATGGAAGGACATACATCACACAACAACCCAGTACTCTTTTCTTTGTTTACATCAGCACATAAAATACTGTGTATATACAGGATGAAATGTGTAAACTGTCGCCATTTTAAATTTTAAAAATTTTGTCGACTGCACAGTATAGTATAGTCAGTTGGGCACTGTCTGTGAGAAAAACAGTACTATGATGCAATTCACTCCTCCATAAATTTGGAAATCACATGTTATACTGATTAGCGTTCGCGCTGGAAGCTTCAATATGAACATTTCAGAGTGCTTGAGTGTTAACCAGAGGATTCGGAAAGAGTTGGATGAGTCTAATGGTGATTACGAAAGTCTATGGAGTTATCCCTAGTGATGGTGGCGTTATGCTTCCTTTCTTCTTTTCACGGAGTTTCAGACTCAATTTGGAGGTCGATATCCAGAGGAAGTAGTGCTTCCATGGGTCAGGAGAGTGGCTGCTGGAAGACCCTATGTCTGGCAGTAGGACTCTGCACCATGCCACACAAGCAGGAGAACCCAGACATGGCTGTCAGACAATTTCTGCGATATATAACTCCATATATTTGGCCACCTTACTTCCCAGACTGTGCCCCTTGATCATATGTGGGGTGCAGTTGAACGAGAGACCAAAACCCTCCTTGTTACACTAAGGATGAACAGAAGACATGAATTATGACAGCATTCACTAACTTAAACAAGGAGATCGTCCAGAGGAAATGTAGGAAATTCTGAAGTCGTTTGGATGCCCTGATTGAAGCCAATTGCGATGTTATTATCTATTTAGCATTTCAAGATATTTTTGTGAAATTTGGGTAAATATATTTCTTGAAATTAAATATCAGGGTTATTTTTATTTGTGCGTAATTTAGACAATTTATCCCTTGCCCGGTGAGTGTGTGTGTGTGTGTGTATATATATATATATATATATATATAGTGTGCCAGCTATTTTTAACACATCTTTAATGGACCATAACATCAAGAACGTAATGTTCATTTCTCAATCAGTTTGGCGCCATGTATTTAATCCATATGAAAGTCTGGACCTGCTGAGGCTATTTAAGAACATGACTCTAGATTTTATGTTAGTGTTTTGGTATTGTAGCGATTTGCTATGTTTGGCGAAACTATCCCTAACACAGTTTATTTTATGCTAAATTTCCTTATCTCTAGTACTAAATTTGTTATAACTGATCCATAAACTCAGGCATTTGAAGTGTTTAGTATTTACTAATTTGAAGTATTTAGTATTTGCTAATATCACATTCAGAAATTTCATAATGAATTCAGGATATGTGTCATCATTGCTTTCATCTAAATTTCAAGGTATAGTTTCTATATTAAAAATGTTTCTCTTTAGTTCTATTTCTTTGAATAATTGGTAGAAGATGTTGCTTTTACTCAAAGATCTTTATTATCCTATGATGTTATTTATGAATACCTATGTCTCCTTCCTCATCAGAACATTGGCCTCTGGAGGAAAATCAAGATCATTGTTTCGGCTCACATGAGTCATCTTCAGAGAGGTTATTAAGACGGTAATACAGTAACATCCACCATCACTGACGATTTTATTTTGTGAGCCGAAAGCTTAGAACCAAATTAATAAAAAATTATCCAAATGTTGGAGAATTTTTGTCTTTATTTTCAACTGAAATTAAAGCCAAAATACGACGTTTAGAACGACTCATGATTAAACATAATAGACATTCATTGTCTCTTATATTGAACAGTATATGTTTAGAATATATATATATATATATATATGCACGGTGATATTATCACTAATTTGCAGGGGATTACAAGAAGTGACAGAGAATGAAAGCTAGTGAAGGGAAGTGAGGAAAAATATAAAGGAATAGGATTAAAAAACTGAAGATGGTGATTGATGTTGCATTTACATTTTTGAAGATTGTTGGTGACAGGCAAGCAAGGGAAGAAGTGGGACAAAAGAAACTGTTGAAGTAGAAGTGTCGGTTGCATCTTGCTAGTTCAAGAGTAAAAAAATAAATTTGTATGCCAATTTATTAAGGTGCTTAAATTAATGTAGCCGAGGCACTAGGGAAAAAGCTCATCAGACAGAACAGTTGCCATGGAAATATTTGTAAAAAGGACAGGGAAATTGACTGAAGTCGAGATGCCAGATCAGGACCAATTATATTACAGAATCTTCTTTGAATTTTACCAAGAATCTCGAGATATACAGCAGTATTCAATGTACGGACAAATGGTAGATTTATAAATGTGCAAGATGGATTCAGACGATACAAATGTTCTGGCAAGGCACAATGAACCAACTTTTCTAGCATTTAGACATCACAATTGATTCAATATCCGTTTCATTCATGTAAGTGGAAAGCATGAGCTCAAGATGGCGTATCACTGTTTCGCTCCTGGAGTTCATCGTAAACCATGCTGGTGGCAGATAGAAAAAGTTTATCTGTGGTGATTAAAAGAAAGTAGTTTTTTGAAAGCAGTTTCGATCTTCAAACCGATTTATCGCCAATATTACCACTCTTTTCTTATAAATATAGCGAATTTAGCGCACACACACACACACACTAGAATTACTTTACGTGTGTTCGTATATGATAATATTATGTATATGTGTAGATCGGAAAATTCAGCTTTGCCGAAAGTGGAAAATAAGTGATATTCTTATTAGGGAAGAGAATGCAAATTCGAAACTTAAATAAATAAATAAAAAAAAGATTTGAAGCTTGTGAAAAGGTACCTTTTCCAATCACCTCTAGGAAAGAAACAAAAACTAAACTAATAAAAAAACGAAAAGACACAAATAAACACAAAAAAGCAAGAAACAAAAGCAAAGAAACAAAGAAACAAAATCTAATTGTTTTTGGTTCTTTGGAACGTGTTAACGCAACTTCGGAAGTTCAATTCAATATTTTTTCTGCTTCTTCCATGTAAAAAAAAAAAAAAAAAAAAAAAAAAATGAAAAAAAGAAAAAGAAATAGAATAACATTAAATTTTCAATTTTTGGCTCAGCTGCAGAAAAAAAAATCGTTATCACTCGAATGTTTTCATCAAGGTATTTGACGATTCCGTCATGGACAGAACGCAGAAATGAGCGTCAAATTTGAAATTATTCTATTTTATGTTCTCTATATGTATTTTACACATTTTGTTACGATGTCAACATTTACAGACACAATATTAATTTCTATCTTACATGCATCACACAGCACACTTACCATTTCGATAATATGTTTGTACGAACATAATCACACACACTTAAATACAAACAATGTAGTCTGTTTCCTTATATAACTGCATGAATATAATCATCATCATCTCTCTCTCTCTCTCTCTCTCTCTCTCTCTCTCTCTCTCTCACACACACACACATAATGTGCGTTTGGGAGTACTTAGGTAGCAGTTCTAAATTAATACACGTTCGATTAAAAGCAATAAACAAGAAATGTTTTCTTAAGTTTTAATTAACCGTACCGGCTTCTGTAACAGTAAACATAGTGTTTACAAAAGTAATTTGACATCCAACTTTTATAGTAATAACAATATTCATGGTTTATTTTAAGGAAACATTAAGCATTTATTAACTGAGCAGTCAGTGCCTCTCAATGTACGCTTTTCTTTTTATCTGGGATCAAAGCGTAGAAGCATATTTTTTCTTAATCTCTAATAATAATTGTAAAATTAGCCGTTTCATTATAAGGAAACATTTGACCGAGCAGCCAGTGATATTGTCGGTTGAAATTTTAAAAATCTTTCTATTAAAATAATTTTTCAGGAATATAGGATACTCAAGTTCAGTAACTGTTATAGTTTTTTTAGTATTGATGAAGGTTTTTTCTAAACTTTTGTTTGAAGCAGTATGTGTGGAATGTCAACATCTAGATTATATTATTACAAGTGGGGCCGTGCCGTCAAAAATGACGAAAACATATTCATATTGGTACGCCGTCTAAAATAACGGCAACATATATAGGGATGTACCTACTACTGAATATCTTACATTAAGACATTAAAAAAGTATCCAAAAACCCTAACCCTGACCGTAACAGTGTTTATTATAATAGAGAGGATGTGTGTGTGTGTGTGTGTGTGTGTGTGTGTGTGTGTGTGTGTGTGTGTGTTCGTTCCATCTTCGTTTATATATATATATATATATATATATATATATATATATATAAAGTAAAAACATACCTAGTGAGCCAGACAGACCTACCTAGGTTTCACCTAAACGGATCGTTAAATAAAGCTGGCTGGTTTTCCCTGAGAATTCGTTTAGGTGAAAACTAGGTAGGTCTGTCTGGCTCACTAGGCATGTTTTTACTTATTTCGCTCTACCTAAGTATTGAGCGCTTTTTGTTAGTTGATTATTCGTATCAGGGTTTTTTCTTTGGTCTACGTGCTGACTAGTAAAAACATACCTAGTGAGCCAGACAGACCTACCTAGGTTTCACCTAAACGGATCGTTAAATAAAGCTGGCTGGTTTTCCCTGAGAATTCGTTTAGGTGAAAACTAGGTAGGTCTGTCTGGCTCACTAGGCATGTTTTTACTTATTTCGCTCTACCTAAGTATTGAGCGCTTTTTGTTAGTTGATTATTCGTATCAGGGTTTTTTCTTTGGTCTACGTGCTGACTCAATCCGAACCCTTTGGACTGATGTTCATGTACTTTGCTCTTTTTTTAAAAACCATTTCTACCCTTCTTCGTAGATTCGTGGAAGGTTTTTCGACACGAGTATAGTTATAATCTCATACATATATAGATATATACTCTTCACTTCTCATAACAAAAAGAAAAAACGAAAAAGAAAAGTAATAAGTCATTGTTAATGAGCAAAGATGCGACAAGAGTGAGCTTTCATAACTGGTAGTAAAGATAATGAACTGAGCCGACGCTACTTCGCTATTGTTTCTCTCTCTCTCTCCATGAGTGTGACAAGAGCGATATATATATATATATATATATATATATATATATATATATATTGTTTATTTGTAAACGAGTTATTACGCGACCTATGTTTCTACCATGTGGTGTCTTCAAGCGATTCGCAATAACTTATAAATCGCCTGAAGACACCACATGGTAGAAACTTAGGTTGCGTAATAACTCGTTTACAAATGAACAATATTAAAAAGTTCTACAATATAATTGTATTGAACACATTTTAATACAACTGAACTGTGTACTGGTCTAATTTTATTATGACCAAAAACTAAATAATTAACAATTATATACATACATATATACAACAGTCCTTATTATAGTAGAGATGATTTTCACTTTAAATTACATGTGGTATCTATTTCAGTTGTTACTGCCGTAGAAAACACTCAAGTTATATGTCTTTTTAATTTGATATAATTCTTTGTGATTCTGCAGCGCCAGTCGATAGGGTTCGAATAAGGATAGTCTTCGCTAAGATTGACAAGCTTTATTCGATCACACTCATTGTTAATCATTTATCTGAAAATCATGACATCTACATTAAAGTCTCGATCTGATGAGGCTATTTAAGGACATGAGTAGATTATTTTGGTTTTGTAGCAGTTTGAGGTGTTGGGAGAAACTAAACCTAGCATAATTAACAAGTATGTTCATTGGTTATAAAAAAAGTATAAATCTTAGTTGATCTTTCAAAAAGATTCAGTGCAATATATATAATTATAGTTTTTCTTTTTTAATCATTACAATTTTGGATTTTGAAAATGGGTTAAAAGAATAACTGAAAGTTGCAAGTTGAAAGGTTTTTTTTCCGCATTTATTAAGTACACTATTTATTTTTTGGGTATCCCGATGTGGTGTAATGGTTAACAAGCTAGTCTTGCTAGAACCTATTACAACTAAGTAGTGTGTTTGATCCTCACTGGGTACCCCA
>JBBBDQ010001938.1:125000-131820 GCA_037127315.1 Ascarosepion bandense | reverse complement strand
TATATATATATGTGTGTGTGTGTGGGATTAATACAAATAAACTAAATAAAAACAAGTAAATTAATCCAAGTAAACAAATAAAAAGACTAAATAACAAAACACGCCCACCAAAATAAACGTAAGAACAATAGTTTGCCTATAAAGCATCACTGACTTGAATATATGTAAAAGTCGAAAAAACACTACAAACATGGTTTGACGATTGAGTTTAGGATGAAACAGACTGTCACCTTTTGGTGTTGACTTCAATATCCACTTTTATATTTACATACACTTTATCTCTGATGTTGAGCACCTAAATCGATAAACATAGCATACCTTAAAACTATATTTTATTATATATAATGAATGATCGAATTCCAGTTGAATTCCTTGCATTCACTTACGCACAAATACCCTTGGGAAAGATATCAATTCGTCTCCTCTCTTCAGTTATGAGTTAAATAATAGAACAAATTGGGTTCTATAGCCTTGGCTGGCAATCAGTCTACCGCAGAAAGCAATGGCAACCTACCGCGGGTGCCCAGTCAGTCATGTCTTTTTCGAGACATGATCGCCCAAAGCGTGTATAACGTATGGCACTTAACTGACTGAATGAATTATAAAAAAAAAAAAGGAACGTTTATCAATCTAAAATATTTTACTTTTATTAAAGCTTCATCAAAAAATGAGATATTAAGAAAAAGAATGAATTCTGGTATTTTTATTCTTGTGCTGAATTTTCATTGATTAATCATGTTTCATGTGTATTCGACTTGTTAAACAAACGTTAGTATAATTTGGGATTTTCTAAATTCATTCGCACTTTCAAGAAATTAGATTGTTAGAGAGATAAGCGTTTCCTATTTGCTTTTTTTTTTATCTTATTCCGTCTGATTCCGATCCTTATTTGATTCCAACTTCTATGCTCTCATTACAATTGAGCTCTCTAGAGAAGAAAATTTTAAAAACCGTTTCCACTTCTGCGATATACGCATCACTCTTCCGAAATGAATTGAGTTCTTTCGGTGACTGGCGTGTGTATACACTGCTTATATACAACACGTCAAAATTTCCCTTCCTTGATTCGATGCGCCTATAGCTTAGTGGGTAGCGACTCAGACTGACACCAAATCGGTCGAGTTTTGATCCCGGCCAGAAACAAGTGGATGTGTCTGATGAGCTGTGATACAGCGAAACAGGCTTGTATGTGGATGACACACACACACACACACACACACACACACACACACAGATATATATATATATATCAGAGTGAATAAGGAACGAAGAAAAATGTATAACGTCCAAAACATTAATTTAAAACAGTGCTCGATATATAATATAGAGCTGTGAATATTTATTATGAATTATATTGTAGAAATTGTACAATTTTTTTAATCCACTACAAAGTGTACATTTTGTTTCGACATTGAAATTACAATGTCTCATCAGGTGGTATGGAAAGCCACTTTTCTCATATTTTAAATATACAAAATTAGGTTAAGTATAAAAACTGTGTTTAAATACAAAAATATTCCATAGTTGTATAAATAAATATTAAAGATAGGTTCGATCTCATCCCTCCCCACCCTTACACCGCCTTACTCTCTTCCTCTACTAAACCCAAAGAATAAAGTCTAGTCATGAGGCCATAAACCTATACCCATCTTCTAATGTTAAATCTGTCAACAAAATTCCCGACACTTTCATTAATCAATTATATTCCCTACCCACCCCACTTTTTCAAAATTCAAACGGACAATTTACAAGACTTATTCCCTTATCACTAACCCCCGCCAACATCCCACACACAACTCGCCAAATATAAGAAAAGAGGGTTTCCATTTCTTTCCACACCACCTGATGAGACATTATAATTTCAATGTCAAAACAAAATGTACACTTTGTAGTGGATTAAAAAAATTGTACATCTTCTAAAATATAATTTACGCTCTCACACCCTGATTGAGCACAAGAATGGTAGACTTTGAAAAACAGTAGCTACTCTGGCATCTACGCATCGTTCATTCAGCAATGAATTAGAACACTCTCAGCTATTGGGCGTGTATAATGATAATATACACGCTAAAAAGTCTGCCTCCTTCTACCGAGCGCCTATAACTCGGAAGTAGAATCGCCGACTGACGCCAATTCGGTCGGGTTTCAATCCTGGGTAAAAAGCAATCGGATGTCCAACCGTACTGATGAGCTGTGATACAGCGAAACAGATCTGTCTGCAGATGACTATATATATATATATATATATATATATATATATATATATATCTCCAAGTGTAGAGTAGGTATGGATGGAATAATATTCCGTATCCAAAGAAACACTATTCTTAAAAAAAGTGCTCAATACAAGCCCTCTACCTCGAATGGCTCGGGATCTTGTACAGAGTGAACCGTACTATAGAAAAAAAAAGTTACTTTTCGGTGTCACTTTTCTTTTGCTTGCCACTGTATCGGTTGAATATAAAGTTTTATTTCAGTTAATGAGGAAGTTCTCAAATGTAAAACTTTTAATAACATATTAATGCGTTTATGTGTTTCCGCTCGAAGACACACATTAGCAAGTTTGTATGACTTACTCACTCACGTGCATATGGTTTGACTAATCGAATGTAAGCACACGGATCAGCTCGTAAAACAGACTTTACAAGTATACGAACATACTAATAACAAATAACAGAAATCGTACAACAGTTCTTAACAAAAGTTACATATATATAAATTTCTGAAATGAGAAGTTATTCACATTTAGATTAATACCCTTGTATTTGCTGCTAGTATCACAACAAAGATGAGGACATTAGTCCAAATGTAAATAAAAGTTTGTCTCATAAATCAACTTTCAAAATCGTGATTTCCGAGTACACAGTTATTGAAGGAAATTATGAAACCGTTTACACCACAAAGTAATCGAAATTCATACAAAGACACGAATTTTTATGGAGCGGAATATATATATATATATATATATAATTACCTATGTAAAAATAAAATGCGATTTTTCTTACTTAAGACAACACTAGAACAGTATATGTCTGGAAAACCGGAAGTCAAAATGACAACTAAAAGAAAAGCTAAAGAAAAAAAAACTAATAAGGAGTGAGTGTGACGTGAAAAAAAAAAAAAAAAACTAAAAGAAAAAGTAACCACAACATTCTATGCATACACGCAGATGGAAGTACACGCACCCATAGAATATGAAAAAAAACTTGCACCAATGAAAAGTGAATATAAAAAATATAAAGATTAAGATAAAAATAGTATAACCAGTTAATTGTTGATAACCCTGACGAGTGGATGGAGTGATTCCCCGAGGGTTTATATACGAAACTTTGGAGTTAGGATGCTGAACGTAATATATATATATATATATTACGTTCAGCATCCTGGCTCCAAAGTCTTGGCGATCTTGCGATTTTTTTCGTGTGTGTATATATATATATATATATATATATATAGCAACTACAAAATTCTGTGGAGAAAGACTAAAAGAGATAACAAATCTATTACACATCCAAACAGTCGTCCAAGCCCATATATTAGTAACAAATGCGATCAACTGGCTAGCAAAATAGCAGTATTATATTTTAAGCCCCAAATAGCCACTGATTCATTTATGTATGACGAAATTGGGCGGTCTTTGTGGTTTGTATTGCTAGTTCTTCTTTTTGGATTTTTTCAGGGTGGCACTGTGGTTATTTCCAGGGTCACCAGTAAAGAGAGATTTTGTGGAAAAGGTGTACATATTAATGTCAAAGACGAGAGAGATAAGAATGAAATTAAACACAATACTGAGCCTATAACGGCAACATTTTATTGCTTTAGAAAAATTAATTATGATATTAATTATATTTTAAGATATAAGTTTTAAATAAAAGTCTACACTCTTGTTTAAATTAATTGACACAGTTGCTTTAGTTTCCTTTCTGTCATCATACCGTCAGTTTTAAAAACACATGAGTGACAGGGTGTAATCGATTTCTATTTATTCCTCATATTAAGTTACTTGCAGTGGTGTGCAGTAATATGAATCTATTTTCCGGGTGTATGATGAAAAATATGATTGTATCATCTGTGATTGCATCAGATTTTTATTACGCCTAGATACTATTGCATCGACTGTCGATTAGTTGTTTTACGGCCAGTGTTTGTAATGGACGTTACTCCAAGGAAACGTGCAAAAATTGTAACGTTACCCGAACACACGCAAGTCTTACAGAGATTGCGGATATTGTTAGTGTCAGCCTTTCAAGTGTCAGTCTTATTATCAAAGCGAATACACAAACTGGGATCCATCAGTCGAAAACGTAAAGGAAAATGCAGTTGGAAGAGAAAAACAACATCAAGAGACGACATATACGGGATTAGGGAAAGTGTAAAAATCCTAGGAAGACATTATTCGTTTTGTTTCATTTAATTTGCGCAAGGGTGTACATATAGCCTTATGCGTACGTACTATTCAAGATGTTGAGTCTGACACTGAAGAGGAATTACTTTTATGAGTTACCAACTTAGAGTATTTGCATGCCATGCTGTTTTTTTTTTTTTCACCCATTCATCCATTCACAGTTAGATCAACCAAATGCAGACGACAATTTTACTCCATCAGCTTCTTTTCTCGCACTTCCCGCCTGTGGAACTCCCTTTCATATTCTTGCTTTGCTGACGGCTACACCCTCAAGGAATTTAAATGCAATGTCAATACTCATCTCTTAACTACTTGAATCTAGTTCTTTCTACAGCACCCTGTATATCTTTTCATTTCTCTCTACCTTTGTAACTGTCATCAAACCTGTATTCCCATCCTTCTCTTGCTCCCTTCTCTGACACGCCCTGTAACTGGTTCGTCTTTCTCTTTACTTTCCTCCTGTCTAATTTTTTTACTCTTATGTAGCCCCTCCCCTGCGCATCAGTGGCGTTACAGCCTTGCTTGTGGTAAAACAATAATGTATATATAAATTAAGACACATGTTATTCCATGGATAAGCGGAAGTATGGGCCTATTTCAGGCGAATCATCGTCAGCTTCCGTCTTTATTGTACAAAATATTTTACACGAATACATATATATCCGATTTCTAAATGCAAGCTGCTATCCATTACTCCACCAATGGAGTTCGTTACATTCACTTACGTGCTAATACCCTGGTATGAATTCATCTCTTCTCACCCCCCCCCGGCACCCACTATGGGTAAGTAGCAGGATGGAGTAGATTCTATAATATTTGGTGGCAATCTTTCGAAGTGAAAGACAACTCTGAATTCAAAACCCGAAAAGGATCTTTCAAAAGATTCTCGACAACGAAGAAGCAGCCATCATTAATATAAAATCTCCGATGCCCCTATTTATTACTCCACCGTATTTCCAATTCTAGTTAATTTCATTACATTCAATAACGCACTAATACCCTTTGGGAAAGGTATGAATCCATCTCTTGTATCCCTCGGCTCTGAATATATATATATATATATATATATATATATATATATATATATATATATGAATGGAACTTTGTCTGTGTGTGTGCGTGTCAGTGTGTGTGTATCCGTTACCTATAGACTCCGAAACGGCTGAACCAATTTTCTTGAAAATTTACACAGTTGTACTATAAGCGTCTGCGAGTGTTCTCGCAGGTTTTGAGTCGAGGTACCCCCTATAAATATCGATAATCGAAAATATCAGGTTATAGAAAGAGTGGTCCGATTTTAATCAAATTTGATACACTCATAGATAAAGACATAAGAAACGATATTCAGAGGTTTCCACGTTGCAGTTCTTACAATAGTGCAGAAAATTGGATATCGATACCAGGAAATCAAAATTTGACTTACATCCATTCCTTTTTCTTTCAGTCTACGGTTTCGCTTTAACTGGAAACAACTATTGCTTCTTAGTCTTTCGTGCCAACGTCCAAAGAGTCCGAGCTCCAGGACCATGGATTAGTTTTAAAGCTTTCATTACACCCGATCAACGCCGGGCTATACTGCTAGTATATATATATAATGAATATCTACTAATTAATAACGTTTGAAGTTATATGTGCCTGTAGGTACAGTGGAATCACTATGCAGTGTTGCTTTTATGTTCGCTGTCTATATCTACAAACTATCACTAATACTGATTACTTTTTTTCTTAT
The DNA here is from genome assembly GCA_037127315.1 of Ascarosepion bandense. Classification (NCBI taxonomy): domain Eukaryota; kingdom Metazoa; phylum Mollusca; class Cephalopoda; order Sepiida; family Sepiidae; genus Ascarosepion; species Ascarosepion bandense. The sequence goes on along the minus strand of JBBBDQ010001938.1, from coordinate 125,686 downwards.
AAATATAGCATCTTTTAAACAAACATCAAAGGTAATTATCGTCTGGTGCAAAGTCAGGTGCATATCGAGGGGATATTGAAGTAGAATAGTCTAATTTTGTTACCAAATCTTTATGTAATTCTTGCTGTATGCCGCCTTGCATTGTGAAAGATTAAATCATTTCTTCTTTAATCCACTGTGTATGCTGCCATAGCTTTGCAAAAACTAAGACGTGTTAGTATTTCCTAAATTTCTAAACTACCGCATATAAGAAGTTAGGATAATACATACGTTATTAAAATTGGTTCGCAAAACGGAAATAACTTATAACTCAACTTTACGCGCACACACACCTATGTGTGCATAATATATATATATATATATATATATATATATATATATATATATATAAACTTATTTATGAATGGAACTTTGTCTGTGTGCCCGTTACCTATAGACACCGAAACGGCTGAATCGATTTTCTTGAAAATTTACACAGCTGTACTATAAGCATTTGCGATTGTTCTTAGCTAGGATTTGTGTCGAGGTACCCCCGATTAATATCGAAAATCGATAATCGAAAAAATCGGGTTATAGAAGGAGTGGTTCGATTTTAATAAAATTAGATACACTCATAGACAGAGACATAAGTAACGATATTCAGAAGTTTAAAGGTTGCAGTTTTTACAATAATGCAGAAAATCCAT
>JBBBDQ010001938.1:50000-120000 GCA_037127315.1 Ascarosepion bandense | reverse complement strand
TGTCTCTTTCGAGACATGATCGCCCAAGCGTGTATCATGTACGGCACTTAACTGACTGAATGCTTCGTAGAGTATATTCGACTGTTTAAGTTTATTTAATTAAGTCTTCAGGAAATAATGTGCCTTTATATTTTAATGCCTTGATATTTTAATGCCAAGGTCAGCAGTAGCTCTTTGAGAGATAGTGGTTGCTATCGCAAATCGATCCTTTTTTATTCTTTACCAATCCATGTCTTTCCTTGCAGTAGTTTTCCTAGGCTTGCCAGGTGTCTTCTTGGCTTCACATGACCCAGTTTTCTTAAGTTTTCTTAAAATACTATGAATAACACTTTTAGATTTCCCCACACTCTTTGAAATATCCCCAATCGAGAGTTTATCTAAATTACGTAACTTGACTATCAGTCTTCTAAGTTCCAATGACATCACAGAATTATTCGCCATGTTTACAGGAAAGAGCCGGTGTAATTTAGTAAAATATCCGATTTTATATTCTTACACTAAAAAAAATTTTCAATAATGCAAAATAATTATTAAATTTCATGGATTTATTTAATCGTTCTGATGTTTCTGATAATCTTTCTTTTTCTTATATAATTATTCTTAGAACTTTATCAAAATAAGTTCATTGAACTTTATATTTTGGAATTATATAATTTACTTTTATGTCCTTTTTTTTTCTTGATAAAATATTCTTTGAAGCATTAAAATAAAAAAAAATATTTCATATTTAGACTTTTTCTTATCATCGTTCTGATCTTTATGCACGCTACTGTAAATTAGATTTGTCAGTGCGAGCCGCTATCCATTACTAATTCCACTAGAGTTCGTTACGTGCTAATACCCTGGGTATAAAGGTATGAATCCATTTCTTCTCCCCCACACTCGCTATGGGTAAGTAGCAGGATGGACTTGATCCTAAAACATTTGGTAGCAGCTCGTCGAGGAAAAGGACAACTCTGAATTCAAAACAGGAGAAGGATCTTTCAAAGAGTGTTATCGGTTTTGCACAAGCAAGCCTTCAATACTATAACGTAGTCTAATTCACTGAGCCAGAAATAGGGAAACGGCATGCTGGAATGCTTGGCATTTTCGCCGGAAACTCTAATCATTTCAAAATGGTTGCGTGTCAATCTGAGAACAGTGCAAATAATTCAAAAAGAGATGAATGAGTCTAATGGTGATTACGAAGGCACGACAGTTGGGATAACTCACTGTATTTCTTCTGATTTATCGGCTCGGAACGAGAAACCGGGGAGCCGAGTTCGAATTCTAGCTGAATCCATTGTATTCACTTACGCGCAAATACCCTTGGGAAAGGTATTAATCCGTCTATTCCTTCCAGTTATGGGTTAAATAACAGGACAGATTGGGTTCTATAGCCTTGGTCGGCAACCAGTCTACCGCAGAAAGCAATGGCAACCTACTGCGGGATAATCTTCTGCCCAGTCAGTCATGTCTCTTTCGAGACATGATCGCCCAAGCGTGTATCACGTATGGCACCTAAACTGACTGACACTTGAGTATTTCAAGATATTTTTGCGTAATTTTGTTAAATATAACTGTTAAAATAAGATGTCAGTGTTATTTTAACTTCTGCATTATTTAGGTAACAATTCATCCTTCGCACCCTGAACATGTTTGTTATATTTATATGTGTATAGATATATTAGTCATCCACATACAAGCCTGTTTCGCTGTATCACAGCTCATCAGTGTGGCTAGACACATCCACTTGGTCCTGGTCGGGATCAAAACCCGACCGATTTGGTGTCAGTCTGAGTTGCTACCCACTCAGCCATAGGCGCATGGAATCAGAGAAAAAAATTTGAACGTGTTGTATATAAGCAGTGTATACACACGCCAGTCACCGAAAGAACTCAACCCATTTCTGAAGGGTCACGCATATATCGCAGAAGTGGAAATTGTTTTTAAAATTTTATTCTCTAGAGAGCTCAATCGTAATAATATATTAGTCATCCACATACAAGCCTGTTTCGCTGTGATGTGTGTGTGTGTGTGTGTGTGCATTTATATACATATGTATATATTTATATAGACATATATACTTGTGTATATACAAATATAAATATACATACCTATATATATATATATATACTTTTGTGTGGATGTATATATATATATATATATATATATATATATATATATATATACTTTTTTGTGTGTATATATACTTTTGTGTGTATATATACTTTTGTGTATATATATATATATACTTTTGTGTGTATATATACTTTTGTGTGTATATATACTTTTGTGTATATATATATATATACTTTTGTGTATATATATATATATATATATATATATATATATATATACTTTTGTGTATATATATATATACTTTTGTGTATATATATATACTTTTGTGTATATATATATATATACTTTTGTGTATATATATATATATACTTTTGTGTGTATATATATATACTTTTGTGTGTATATATATATACTTTTGTGTGTATATATATATATATACTTTTGTGTGTATATATATATACATTTGTGTGTATATATATATATATACATTTGTGTGTATATATATATATATACATTTGTGTGTATATATATATATACTCTTGTGTGTATATATATATATACTCTTGTGTGTATATATATATATACTTTTGTGTGTGTATATATATATATATATACTTTTGTGTGTATATATATATATATACTTTTGTGTGTATATATATATATATACTTTTGTGTGTATATATATATACTTTTGTGTGTGTGTGTGTATATATATATACTTTTGTGTGTATATATATATATATACTTTTGTGTGTGTATATATATATATACACTTTTGTGTGTATATATATATACTTTTGTGTGTATATATATATATATATATACTTTTGTGTGTATATATATATGTAAATATATATATATATATATACTTTTGTGTGTATATATATATATACTTTTGTGTGTATATATATATATACTTTTGTGTGTATATATATATATACTTTTGTGTGTATATATATATATACTTTTGTGTGTATATATATATATACTTTTGTGTGTATATATATATATACTTTTGTGTGTGTATATATATATACTTTTGTGTGTATATATATATACTTTTGTGTGTATATATATATATATATATACTTTTGTGTGTAATATATATATATATACTTTTGTGTGTATATATATATATATATACTTTTGTGTGTGTATATATATATATATACTTTTTGTGTGTATATATATATATATATACTTTTGTGTGTATATATATATATACTTTTGTGTGTATATATATATATATATATATATATATATATATATATATATACTTTTGTGTGTATATATATATATATATATATATATATATATATATATATATATATATATACTTTTGTGTGTATATATACTTTTGTGTGTATATATATATATATATATATACTTTTGTGTGTATATATATATATATATATATATATATATATATATATATATATATATATATATATATACTTTTGTGTGTATGTATATATATATATATATATATACTTTTGTGTGTATGTATATATATATATATATATATATATATATATATATATATATATATATATATATACTTTTGTGTGTATGTATATATATATATATATATATATATACTTTTGTGTGTATGTATATATATATATATATATATATATATACTTTTGTGTGTATGTATATATATATATATATATATATATACTTTTGTGTGTATGTATATATATATATATATATATACTTTTGTGTGTATGTATATATATATATATATATATACTTTTGTGTGTATATATATATATATATATATACTTTTGTGTGTATGTATATATATATATATATATATATATATATATATATATATATATATATATACACACATACTTTTGTGTGTATATATATATATATATACTGCATGGGGCATATAAAAGTTTGAGAAGCACGTACCAAGAGGGTTTCCCATACTTACACCATTAGTTTGCGTGTAAATATTGCTATAGCAGTCGTAAAAAGCTACTTTAGTGGTGCAGGCAGTAAGAGCTTTTTCAGAATTTTGGAACTGATAGATGGGGGTGGGGATGAGTTAGGTTTATATACAGAGTTAATCATTATGTCAATAGTTTCAGCAACAGGTACATTAGTAAATAGATTTTCGACATCAAGCAATACGAGGGTGCCATTGTGTGGTGTAGTAGATCTAAGAATTTAAAGGAATTAATGGGTTGACTTAATATTATAATTGGTAGAAAGGGAATTAATGGGTTGACTTTATATTATAATTGGTAGAAAGGTAAGGGGTGATAATATCATTAAGGAATTTTGATAAATGATAAACAGGTGTTGAAATCTGAGAAATTATAGGTCGTAAGGTTTACGTATTTTCACATTACCGTATAAATATTTGGGTTGATAATCACCAATAATTTCGTTCATTTTCATGGATCGTACAACAGCATTGTTGAATGTTATAAGTTTATTAACGTAAGTTTTAGAAGTTTCAGTGGAATTCTTATTTAATCTTTTGAATTTGGATCGGTCATCCATGAAATGCTGCAATTTTGTATGGTAATTTAATTTATCCAAAATTACGTGTTTCATTTATCTGCTTTTCGAATGACGATATTATTGTTGGTTTTAGGTCTTTAGCGGTATTTGCGAGTTTTATTGTGACGTGGTTGTAGATTTTGCGTGGAGAACGGTTTTCTAAACCTTTAGTTCTGAGAAGATGTTTGAGATTAAGTAGCAGTTTTATTAATTTGTCATTTTCCAATTGGCATAATGACTGGTGTAGAGTCTCAATTTCGGTCTTTTTGTGAGAAGGTTAAATTAATTATTTATCTACTATAAAAATATTTTAAATGCCAAATTCATTATCATTAATAATAATTCATCTGCAAAATCTAAACTGCAGAGAATCAGTGTCGTCTAACGAATTTATACGTCCTTTAAAAAACTGTCTTCCTTAGCTATCCAGATCCTTAAACAATTACACTGGCTCTACCACCACAAAATTGACGAGATGATTGACCTCGCACCTTTCCTACAACAGTCCCATCCGGTCTCATTTAAACACACATAGAGATCTTCCAGGACCTATCAGTGATATCCTCGTTGATAATACATACATAATAGCATCATCCACACGCAAAAGATTAAAAATAATGGAGACATTACGGACAAAAAAAACCCAAAGAAATCCTGCAATTAATAACATGAATTATGAACATGGTAACAATGTGCTTACCGTGATCGGAACTTAACATACACAAGACTCTATATGCATATGCTATACACATGTTTATTTACAATTAAAATAAGATGCCTAAAAGTATAGCCGAAAGCGCTCGAAAGTGCAAAACCTTTGGACACTTGTTATATAATTTGAGTTCTGAAAAGAAAAAGATCATCCGAAAATATTAAAAACTATACAAAAACTTAATGATAAAACCTTGTCTATCATTTTTAAGGAAACCTGTCTAAAGTAGAGATTTATACAGGTTTCATTAAAAAATGATAGTATATATACATATATTGTGCATTTAGAGAGATTTGCGTATATATATATATATATATATATATATATATATATATATATATATATGTGTGTGTTTTAATTTATTTGTTTAAAGATTTTTTAAAAACATGTCAGAGATAATCCATTTCGTAAGGGATTTCGTAATATTTCGTATATACATACGTGTGTGTAAATTTATATATATATATATATATATATATACACGTGTGTGTGTGTGTATATATATATATGTCTCTATACATAAGCATATGTGTGCATATATACATATTTGTATATATATATATATGTATATAGCAACACACAAACTAGTGAACAAACAATAAACACAGATACACAAACTTTCACCAAAAACAAAAAGAAACTATGACAAAATAAAAATAATTCTTGGACTAGATTAATAGAATATCACCCCACTCTATATGACTTCTTCTTCTATGTGCCCTGTCCCTTCAGGACGTAGGCGATCATGGCCCTCCACGTCTCCTTATCCCTTGTGGCCCTTAGTATGTTTGTTCCTATTACTCCTGGCAACCCCCGTTCCGTCATCCACCCGACTAGGCCCTGCAAATATGTTATCCGCTGCCTTCCTCTATCTCTCTTTCCCTCTACCTGGCCAGTCAGTATCAGATTCTCCAAGCTCTCCTTCCTCATTGCGTGTCCCAGGAACTTCAGTTGTCTCTTCCTGATGCTCGGTATTAATTTCCTTTTGGTTGCCATTCTTTCCAATACCTCATCGTTGCTTGCATGTTCAGTCCACTGTATCCGCAGCATCCTTCTGTAGAACCACATTTCCGCTGCTTCAAGTTTTGTCCTCATTTTCGATGATATTGTCCAGCACTCAGTGTCGTATTGAAGAACTGACATCACATAGCAATCCAGCACTCTTTTCTTTGTTTCTAGTGGAATTTTCCTGTGTGTTAGTACTTTGCTCAGCTTCTGGAACGCGTCCTTTGCCATGCCAATTCACCTTCTGATCTCTGTGTCGCACTTTCCATCTCCTGTTAGAACACTTCCTACATATTTAAATTTTTGCACCTGCTTTATTCTGGTATCCCCCACCTGTATTTGGCATTTTGGGTTGCACCTTTTGCTGATGACCATGCATTCAGTTTTCTTAAAGTGTATTTGTAGTCCTTTTTTGTCACTCTCCACCGCTACCTTCTGTAGGAGGTCCTGCAATTTCCTTTCCGTGTCTGCAATCAGCACTGTATCGTCTGCATACCTTATGTTGTTCAAGTTGTGGCCTCCAATAGCAAATCCTGGCGTGTCGTCTAGTGTCCTCAAAATATTCTCGCGGTACAGGTTGAACAAATCCGGTGAAAAGACACATCCTTGTCTTACGCCTCTTTCTATCCTTGTAAATCTACCGAGATCGTTACCTGTCCATATGCAGGACGTTTTCTGCCAGTAGAGATTCTTGATTACTCTTATGTCTTTCCCGAAAACGTCTAGGCTGCCGAGCATCTCCATCAATTCTTTGTGTCGTATCTTGTCGAATGCCTTCGCATAGTCAATGAAACATAGGTATGTCTTTCTTCATTTGTATTGCCCTTTCGGAGAGCATCCTAATCATGAATATGGCGTTCCTTGTTCCAGTGTCTTTGACGAACCCGCACTGTTCCTGCCCTATCTCTGGCTTGATTCTGCTTCTCGCTCTATTCATCAGGATTCTGACAATCAGTTTTGTGGTATGACTCATTAAGCTGATAGTTCTGTGTAGTTCACACTCGTTTGCACCTGGTTTCTTCGGTAGTGCTATAAATATCGACTTGCATAGGTCGTCTGGTATTATTCCACTGCTATAAATTTCGTTTATTATGTCGGTAATTTTTTCTGCCATATTTTTCTAAGGCTATCAGCAGCTCTATCACTATGCCGTCTGGACCAGCTGCTTTGTTTTTGTTCATTTTGGCCATTGCAGCTTCCACTTCGGATTTTAGTATTTTCGGTCCATCCATCTCCTTGTGTATTCTCGGTTGTTCTCTACTGTCGCAAAAAAGATCCTTTATATATTCTTCCCATCGCTGGAGTATTTCCTCTTTCTCCAATATGATTGTTCCATCCTTGGATTTTTTGCATCCTGTTGAGGAGCAGGTTTTTTGTCCTGTTAGTTCTCTTATCTTTTTATGCATCTCTGCTTTGTTGGTCCGGCTCATTCTCTCTACTTCTGCGCATTTGTTGTTGAGCCATTCCTCTTTAGCTTGTCTGCATTTGTTCCTTATCTCCCTGTGAAGTTGCTTTTACTCTGTTCCATGTCTTGGCATTATTTTTTGTCTCCTTTGCATCATGTGGAGAATTTCTTCGGTCATCCACTCATTTTTCTTCTGCGTCTACGGCTTACTTAAAAGAAATAAACTTCACATACCATCAGATTCATTATATTCCATATATGGACATAAAATCACTATATACAAACATACCCATCACAAAACGCCTTAACATACTAATTAATCACCTCATGAAATCCAAGGAAAACTTCCACTACCGCTCCACAAAATTATAAAGATATACAAATTAATTATTAGCCACTGTTTCTCTTCTTTCAAGAACACTTTCTAGAAACGAAAATTCGGTTTGCCCATAGGATCACATATTAGTGTTGTTCTCGCTTGCCTCTCCCTGGAATTCTTAAAATCCGGCCATTCACACACATCATATCTAAAAGATCTACTTAATTACGATACATGGATGACGTTCTCTTATTTTGTCCCAGTGATATTAACCTATTAAACACCGGTTTACGGCCATATCACGTTGAACACACCGGTTCTGGTTCGATCACTGAAGTTAAGCAGCGTTGAGCCTGGCCAGTACTTAGATGGGTGACCGCTTGGGAATACCAGGTGTTGTAAGCGTTTAGTGACGGATGTGCGTTGTGGTGCAGTGGATATCGGCTCGGAAAGAGAAATCGATGAACCGAGTTCGAAATCCAGTTGAATACCCTGCATTCACTTAAGCACTGGTACCCTTGGGAAAGGTACTAATACGTTCCTTCCCTCTAGTTATGGGTTAAATAACAGGGACCCTACCCTTAAAAAAACAAACCCCAATAAATCTTGGTACTTGAAAAGAAAAAAGCATTACTAAACACAAAACTTATATAAAAACAATAAATTGTTGAAAGAAAAAGGTATTACCAGCAATAAATAAATAAAATTTAGTTGGCAATAAATGACCCGCCGCGGTTGATATGCCATAAAACAAAAACAACTCACCAACTATTAAACATAATAATGAAATGTTAAACCCACCACCGAATTCACAAACGAATTTGAAACAAACAACTCTCTATCTTTCTTTGACATTTTATTAACACGTAACAATGATAACTTAGATTTTTATTTCTACCATAACCAGAGAATAAAATATGGACTAATCATAGGATTTTACATTAGAGCCTTTAGAATAGGTAGCCTTGAAAATCTAAATGAAGAAGATAAATAACTATAGACGAAACATTCAGACTTTTTCACTACCTACACCATTTCATCCTCAACGGTAAAACACGAGCTTACGAAATACATAAAGCGAAACAAAGCGTATACTTCTAATAAAAATTATACAAATTTCATAATCCTGCCCTCCAACAAGCTTTCAACAAAACTTTCAAGAAACTTAGCCAACCCTAACACTAGGATCGTTAATATCATCTTCAAGACATTGGTGACATAATCAGGAAGAAAAATATACCAAACATCATTTCAAATGCCGGAATTTATAAGAAAAAAGTGTCTACAGTGCAAAATCGTCTACGTGGGGTGGGTGGGGAGATATCACATGACCTAAATCCCGCATCTACGAACACAAAAGAGGCTTGCGTTTAGACAGAAGTTCTAACTTTCTCGTTTTACATCGAAACAAGGTGGGACGTGAAAATATTTTGAAAATATAATAAAAGCATTATTACCAACTATAGAAATATTACATTACTTAGTCATCTTTCAACATTATTCAGGAATCTAACTTATGTCTACCTAATACATAAAATATATGAAAGAATACCAAGTCCATTTTCAAAAAGCTACATAACTATTTGAATGAAAAATTCGAACCAAAACAAGTTTATCACATCTAGCTTCGTTTCACTGACTCACACAGAAGTGTTATCAGCGTTTGACACACACACACACACACACATATATATATATGTATAACATTACCGTTCAGCATATACTTTAGACAAGCGTTTCTTCACAAACACTGGCATAATTTATTATATACTTTACCGTAGAAACTATTCCTCGCATATATATTTCAAAATTATCTATTTCTTTAATACTCATGACACGTATATTAAAACGCACACACATCTACTTATATATTAACTAACGTTACCGCACTACATATACCTAGATAGACAATCCTTTCTTCGCACACACACATGCAATATTACACGATTTATCGAATAAAATATTCGTAGCACATATATCTTCAAAATTATTTAATACACATGACACGTATCTAATCAATAAGAATCAACCCAAGATCATAACACACCAGTATTTAAGTTTCTTTGTTTTTCTTCATTTTTCTCCTGATCTATGAAAAAGCTTTAATGAAACTGAAACATTTTAGATTTACGTACGTTTCCTATTAGTTCTTCTTTAATTTATCATTGTATTGAACTCTATATATCATAGAAGTAGTATAAACTAATAGGTTTAAAGTCCACTGTTTGTAGTGATTTACTCTATTAAGAGTGCTCGATACTTAAAAGAACGTTATATATGGTTATATTTTTATTATAAGTTGAAAATAATAACATAGTTTACTGCAACACAAGAGCCGTTGTGTTTCGGTAATATCTTATTAGCACCCCGTCAGGCAGTGAAATATTTTTTTTACTGTTATGATATATAGAAGCTTAGCAAATAACACAATTTTTTACCAAATCCAGACAATTAAGATTAAGGTATTTTTTGCGGTGAGGGGGTACGGGGACAGGGGAGGTTTATTTTAGTTAGCCAATAGGAAATCAGGTCATAATAGGAGTAATTTGATTACAATCAAATTTCTCCTATCATGACCTGATTTTCTATTGATTAGCTGAAAGAAACCTCCCAAAAAATCCTCCCACTTTAATAGACTGGATTTGGTAAAAAAAAACTGTGTTGTTTTTTAAGCTTATAATAAAAATATTACCATATATATATATATATATATATATATATATATTGATTGTTTAATTACTTAGTTTCTGGACATAATAAAATTAAACCTGTGCACATTTGTGTTAAAAAGTGTTCAATACAATTATATTATAGAACTTTTGAATATTTTTTTATTTGTAAACGAGCTATTACGCGACCCATGAGTGGTGTCTTCAGACGATTCTCAACAACTGATTTCAACGTTTACCGCTTTTTTTGTTCTTTTTTTTTTTAGAACGCTCACGTGGCAGGGAAGTTTTGAACGCGCAATTTTTTAAATTCCAAGGAATTATGACGTTTTCATCCATGGTTGTATGAACTTAAGATGTATTTTTTTTTAGTATGGTTACACTTAGTCATAATTTCCGTTCTTTCATCCGTTCGTTTTTGTTTTGGAATAGCATAATCTCTAACTTTTCTTCCTGGCATAGTCTACACACCCTGCCACCATTGTAAGGCTTAGCTGTTTTTACTATACTCCACGTTATGTCTGGGTCTTTTCCATATTTTGATTTTAATTTCCACACGTGGCTAGCTAATTTTGTACAGTTTTTTAAGTTTTCTATTTTGAATGTAGACTTGTGATGATTGAACTACTTGGTCTTAAAGGTGTCTTTGGTTGAACCCAAATATATTTTATTTTTGCCATTTAAATCATGTACATTTGTCTTGTAAATGACTTATTTTGTGTTGCAAAGTCCTTGAAGTGGACGTTTATTTTTGTCCCTGCAGATGCATTCTTTATTAATGGTCTTGTTTTGTACAGTGCTATCTAAGTTTCTGGCGTTTTGTCTTTTTATGAATTTATCTAAATTACGTGTGCAACTATAACTTAGCTTGATTGTGTTTCTGTTGAAATGTTTGTTTAGTTCTGATACTTTTGGAAAGTGTCTATTTATCAGTTTAAAAAATATTTGTCCTATTTTGGTCTTTATCTCTAAATTAAATGGTAAGTTGAACCAGATAATATTTCGTTTTCTATTATCGTTTTTTGTTTTTCTGTTTGGTTGAAAATTATATTGTAAAATGTTTTTATGGCCAGATTTTCTTAGTACATATTCATAGCTTCTTTTCTTTTCATCAAATATTGTTGTTTCACGACTTATTTGATAGCCTGGGTTCTATTTCCTCGTGAATGCGTCTAATAATACTTTTGGGATGGTTGGATTTTGTATTTATGTATGTTAGCTTAATGTTTGTTTTCATGTATGACAAGACATTGCCAGTTCGTAAATTAAATTCCACATCTTAATATTGTACCACTTTTCTACTTGTTTCTACTATTATATCAAAATCTAGTTTTTTGAATAGTTTGAAAAGCTCTTTCCTTATTTTATCATTTTCTCTTTTGTTGTCTGGTGCTATCATTAATCCGTCATCTTTATATAATCCGTGGTTGTCTACATGGATTATTTTGTTGATTTCATTTAAAATGTATATGTTCATCAATTCTAAAATAGCTGCTCCATCATACCATCCTTGTGGTACATCAAATGTGTCCTTGCTTGATTTTTTGATCCATGCTTTACCTTTGTGGAAAAGTATCTGCTGCAATGTAGGATTATATCAATATGTTCAGATGGTATTTTTATGTGTCTTTTAGCAAAATTAAATGCTTCCATTAAACCTTTTTTCAGAAATTGGGTAAACGTTTTTTATGTCATATTTAATGAACGTGTATTTATTTTTGCATTCGATTTTTTGGAACCAGGAAATGCAATCACTTGTATTATTCCATACGTTAGCTTGAGTGGCTGTTCTTAGCAAGTCACAAATATTTGTTAATATTTGATGGCTTATTTTGTCTCACTTCATTGCCGCAAATCAATACTTTTCTACAAAGGTAAAGAGTTGTGAGTTCAATACCAGGCTACAGCAGTGGTGAACAAGTAACTTACAGGGTTAGAGGGAGATAACTCATGACTACCAAAAGAGGCACTACTACGCAACAAAAGGAGTTTATATACCCCAGTGATTGTAATAAAATGTTCGGTTCGAAATTCCTAGCATCTGAAGAAGTCCGGAGCGTACAACGGCCAAAACATCGTACAAATGGCAACAAAGATGAGGACAATAGTCCGAATAATGTAACTACTATAAATATCTCCTTGTTTATTATCATTATTACTATTTACGCTCTTTCGCTTCAGGACGTAAGTGATCATTTCAATTTGTCATCATCAATGAATTCCAGTGAGAAAGACAATCGAGTGATTTCCTGTCTCTTTACTCACTTCTTTGTATTCAGTTTTCATTCTTTCACATATAATACACAAAATTTTCGTTTAAACCTGTAAACTCCCTGTGTAATATAGGGATACAACTGCACCAGTAAGATATGATCTCCAAGAATTTAAATGTTGGTTGGTTGTTTTGTTTTTATGGCAAATCAACCTCGGCAGATCATTTATTGCCAACTAAACTTTATTTATTGCTGGTAATACCTTTTTCTTTCAACCATTTACTGTTGTTTATATAAGTTTTTTTTTGTCTAGTAATACATTTTTCTTTTCGAGTATCAAGATTCATTGAGATTTGTTTTTAAGGGCAGGGTCCCCGATCCTACCCTTGTTATTTAACCCATAACTGGAGGGAAGGAACGGATTAATACCTTTCCCAAGGGTACCAGTGTTTAAGTGAATGCAGGGTATTCAACTGGAATTCGAACTCGGCTCACCGATTTCTCTTTCTGAGCCGATATCCACTGCACCACAACGCACATCCGTCACGATACGCTTACAGCATCTGGTATTCCCAAGCGGTCACCCATCTAAGTACTGACCAGGCTCAACGTTGCTTAACTTCAGCGATCGAGCGAGAACCGGTGTATTCAACGTAAGCTGAATTTAAATGTAAAGTCAATAGTCATCTCCTATCTCACTAACCTTGATTCTTTCTCTCATGCTCCTTTCTCCGTCCACTCCACTCTCATTAGTATTCTCATTCTTCTCTTACTCACTTCCTGACACCCCTATAACCAGTCACTCTTTCTAATAACTTTCCTCCTATGTAACCCCCTGCAAAACAGTGGCAATAAAATGCTTCAGGCGATATGATTATAAAAAAAATATGGATCAATTTTCCCATCTAACATTTTCTTTCGGTCTATATTTATTTTATGAATTAAGACTATACTAGATATGAATTTTGGAAATTCTTTTTTTTTATACATTGTTTATTTTTCTATAACCCAAAAGTATGAAACCGATTAGGCTTACGTATTTGAAAAGTCATGACTAAAGAATGACGATAGCTACTGCTATATTACCTTCCATCATTTTCAGGTAAATTGTGTCTTTTATCCTAAAACAATGTTTCAGTTTCTCTTTCATTGATTCTTCTAGAATTTTTTTGGCATCTTACAATTTTTTGTTAATGTTAATCTGGAAAGTAGTTTTATATGGTCTGAAAGTACCTCGTTTGAAGATTACGGTGCCTGTCGAAGAACTTTCCATTTCAATTCCAGTATCTTCTTTTACATTTGTAAGGTTAAGACAGTTGTTCTTATGCAAAAAAAAAAAAAAAAAAAAAAAAAGTCACTGGCACCTTTTCTCAGCAGAAGAATTTGTTTCCTTTTCTAATTCATCATTTAAATGAATCAATTGTTCATAGTCTCGTCGCGCCATAAGAATTTGTCAAGGTTCCAGAAATTCGGAATAAGAATTCCCTTTGAATTCAGCCAAACAAAGAAGAAATTTTTACTTGGTAGATTTTTTTGGTGTAGCATGTTGTCATTAAGCTGGCCAAAGTAATTCTTTTGGATCCTCGTAGTTCGTTACTGATAAATAAAATTCCTTTTCTTTCCTTCCACGTTTTCTCTTCCTTTCTCTGTCTTCTTTTTTCATTATTTTTACCTGTCTTTTCTTTCTCTTTTTCTCAATCTTTATCTTTATCTCTCTCTTTTGCTGTCTTTCTTTCTTTCTTTCTTTCTTTAGCTGTCTCTTTCTCGGTTATTTCTTTTCTTTCTCTGTTTTCTCCCTTTCTTTTTTCTTTTCTCCCTTCCTCTCTCTCTTTCTCTCTCTCTTGTAGTACAGTCTAGTTAATAACGCCTGAGAAGAATTCTTTTACGTACTGTGTCTCTACAAAACGTTGGCTATCATGGCTCTCCACAACTTCCTGTCCTTTGTTGCTCTTAATAAATTTTGTCTTTCTTTTATCTCTTCTGAACCCTTTTCCGCCATTCATTTTCTTAAGCTTGCTAGTTAGGCTATGTGTTGTTTTCCTCTTGTCTTCAATCTGTCCTGTGAGTATCAAATTTTCCAAACACACTTTTGTCATAATGTTCCCTGGAAATTTCAACTGTCTCTTCTTCAAGTGTCCTTTGTGTTTTCATTTTCTGTAAAACTTTGGTCCATAGTATTTTCAACAACCTTCGGTAGAACCACATTCTTTTTGCTACAAATTTCTTTTTCATCTCAAAAAGATTATCCAGCATTCACTGCTATATTAAAAAGACTGATATTATATAACACTCTAATAATTTGTTCTTTGTTTCTGACGAATTTTTCCTGTTTCTTAACACTTTGTTTAGGTTTTGGAAGGCGTCTTTCGCTATAATTTCAGTGTCGAGCTTTCCGTTCTTTGTTAAAACACTTTCCAGATGTTTAAACTGTTGTACTTGTTTGATTTTGGTATCTCCGAATTTGTAATTTGCATTTTAGACTGTTCCTTTTGCTAACAGACGTACATTTTGTCTTCTTGCAATTGATAATATCCGACAATTTTTCAACACAAACAACACGGTGTAACAGGAGAAGGCGTGCTCAGAGCCACCAGGGACAGGGAAACGTGGAAAGCCATGATCGCCTACGTCCTGAAGGGACAGGGCACACAGAAGAGGAAGAGTTCTTGAGGCACAAAATGCGCACTGCAACATGCCCATAATAGTTTAGTTGGAAGGTGCGTTGCGCTTGTCAATAGAAAACCTGATAACGCAAGATTGTCTACAGCAAGAATAACACAGGAAATGATTTTGATACTCCGTCTCTCCTGCTGCATACGCCATATTCACTTTTTAGAAATTCTTCTACTTAAAATTTGGAGTCTCGGTATTCGATACAGAAAATTAAAATATTGTTTCGGAACTACTCGTAATTCGGTTGTTTAGAATAAATCTGTGTCGACCAGTAAGATTTTCTAGTCAGAATCCATATAAATCTACCATTCGTCCGTAGATTGAATACTGTTGCCATATCTGCTTGGGTGTCCCTGCTATTCATGTTGATGTTCTCGACAAAATCCAAACGAGGATCTGCAATATAATCGACCCTGACTTAGCAACTCGTTTTCAGTCAGTTTCTCACCGAGGTGATGTGGTTTCCCTCTGTCGTTTCTGCAAATATTTTCCTGGCAACTGCTCTGACGAACATTTTTCCCTGGTTCTCCAACCATATGTATTTACTTGTGCTACTAGATTAGCATCAATATATCACCCTTTTTACCGTCAAAATAGTTAACGGTAATCGCCTCTTCTACCCTAACAGTTTATTTTCTCGCACTTCCCGTTTGTGGAACTCCTTCCCATTTGCTTACCTCCCTGATGGCTACAATCTCAAAAGTTTTAAATGAAACGTCAGTTGTCATCTTCTATCTACTAGATTCCCATCCATCTCTTTTCCTTTCTTCGACATCCTTTGAACCTTGTATTTTTTCTCTCACTGTAACCCACCCACCTGCGCACCAATGGCGGTCCTACATTGCTTGGAACAAAATGATTACAAAAAAAATCTCATAACTTTCAGGAAAAGAATAAAAGTTTAGTAGGAAAAGACAACAATTTTATACAACAACTAAAATACATAAATTTGCTTGAATATATTTAATACGCAATGTCAGCTCTTGGTTGTTATCAAAGATCTTGAATAGAAGATAAACTATATTGCGTACTTATGTGAGAACAGTGAAATGTAGTTACATGTGTGTTTGTCTGAAAAAGTCGGTATGTATATGCATGTGTACTAGTAACGTGAATAAAGAAGATAGGTAGAATTTAGTTGTTACTGTGGACAGTGACGCCATAATCTGAGGTTGTCTCTTTGTAGTTTGATCAGTGCTGAGTTGAGCGTTGCTTTTGCGTGTGGTCTTGAATATGAGCAGCTAGAGTGATGTGGGCCATGGTGGCATGTGTGAGTCTCATTCTTGGGGTAGACTTCGTGATATTTATAACGTTTTTTCTAAGAAATTGGCTTCAGAATTATATTATTTTTTATTTATTTATTCCTATTTGGTCGTAAAACACCACGTCTACTACTACTACTACTACTAATACTACGTCCACATGATATTTTGGCGGTATCTATCTAAATTTATGATGACTAATAAAACAGCCTTTCTGATTTGCATTCTACGGTTTTGTATTGTACGGCTTAATGTGTTTTAAGATGTAACCACTTCATAGCGCGTTATTGATTTTGAAATATTTTGTACATGCGTTTCAGTTGTTTATGTAATTGTCTATAGTGTTAGATATTTCAGTGGTCGCGACAACCTGAATTGCACAAACCGAGAGTGCGTCGAAACATTTTTCATATTACAACCTGTGTAATTTTACTCCTAAAAGTATTGAAGAACTGTCAAGTTATTGTTAATATTTGTGTATATATAACAATATAAAATGTAATTATAATTTACATTTTAGGGATAACGTTGACTAACAAAAATGGAAATTATTAATGAATTAACATAATAGAAATGGTTGAGTGAAATTGTTTTTAGTCTACGTTAAACCTTTATGCACGTATATTAAACAGTTTCCTAAATGATACACCAGGGTTTTGACCTTTAGTTTATCTCAACAAACTTCTCAAAAGTGGTTTTTCAGTTAAAAAGCGCTTGACAAGCAACTTGTCGACCTCTTTCAATCAACAACGCTTAATTATATTGATAGCTTCATTCTTATGCGGAATAGTATTAATGTGTCTGCAGAAGATATGCCCTGTCGGCTGGGGGTCAAAAACAAGCCGACCGCATCCCAAAACAGATGGGTAAACACACGCAAAAAGAACCACCTGTTTACCGAACCTGTGTCTACCATTTTAACTCTCGTATAAAACAGTCTACTCATATACTGTCTTCAAAACTGCAGAAATCGACATTAGATAACCTGGAAAAACAAACTGAATATGCCCTAAACGAAAGCAAAGCAAATTAAACGATTTACTAGAGAAAGTACAAAAATTGAAACGCCAATAATGAAGTTGATCTAAATCTAAACTTATATATAAATGGAACTTTGTCTGTGTGCGTGTGTCCGTTACCTATAGACTCCGAAACGGCTGAACCGATTTTCTTGAAAATTTACACAGTTGTACTATAAGCGTCTGCGAGTGTTCTTAGCTAGGTTTTGTGTCGAGGTAACCCCGATAAATATCGATAATCGAAAAAATCAGGTTATAGAAGGAGTGGTCCAATTTTAATCAAATTTGATACACTCATAAACAAAGACATAAGAAACGATATTCAGAAGTTTCAAGGTTGCAGTTCTTACAATAGTGCAGAAAACCGATAATATATATATATATATATATATATATATATATAAAAGGCAACTTGTTTGTGTGTATGTCTGTTTATCTGTCTGTATGTCCTTTATACAAATCCACAATTTTTATCCGATTCTCACCAAACTTCACACAAATATTCTTTAGGCTGAGTCTGAGCTCCAGGACCATGCATTAGTTGTAAAGCTTTCATTACATCCGAGCAACACCGGGTTATACTGCTAGTACATAATAAAACATATTATTCTGGTCTTAGGATTATCGTCGGGAATTATAAGATGAACGCACTCTCAAAGCATTTCCTTTTTAATGACCTGTCTTCTCTTCTAATCAAACTTGCATTTGTTAAGTTCAAATTGTGGTCAGATATATTGCAATGAACTGCCAGTGTGTTTAATACATTCATCAACAAGGAAAGGATTCATTTATTGGGAGTGCTCGAATTTCACAATTCACTATCAGTTAAATGCCATACGTGATACAAGCTTGGGCGATCATGTCTCGAAAGAGACATAACTGACTAGGCAGAAGTTTATCCAGCAGTAGGTTGCCATTTTTTCCTGCGGTAGACTGATTACCAATAAGACAAAAGAACCCAGTCTGTCCTGTTATTCAACCCATAGATTCATACTTTCCGAGAGTATTTGTGCGTAAGTGAATATAGCGAACTCGACTAGAATTCGAAATCGGCCCTCTTTATTCTGAGCGGATATACATGACACCGCAACACTCATCCCCACGATTTTATATGATAAACATAAAACCAGAGCAATACATAATATCATCTATCATCACAAAAGCAATGATAGCACAATAAATTATATAGCTTCAGTAGGGGAAAAAAGGAGCTGCTCCGAGTGGGAACATTTAAAATCTAACAGACACCAATGTCTTTTAGAGAACTTTCCCCTCTCCCTCTCCCTTTCTCTTTCTCGCACACACACACCATTTTTTTGGGGGGGGGGGTTAAAAAATTACTGATAGAACTGTTGCTGTATTATCTTAGACTTTAGAGCGTTAGAAAATGGGCTATATCGGCTATTGATAATGAGATCTAGTTTTACTCGCTATTATGATCTTGTGCCAAACTTAGCTATTTTTAATAGCATTGGGTATCTGCCTAGAGTGATTTTTCGCAAGCAGAGTTCGATCATCACTGGAAGCTTCAACTGTGACAACTCTGTGACAAATCGAGCTAAATCTTGATAAATATCTCCAGAAATAAAAGCAAACGTACCTACGTAAACATCAGTACGCACATGCGCACACAATCCTGTAGTTAGGCATGTATATTCTCATTAATTTCAATCAAACAAGATTCAGATACTTGTTCCGGCACACTGACAGTATAATGCCTTAGTCAGCAATAAAAGTAAATTCTGATGCAGTAACCCTAGCTTATTTGCTGAGGTAGGATGGTCAGTGTATGTGTGTTTGAGAGAAAAAGATTTTCGATGTGTGTCAATTTCTGTGATGGTACGCGGCTAAATTCGTTGTTAGTCGTGGCGACATCTGTCAGTTTAATTAGAGTGTGGAACAGGACAGGCGTGTGGAGTTCTCCTGTGTCGAAGGAGCTATTTTTGCACGCAGCGTTTTAGCAACAGACGCCAAAACCCTCAAATTGCAAGGAAATATTGTCAGTGCACTGAAACTTTTCCCTCGTAGCTGAAGGGTGATTCCTTGATTTGTGAAAGAGTTAGGTTGGGGAACAGAAAGAGGTCGATGAAATTTATGACGGCAAGAAAAGTGAAGAAACTCGAAAGGAAAACAAAAGGCAAAACATTACGAAGAAAAGGATAAAAATAAGATGAAAGAATTGACGATATTGTACATTGTGTATTGAATCTCATACAAATTTTGCTTCTCATATCAAACTGTCAGTGAAAGAATCGATGACATGACCTAGAGACTGATGACAAAGTGTGAAAGATATTTTCTGTTAGTGTGTTTAAGGAAGACAAAGAAGTGGGGAAAGGTTTCTTCGTCAGAAAGCGTAACTTGTTTCAGCGCAGAAGAGCTGGGAATCCGGAAGATACTACACTTCGAATTTGGGTAGAAAAATAACAGTTATGCATACAAACAAGCAGAACAAGAATATAAATTTCTTGTCGACTGAATCAAGGATTCTGGATGAAACCATTTTAATAATCCTGAACTGTTTTTTTTTCTGTAGTTCGATAATCATGTTCAATATTCATTGACCGAACATTTAGTGCTACTGTCGGTGGAAATTTATTATTTTTTTTCTTGAAACAGTTTTTTTTTAAAATTATACAACTCAGTCACTTTTTTTATGGAAGTTTCCTTCCAGTTCTTTTGTTTTTGGTTATGGGGAAAGTTAACAGCTTGATTATATCATTTTCTCTTCTAGTTACGCGCTACTCATTTTTGATGTTTCCACTGTTGAAAGTCTTCAGGTAATTATTTTTTTAAATTATTTTTCAAAGATTTTTGTACTTTTGTAGTGCCAGCCTATATGATCTGTTGAAGGGATCTTATATGCTGTAAAGGTTTTATTCGTCTAAAATCATTTTTTCGTAATTCATCTGTGAATACGGTTGTATATAGATAATAGTTGAGACATTTCTGAAGGAGTTGACGTTATGTATGATATTCACACGAGTGTCTAGATTTGAGAAGGCTATTTAAGCCCATGACGAAAGTATTCAATTCAATGGTAAGGTCACATGACTAGAGTTCTCAGATGTTTTCTTTTTGTTTTTATAACATCTTGCGGTGACGAAAGTAATCCGAGCGCAGCCTATCCTGTGCTCGATGTCCTTATTTTCTATATAATGTTTTATAAAACTGATCCATACACTGAGGTGAATTTTATGAGAGATTTAATGACATAACAACAAGCACTCAGTTCCATATCATAGTTTCTTTTTTAGAAATGTTTAAAGTTTCACTTCTGATGACGTCTAATCTGATAAACGCAAATGTGTTCAAGGATACTGAGGTGGATCCAAGTGTGCGCGTATTTTTTAAAATCTTGTCGCCCCAAGCAAGGCATTTTACTGCCACTGTTGTGCAGGGGGTTACATAGGAGGAATGTTATGAAGAGTGAGAGGTTGCAGGGGTGTCAGGAAGAGAGTAGAAGAGGGAAGAGAGTACTGATGAGAGTGGGATGGATGTAGAAAAGCATGAGAGAGAGAGAGAGAGGATGTAAGTTAGTGAGACAGGAGTGAAAGAACACATGGATTAAAAACTTACTGTTCATGTATTAAACACCGCAAATATTACTTTTTAAATTTTAATTAATTATAATGTTCATTTATAACTTAAGCTCTAATATTACTTTTATTTCATTAAAATTAATGACCACATAGTACTTATTTGATACATTAATATGCCATAATCTCTAATTTTAACCTAAACAATCCAGCCCCTTTAACAGATGAAGTAGAATAAAATTAAATTTTAAAAGAACTAAAATCTAACCTGCTGCTAAAAACTATTGTCTATTCATTTGAATATGGTATGTTCCTAGTATGTATCTTACCCAGACAAAATAAAAAATTGTCATATTTTGACATTAAGCAATTATGTTCTCCACGCGACCCAAATGTTCAACTCCATAGTTCAACCCAATTCTCACTTTTAATTGAGTAATACTGACACGCCCACAATCATCGATCATATTGTTTAACTTCCTCCAACCACCCCTCAATTTTCTGAATAACCATGAATTCATCTTATATTTTCTAAAGTAAATCATTTTGACCATTTATTTTTAAAACATCATCTAAAAAAAAAAAACAGTATTGTCCTGAAACATGAAAATTTTTGTGTAGTGATATAATGCTTTTTAGAAACCATTGTAATAAAAACGTTACAATATATATATATATATATATATATATATATATATCATGGTAGGAATAGAGTATTGATAGTTTTAGTGCAAAGAATTTGTCACTTTACCTGAGCAGGTTCATGCCGACTTCAAAGTTTCGTGAGGATGCTGTTATGATGCCTTCACACATCGGGGCTGTTTATCTTGAACTAAAATTCGATGTCTCTATGAACCTGCTCAGTTAAAATGACAAATTCTTTGAACTATATATATATATATATATATATATATATTTGGGAGAATATATGACAAATTGAACAAAAAGTTTTCGTGTGATGCATTTCGCCCTTTAAGAAATAAGGCGAAACGCGTCACATGAAAACATTTTTTTCATTTTGTCATATCAGGCCGGTGCAAAAGTTTTTGCCTATTTAAAATTTCATCTTGAAAATGCAAAACGGAGTGTTTTTGAAAATCTTTATTTATAACAGTAACGACCTTTGCTCTCTATAACTTGATTCCATCTGTCAACGAGATTATAAATGCCTCGCTTGTAAATTTCTTTAGATTTGATGTGAAATATTAATCTAACTCATGTTCAATCTTCTCTCGTGATATTAACCTAAGGCCATCTAAATGGTTTTGTAATCCTCGAAATAAGTGATAATCCGAGGGAGCTAGGTCAAGAGAATATGCAGGATGGGGCAAGATGCCACTTCTCATCACCTGTGACAAGCCTACCCAAAAATGATGTCTGAAGGTGTTGTGAAAGCAAAGATTCGCAACAAGAAACACGTTGTCGCAGGTTCTCTGGAGAGGGTTTGTGCGGGACCCATTTTCCGAATACTTAAATCTCCCCCATTCTTTTCAGTTGGCGTGACGCAGTTTTATGGAATACATTAAATTGTTGTGCAAGTTCTCTTGGGGTTACCGTAGGGCTTTGAGTAACAGCTGCATTCAACAAGTTTTTTTGGGGCGACCACCACTAGCCTTATCTTTCAAGCTGAAATTTCATTTCCGAAAACAGGAAAACCACCACCTACAACTTCTTTCTTTCGCTGCATCAATTCCATAAGCATCCTGAATAGATCGTGCTGCTGCATTTGCATTGGAACCTCTGTGAAACTCATAGAGTAGAGCATGTCTAATCTGTTCCTTAGATGGAAAGAACGTAGGTGAGAATATTGCAGAAAAATATGAATGATGCTTTAATAATCTGAAAGAAAAAAATTATAAATTAATCATGGTGATATGTTTAAGTAATAACAATATGCATAAAATAAATTACAGTGATTTAAAATGCCCCTTTTACAAACCTTCAAAAACTTTTGTACCAACCTGATATATTTTCCCCAATATTGTTCTTGATACATAAGAATTGATATCTCATATATATGCACATACAGAGTCGGCCGAAAGGTATATACACGCCTCAGAAAAGGAAAAAAAACTTGTATAGATATTATAATATTAAATTTACTCAGACATCATAAAATGAATACAAGTTACCTTTGTTTAGTAACAGCCAAAAGGGTAATGTCATCTGTCGAGAAAATATTGCACTGCAGTAAACAATGTAATCGCAATTTGATAAAACTACGAAAGACAAGTTTATCCTTTCTGAAGTGTGTATAAATTTTGGGGGCGGGCTCTCTTTCTAGACTCCGAAACGGCTGAACCGATTTTCTTAAAAATTTACACAGTTGTACTATAAGCGTCTGCGAGTGTTCTTAGCTAGGTTTTGTGTCGAGGTAACCACGATTAATATCGAAAATCGATAATAGAAAAATCGGTTCATAGAAGGAATGGTTCGATTTTACCATGGATTAGTTTTAAAGCTTTCATTACACCCGAGCAACGCCGGGCTATACTGCTAGTATATATATATATATATATATATATATATATATACTGGTATTATTTTATGGACTTGCGTTATTGTAAAGCTATCATCGTACATTACAAATGAAAACATAAAGCTGAATCTCTTACACGTAACATTTAACTTATTTCACTCCGACCTTCATCAATCAACGACTGTTATTGGGTGTTTGGTTTTAGGGTCTTCCCCGAACGTGGACTTTACATTTCTTTTAATGTCGTATGATACCTTTTTCTTTCTGGGATAGGTGGATAATTAAACACGCATCATGCAGGTTTTTTTATTCACCCATGCGTGCACATCCTAAGCACAGTAGGGTTGACCACGTGTTTATCTGTCGGAACGAGTCACTGACATCATATGAGGCGCGGATCTGCATTTGACGGGCACTTCAGCTTGTCGATGCACTATGCTTTCTTCACGTTTCTCTAGGTAGAAAGTCTACTCTAACATCATCTATGGTGTATCTCAAAGTACATTATTATTTTCAGGAATGAAGCTCACTGGTGATTAAATCAGGGTACGTCTATGTAAATAAATATTCATTTTTTACTCTTAACGTGAACGTCTTGTAGGATTTTAAGAAATCCTAATTGACGGAACTTATTTCACAAATTGCTTTTTATGAGGTTAGAATTTGGTTAAGATGCTGATATAGATTTTTCATCCGCAATCTTAAATACTATTAAGTCGATTTATAGAGTTTTTTTATATATTGTTGATAATGCTAATTTTTTAGCAATAAATTAGATGTTGCTTACCTTTTTACTCCCTATTTAATATGTGATGGATCGAAGTTTAATATGTGATGGATTGAAGTTTAATATGTGATGGATTGAAGTTTAATAAACACATTAATATAATAAGTAGTATTTTTTATTCACAATATCGTCTTTTCTGGCTCAGATAATGCCTAAAATATTAAAATAGATCTGTTTATTATAGATTTAATTCTTTGTCTATATTTCTGAGGTGAAGAATAGTAATTATTTATATTGTTCAGCCTGTTGTCCCTTTCTTTATTGCCATATTCACGACAACGTCCAGTTTGTAATATGAGCTCTGGTAAAAAACTGACTGAGACATTATGTTTATAAGTGCAAAAAATTCACACAGGCACACATGGCCCATTGAATAAAAGCGTTGGTTGGATCCGGTGACATGACCCAAAGAGTTGTGAGTTCAATATAACTACAAACAAATCTTAGAGTCGAGTTAGATAGAAATGACTAAGACATCCGGAAGTGAATGACTCCTAGATCAAGAACAATGCTCGAAATAAAAGATTCAGTTCCAAATTCCAATCACCTGAAGAAGTTTAAAGCGTACAACAACCGAAACGTCGTGAACATAGCAACAAAGACGAAGACAACAGTCTGAACAATGTAAATAATTTAATTTTGTATTTTCCTTAACACCGAAATAGTAAGCTACGATTTAATATGTATTTACCATTTTCATGAGATATACGCGGTTTATTGTTCTTTTTTATGTGCCGTCTCCCCTCAGGACGTAGACGGTTATGGCTCTCCAAACATTCCTGTCCGTTAATAAATTATCTCTTTAATAATTTTTTCCTGTTATTTCTCCTAAACAGTGTTCTGCAATTAATTTACTCATACTCACTAAATAGGTTATGCGTTGTTTTCTTCTATCTCACTTGCTTTCTGTCCTGTGAGTATCAAATGCTCCAAGCCCTCTTTCCTCATTATGAGTCCCAGAAACCTCAGCTGATTTTAAGTATAGGCTAGATGATGTTAAGAATAATTTTCATTTTGTTTCCATTTTCTCTAAAACTTCGTCATTGCTCACATATTCGGTCCATGGCATTCTCAGTATCTTTCTGTAGAACCACATTTCTGTTGTTTCAAGTTTCTTCTTCATCTTTGAGGAGATTGCCAAGCAATCACTGCCATATTTTCTTACATCAAATATCTATATTTTGCATTTAAAATTTTCCTATGTACAAATCCCATTGATATATTCACAAATATTTTAATTCGCAAATATTTATTTTAACTTTTAAATTTTCAAATATATTTTTAAAATTAACAGCAACGTTGACATGGTAACGATTTTTCTTTTTTTCAGTTGTCTGATGTTCTTGTTGAACGAAACGTTATACTTATTTGGTACTTTTGCAGGGAATGTTTTATTATAATATTAAACCCAAGCCCCAGAAGTGTGTGTGTATATGGGGGATGGTGTCATTACCCGCCGCCAGAGACGTCCTCAAAGGGGGAAGTACCGAGGAGTCGCGAGCAATCTTTTTTTACACTATTGTTGTTAAAACCCACTCTAAACTAATCTTGTGTCACATTCGGTAGAGACGTGAGCGCTTTGAAAATTGCACCCGTTTGTTGAACGAAAGGTTGGCAACAGGATTCAAAAATAAATCAACATCTAACAGGTCCATCTTACATACTTTGTTCGGATAATTAATATGCCATTTTACCATACACACATATTTATATACCCATCTACAAACATGCAGAAAAGGGAGATTGTTTGGCGTCAAATCTCTCGATCGGTATGACTCTCCCTAGTTGGAAAATCGACATTTACGATCATTGATTTTCTTCTAATACAAAAGTCGACTGCTGGTTTGCAATTTGATTGTGGTTTAGACACTGATACCAGTTACCATAACAGGCTTATTTTTCATTTATTAATGGTAATGGCAATATTAGCCGCGTTTCCTATGAGGAAACATTTGACATTCGTTAACCGAGAAGTCAGTACCGTTTTGGGGAGAAATTTATAAAGAGCTATCAGGAAAACGGGTTTCTCAAGTCCACTAGCTATTAACGCTCTTTCCATTATTGATGGTGGTTTGCTTCCGAACCTTCTATTTGATGCGGTGTGGAATGTTAACAACTTGATTATATCATTATTTTCTTATTCGAGTTAAATATGCTATCCCTTTTAGTTGTTGATGCTATTCGTTAAGTTATGTGATTTTGTTATTTGCTACAATTCTGTGTTTATGATTCTGTATCGCGAGTCCACAATGTTCAAACAGGATAATGTTTGCCGAGAGAATTGGGCTTTACTGGCTCAAAGACTTTGGTCTTAGGAAGCGGTTGTATACAACTGAGAGGTTAGAGGTGTAAAAGTTTACAATACTATCATGTGACCTTCTGTTACATTAAGATAAGATTACTTAAAACAATATGTAGTGCTGGATCTTCACTAATTTTCATAAGGTAATTCCTACAGGTTTCTGTGAAGTTTTGTACATCCCTTTATTGTCTGTGCATGCGCGTTGTGATGCAGTGGTTTCTCGGAACGAAAAATCGGTAAGTGGCATTCGAATTCTAGTTGCATTCAATTACGCACAAAACCCTTGGGAAAGGTATTAATCCGTCTCTTCTCCCTGTAGCTATGAGTTAAATAGCAGAACAGATTGGGTTCTATAGTCTTGGTTGGCATTTAGTCCACGGAAAGTAATGGCAACCTAGGGCGAAAAAATCTGCCCAATCAGTCATGTTTCTTTCGAGACATGGCACTTAACTGACTGAATAGGTCAACTAAAATTCCTTGTTTATAGGCCAATGAGAAAAGCTCTGAAGCTAGAAAAATGCTTTCATATGAACTTATAGAAGGCAATATCGATTAAACTTTAGAAAGTCGATCATTTTTTCGCTTAATAGGGAAAAAGTCATTTTAAGCCAATATGGTTAAAGATGATTAAAAATGATTTTTTTTTATAATATTCTAAAACTAAGAAAATCCTTTCTAGAACCTGGAAAACTAATCTCGACCTAAACGGAATGGACTTTCGGCTCAGTTTAATTTAATTGTCTTTTTGTTTGTATTACGAATTGTACCAACCTAGATAAGTTATTATACACCGCTACAGTGATCAATTAACTTGTCAGAATGACGCATGTAAATAAAAAGAACCCTTCTTTCTTGGTTAAAAGTGATG
The DNA here is from genome assembly GCA_037127315.1 of Ascarosepion bandense. NCBI lineage: Eukaryota > Metazoa > Mollusca > Cephalopoda > Sepiida > Sepiidae > Ascarosepion > Ascarosepion bandense. The sequence continues at coordinate 92,170 of JBBBDQ010001938.1, read as the reverse complement.
TTAATTATTGAACATAAAAAAAACAAAAATAAAAAAACAAAACAAAAACAAAAAAAAATGGGAGAGACTTCTAGAAGCAAAGAGTGAGATAGAGGAAACTGTTAGCATAGAACTTACGGTTACATTTAGGTATTTCAAGTGTAAAATGATGAAAACTGCCGTCAGTCTAGTCTTTCTTATGTGCCTTTTCCTCCTCAAGGCGTAGGCAATCATCGCACCCCGCAACATTCTGTCGCTTGTAGCTCTTAATAAACTTTGTTTCGATAGTATTTCACTCAAAGTCCCTAAGTGTGTTATGCGTTGATTTCCTGTGTCTCTCTTACCCTCTATCTGTCCCATGATTATCAGATTTTCTACTCTTCTTCTCCATTATGAGCCTCAGAAACCACAACTGTCTGTTCCTGATGTTAAGTATAAGTTTCCTTTTTGTTTCCACTTTCTCTAAAACTTTGTTGTTGCTCACATGTCCCGCTTATGGTATTCTCAGCACCCCTTGGTAGAAACACATTTCTGTTGTTTTAAGTCTCCTCATCGTTGCGAAAATTGTTCAGCAGTCACTGCCATATAGGAGAACTTCTTCTTCTATGCGCCCTGTCCTTTTAGGACGTAGGCGATCATGGCTTTCTACGTCTCCCTATCCCTGCTGGCTCTTAGCACGCCTTCTCCTGCTACACCATGCAACCCTCGTTCCATCATCCACCTGATTAGGTCCTTCAAATATGCTATCCGCTGCTTTCCCCTGTCTATTTTCCCTCTATCTGGCCTGTCAGTATCAGGTTCTCGAAGCCCTCCTTCCTCATTGCATGCCCCAGGAACTTTAGCTGTCTCTTCCTGATGCTCAGTATTAATTTCTTTTTCGTTTCCATCCTTTCCAAAACCTCATCATTGCTCAGATCCAGGATATCCACAGCATCCTTCTGTAAGTTTTTCCTTCATCTTTGATGATATTGTCCAGGATTCACTGCCATATTGAAGAACTGACATCACATAGCAATCCAGTACTCTTTATTTTGTTTCTAGCGAAATTTTCCTGTCTCTTACTACTCAACTCAACTTCTGGAACACCTCCTTCGCCATGCCATTTCGCCTTCGGATCTCTGTGTCGCACTTTCCGTCTTCTGTTAGAACACTTCCCAGGTATTTAAATTTTTGTACCTACTTGATTTTGGTATCCCCCACCTGTATTTGGCATTTTAACCTGCTCTTTTTGCTGATGACCATACATTCAGTTTTCTTACAGTTTATTTGTAGTTCCTTCTTGCCACTCTTTTCAGCTAACCTGTAACTGTTTATTAGTCTTTTCCTACTGCGCTAAAATCCGTAAAGCCAAGTACCATAGAGGAATTAAAGTATTTACAGAAAAGAAAAAAAGAAATTAGGTTACGGCGGTTGGAAAGAGATTGAAGACAAGATGCCAGATCAGGATCAATAACATTGCGGATTTTTATTTTACTTTATCAAGAATCTGTAATTATATAGCAGGAACACTAGACCAGATGTGGTAACAATATTTAAAGCAAAGAAGAATAGAAGATTTATAAATAGATAAAATAGATTCTAGCGAGAAAAACTGTCTAGCACGACAAAGTGAATATATTAAAGAAAATGGCTGAAAATTCATAGAAATACACCGAAAAATAGTTTGATGGCTGAATAATGATTCTGTGAATTTATACAAATAAAAAAATAAAAGAAGTATTAGAAACATTTGTCTCAATCCCTTGTATATAACAAACAAATGAATATGAGATAATATAATTTCTCACTTAGTTAATTGCCATAAGTGAGACACGCTTGGGCGATCATGTCTTGAAAGAGACTTGACTGACTAGGCAGAAGATTTTTTGACAGTAGGTTGCCATTACTTTCTGCGGTAAACTGGTTTCCAACGATGGCAGTTGACAAAATACGACACAAAGAATTGATGGAGATGCTCAGCAGCCTCGACATTTTTGGGAAAAACATCAGAGTAATCAAGAATCTCTACTGACAGCAAAATGCCTGCATACGGACAGGTAACGATTTCAGCAGAGGCGTAAGAAAAGGATGTGTCTTTTCACCGGATCTGTTCAATTTGTACAGCGAAAATATTTTGAGGACCCTAGATGATACGCCAGGATTTGTTATTGGAGGCCACAACTTAAACAACATAAGGTATGCAGATGATACAGTGCTGATTGCAGACACGGAAAGGAAACTACAAGACCTCCTACAGAAGGTAGCGGTGGAGAGTGAGAAAAAGGACTACAAATAAACTTTAAGAAAACTGAATGCATAGTCATCAGCAAAAGGTGCAACCCAAAATGCCAAATACAGGTGGGGGATACCAGAACCAAGCTAGTACAACAATTTAAATACCTAGGAAGTGTTCTAACAGGAGATGGAAAGTGCGACACAGAGATCCGGAGGTGAATTGGCATGGCAAAGGACACGTTCCCGAAGTTGAGTAAAGTACTAACACACAGGAAAATTTCACTAGAAACAAAGAAACGAGTGCTGGATTGCTATGTGATGTCAGTTCTTCAATACGGCAGTGAATGCTGGACAATATAATCGAAAATGAGGACAAAACTTAAAGCGGCGGAATTGTGGTTCTACAGAAGGATGCTGCGGATATAGTGGGCTGAGCATGCAAGCAATGATAAGGTGTTGGGAAGAATGGCAACGAAAAGAAAATTAATAGTGAGCATCAGGAAGAGACAACTGAAGTTCCTGCGACATGCAATGAGGAAGGAGAGTTTGGAGAACCTGATACTGACAGGCTAGATAGAAAGAAAAAGAGACAGATGAAGGCAACGGATAACATATTTGCAGGGCCTTTTCAGGTGGATAATGGAACGGGGGCTGTGAGGTGTAACAGGAGCAAACATGCTAAGAGCCACCAGGGATAGGGAGACGTGGAGAACCATGATCGCATACGTCCTGAAGAGACAGGGCACATAGAAGAAGAAAAATCTTAACACTTAAAATTGTTTTTTGATATTAGTTGCGTACAAAAGTCCACAGCCTCCCTATCATTTTAAGTTTGAATACTAGAAAAACTGGCTTTATTGTTTTGTTGTTTTTTTTAACTTGCGCAGCTAATAAATATACGCTATAAGCCAAAAGTTTTGGGTCACCTTCTGAATTTCGGAGAATCGGTTAAGATTTGTAGGTTGTGTGCCTTTTGCGAACTAATTTACTTGTTCATTTCGATCCAGAAGGACTTTCTCTTCTTGAAGGGTATTATAATAACGAGTTGGACCGTGCCGTCAAAAATGACGGCAAAATATTTACAACGATATGCTGTCTAAAACGATGGCAACATATATATTGATGTACCTACTATTGAGTATCTTACATTAACATATAAAAAAATCCCCCTCCGAGCGTGACAGTAGGGATATATATATATATATATATATATATATTCATTTCGAAATGAATTATTACGGTCTTTATTATGATAGAGAGGATATATATATATATAGTCATCCGCAGACAGATCTGTTTCGCTGTATCACAGATTATCAGTACGGTTAGAGATCCGATTGCTTTTTACCCAGGATTGCAACCCGACCGCATTGGCGTCCATCGGCGATTCTACCTTTAAGCTATGGGCGCTCTGTAGAAGGAGGCAGACTTTTAGCTCATGATGTATCATACGCCAGTAGTTAGAGTGCTCTAATTCATTACTGAATGAGCGATGCGTAGATGCTAGAGTAGCTACTTCACGACTTGATGGTATAATTATTGCCAAAAATTAAATAAGTCACTGTTAAAGACGAACTCGTGGCAAGAGCGTTTATAACTTGTAGTAAAGTGTAATAAGTGGTAAAGTGGTAAAGAGAATAAACTGAGCCGACGCTGTCTTGCTATTGTATCTCTCTCCATGAGTGCGACAAGAGCAATACAAATAAATACACAACAGTCTTTATTATAATGGAAAGGATAACGAAATTAACTAATAGCTATATAATGTTTCCTTTAAAATTTTATTGCTTTTTCTCAAATCTACGTTGCTGTTTAATGGTAATTTTAGGGCTGGCGGATTTTAAGTTTTCGGCAATTCCCCTCTCTGAAATATTGGACACTATGTACTAATGGGTTAAATAGTTTCAGAATCTTCACTTAGGACTTAATTAAACCAAACAAGGGATAAAATTTAAATCCAGAGTGTGGCCTCATAGGGCAGATCGTAACGCGAATGTTAGCAAACACTCGCTGTCTATTTCGCTAATGTAGCGACTTGTAGCTTTTCTGAGAGACTCGTTATTTTGATCTTGTGCCAGATCTAGCATTTCAAGTATGTTTTGCGATTGAAATAGTTGTTGCGATTGAAATAGTTGTTGCGATTGACATAGTATGTTTTGCGATTGACATAGTATGTTTTGCGATTGAAATAGTTGTTGCGATTGAAATAGTTGTTTACTTGAAACAGCTTCCGTTGATCGGCAATACGAATTAAAATGCAATGTTTTCAGTGTTAGTCAAGCTAAGGTAGAAGATTTAGCTTGTTCATTATTTCTAACCTTCTTTATTTCCAGTTTTGCTTCGTATAAGGTTAAGTTAAACATTAAGCTATATATATATATATATATATATATATATATAATGATAATCCACGTATACTGTCTTAATATGTATAGAAAAAACTACTAAAAAAGTTGTAAGTTAAAATGTATCTTTTTTGACAGTATTTATTTATTTCTATTATATATATATATATATATATATATATATATATATATTTGATATTTCAAACCGGCCTCGGCCTTTCATCATAAACATATATATATATATATATATATATATATATATATATATTGATAAGCATGAACAAATTCAGCTCCATACATAATATTGCAATCTATTTGATAAAAGACTGGACTTAGGCTATAATTCTTACCTCTACCTACAAAACAGAGTTGTATTACTTGTAACGTTTCGTTTGCTTTTCAGATGAATAGAAGCAAATTAAAACCGTACAGTAAGAGTGGATTCGTATCAGATAGTCCGCAGCTTTGCGCGCTAATGCCTTGATAAGGCATGATAACACCCGTTCGTAATTTATTTCGAGTAATGGGGATTAGAGTTGCGGGAATAGATTGGGTATTATTGGATCAACTTCCAACTTTATTCTCATTAGAAACGCTAAAGTGAGAGGGTGGGTGAGAAGGATTTGGGCGCTGCCGATTAGCCTCGTTTTTGTATATTGGAAAGTTGTTAGGAACTGACAACGCCTTGGAAATCCAGTTTTTTTTTTCTTAGAACGAAAATATCAGAGGGAAAAACAAATTCCCCGTAGTTGCATTTGAAGCAGTATCGGTTCTTCCCCTGTAAATATAATGGTAAACAAAGAAATCTCACTGATTCTAACTACTATAGTCATTTCACTTCTCTCCGAGTGCTCCATGCTTGCGGCCTTCTGTTAGACTAGATCTTAGTATTGCGTAGTGAGTGTCTTCTTAGTATTGCGTCGTGAGTGTCTTCTTAGTATTGCGTCGTGAGTGTCTTCTTAGTATTGCGTAGTGAGTGTCTTCTTAGTATTGCGTAGTGAGTGTCTTCTTAGTATTGCGTAGTGAGTGTCTTCTTAGTATTGCGTAGTGAGTGCCATCTTAGTATTGCGTAGTGAGTGCCATCTTAGTATTGCGTAGTGAGTGCCATCTTAGTATTGCGTAGTGAGTGCCATCTTAGTATTGCGTAGTGAGTGCCATCTTAGTATTGCGTAGTGAGTGCCATCTTAGTATTGCGTAGTGAGTGCCATCTTAGTATTGCGTAGTGAGTGTCTTCTTAGTATTGCGTAGTGAGTGTCTTCTTAGTATTGCGTAGTGAGTGTCTTCTTAGTATTGCGTAGTGAGTGTCATCTTAGTATTGCGTAGTGAGTGTCATCTTAGTATTGCGTAGTGAGTGTCATCTTAGTATTGCGTAGTGAGTGTCTTCTTAGTCTTGCGTAGTGAGTGTCTTCTTAGTCTTGCGTAGTGAGTGTCTTCTTAGTCTTGCGTAGTGAGTGTCTTCTTAGTCTTGCGTAGTGAGTGTCTTCTTAGTCTTGCGTAGTGAGTGTCTTCTTAGTCTTGCGTAGTGAGTGTCATCTTAGTCTTGCGTAGTGAGTGTCATCTTAGTCTTGCGTAGTGAGTGTCATCTTAGTCTTGCGTAGTGAGTGTCATCTTAGTCTTGCGTAGTGAGTGTCATCTTAGTCTTGCGTAGTGAGTGTCATCTTAGTCTTGCGTAGTGAGTGTCTTCTTAGTATTGCGTAGTGAGTTTGATCCTGATTGTGACCATAATTTTTGACTTTTTTCAGACCAATGTAATTTGAACGTTTAAAGCTTCAAATGGCAGGTATCAATAATCGATGTTTCATAGAAGATCAGCGAATACCGACTGATACTTTAATCTTTTACCAATGCTATGGGCATCATTCATTCAGGATTCGAGTCTAAATGAATAATTGGCAACTCTGATTCATTAAGTCATTTGCCTGCAAATTATAACAAACCAAATATAGGGCTATGACTGCATGCATATTTCTCAAAGAGAAAAGAGGCGAAGAATTGGTGGAAAGATGCACAGCAGTAGGGAATAGAATACTTCCAGGAGAATCATACTGTTAAAAATATAGAATTCGAGAACTTAAGATTTGCTTTATTTCCATTTTTGTTTTTATTTTTATAACATAAAAAAGATAAAATATCATCTTTGTATGTAATTAAAGTGAAAATAAGCATAAAATACCCTTTTAAAATACTTTTTCTCGTTATGTATTTGTTTCGTGTGCCCTTTGTGCTACATTTTCAAGTCGTATAAAGGTTATGCAGTATATATGTGTTGGTCATAGTGAGTCAATCTCGCAATTGATGTTCAGTGCTTAACATTTTATCCTGCAAAAAACATGACGTAAGAAATATTTTAAAATGAATATTGAGTTTCAACAAAAATGATGAGTTTGCAAGGATTTATTGTAAGTGAGATTAATATTATAAATGTTTGTTCTGTGGGACACTGGTGATGGCTATTTACCCTCTAGATGTGTGTTCCTGTACCTGGGTTAGGCAATGATAGTCCATATTATCTGGTCCAGTGGAGCAAGATACGACCCTAAACTAATGTGTCTCGTTTATTTCCTTAGAAACAAGATACACATAACACAATAATTTTCGACAAAATATCGTCTTTACCATTGGCAACGTAGTTTCGCCAAGATAAACAAGAATAAAAATTCCAGTCACCTGAAAAAATGTCGGAGTGTACAAAGGTCGAACATCGTCAATATGACAATAATGATGTGCACAATAGTCCGAACAATGTAATAATCAAATCATCTCATTTCAGAAATATCTAAATCTAAACTTATTTATAAATGGAACTTTATCTGTGTGTGTGTGTGTGTGTGTGTGTGTTATCTATAGACTCCGAAACGGCTGAACCGATTTTCTTGAAAATTTACAGAGTTGTACTATAAACGTCTGCGAGTGTTCTTAGCTAGGTTTTGTGTCGAGGTACCCCTGATAAATATCGATAATCGAAAAAATCGGGTGATAGAAGTAGTGGTCCGATTTTAATCAAATTTGATACACTCATAGACAAAGACATAAAAAACGATATTCAGAAGTTTCAAGGTTGCAGTTTTTACAATAGTGCAGAAAATTTGATATCGATACCAGGAAATCAAAATTTGACTTTCATCCATTCATTTTTCTTTCAGTCTACGGTTTCGCTTTAACTGGAAACAACTATTGCTTTTTAGTCTTTCGTGCCAACGTCCAAAGAGTCTGAGCTCCAGGACCATGGATTAGTTTTAAAGCTTTCATTACACCCGAGCAACGCCGGGCTATACTGCTAGTAGATCAATAAATAAGAACCTTTATATCGTGTTGGGAATGTAGCTTGCCATGCATATCATTTTCGCCAATACCGTAATGCTTTACCTAACACCTAACTATGCTCACAACAACTATTTAGTCTCCGAAAGCGTATAGCAATGGTTGATGCTTATCAATGCGTGCAATGACACACACCTCTTTCATACGGACTTTCGTGTAATACACAATTCTGTCCGACAAATAGCTGTCGGAAAGCAAGAAATTGTTTAGTAGCTAGGAGATTTATCCTCTACCACCATATTATTATTTGACTATGATGTCATAGTATCATATGACATTAATTTCGCGTTGACCATCACCAATGTCTACTCAAACTCTTTTTCTCTAAATATAATAGTGAAAGTTATAAGAAACATTGTCGGATTATAAATAAAATCTATTCATTTCTATCTATCTGGGATGAGGAAATATCATATTTACACTATTTATAATCGGACTATTGTTGTCATGACGTTTCGGCCGTTGTTATCTCTGGCCTTCATCAGGTGCGTATCGATTTGGGTAACCTACAGGGAATTCTTTATTTAATGCGTTATACCCTGACGATAAAAATAAGGTGTTTTGTACACGAAGAAGTCTGTGTCTGCTAAGAAGTTTACACAAATGTAGTTGCCCAGAGAATGGAAGAGGCAGTAATTTGTTGGCGCTAGTCCGGGGATTATAGTGGATGATATAGTCTCTCCCAACCGAATCACCATATGGTATCCCTGGTCACCTGCGCCACATGAGATTCGGCGTTGTCATGGATGAAAAATAGACCATTGCAATTAACCAATGGTAGCTCTTGCTTCAGTATCCTAATAAGTAGAGCACCTCGACGTGGTGTAATGGTTAGCAAGCTTCTCTCACTAAAACCTATTACAACTGAGTAGTGAGTTCGATCCTCACTGGGTACCCCATACTTTCGGTTTTCTGCCATATCTAAGCGGCGCTTAGAAAATCAACGATCAAATATGGGTACGTTGTGGTGGCGAGAAAGCAACCAGAACCCGGATGTCACTCGCTGTTGCTTGTTGGCTTCGTACAGTGTCTAAGGTACCCATTTGATCAACTTGTACGTCTTCCCTATGCAGTGCAGATGAAGTAACCTGGAAGCGTTTCTGCAAGCTCACTACAGATTTGGCTGTTGTCCTCTTTCAGGACCTAATCATCCAAGACCTGCGGCTGGCCACAAAAGAACAGATCTCAGGACTTTAACTTCTGAAACCAATGCCTGGCGGTTCCTTCACTCCCGTCATTACCTCGAAATAGGTTTGATGTACTCGGCGACTTGATACGTTTTTCCGGCACGTGACGCCCTCTTTTGCGTATCAGTGGTCAACAACTTAAAAAAATTCTAGATTTTTAGTTACTAAGTAGATGAAGGAAAGATTTAAAGCACTCGAAGTGTGGTTCTACAGAAGCATGCTTAGCATACCATGGAACGAACATGTGAGCAATGACGAGTTTTTGGAGAGGATGCAACGAAAAAGAAACTTATACTTAACAGAGATAGCATAAGTTTCTGAAACACGAATAAGAGAATCTGATACTTACAGGAAGGATATAAGGAAAGAGAGACAGGGGAAAGCAACACAACTTAATTGATTGCTTAAGCAAGTATGTGGCAGAGCAGGGTTTGGGAGAAATCACAAAAAAAAAAGATGTTAAGAGCTACAAGTATTAGGAAGATGTGGAGGGTCATGATCTACTTTCTGAAGAGACACTGCACTTAGAAGAAGAAGAAGCGTGCTTAGATTCGAGGTACCAAAGGGGAATTACTATGAAAATATTTATATAAAGGAAGCTATGTTACAACGGTGGGAAACTGATTGAATCACAGATGCCAGGTCAGGACCAATAACATTCTAGATTCTTTTTTTGGATCTTGTAAAGAATCTCTAAATACTTAGATCATATGTGGCAGCAGTATTCAATGCATGCACGGCCAATTTCAAATTCCCCTGGTATCTTAAAAATTATAACAAAGTAAAGTTTTGTAATTTGCTTGAAGCATTGTGTAAAATAGTTATATGGTTATGTCTTGAAGGCTGTCACAATGCGTTGAGTAAAATAAAGGAAGGCAAAGAAGTGTTTGGGTATTACCTATTTATTAAACATTAATATTTCGAGATCAAAATCTCATTTTCAGAATGGTAGAGAAGCTTTTGTCTGTCCGAGTGTGTTCTCGGCCTTTCAAAGAATGGCTATTCCTGGCTGTCTGTCTGCTGCTGCAGCTGCTGTGTGTGTGTGTGTGTGTGTGTGTGTGTGTGTGTATTCTAGTTGGGGCCTTTTTGGTCTCATGATATCAGTCTGCTTGTACGTGTGGTTTATCTTAGTGTGACCTGACCGTTCCTTTGACTCTTTGACCGGGCTGAAGAGGATCAATTTCATTACTGTTGTTTTATCTATCTGATTTATCTGGTGGTGTGTGCGTGTCCGTGACTGTGTCATGTGTGCGTGTCTATGTGCGCGTAGTTCTTGTAATTTATTCTACTTTATTTTGTATGTGCGTGTGTGTGTGTGTGTGTGTGTGCGTTTCGGTTTGCGGTGTGTTATAGGCACCTCCATTACTTTGCCGGGGTGGGGGAATAACATAGCGTAAAATTATTTGTTCATTTATTATTATTTTTTATTTTTTATTCATTTTTTATTACAATTTTTTCTTATAGGGTTGTTATTATTATTATATATTATCTTCTCTAATAATTTTTTAATTTTTAACCTATAGGATTGTTATTTTTATTTTTATTTTGTCGGGCGGGGGGTGGATAACATATAAAATTATTTGTTTATTTTTTATTTTTTAAAGAGAAAAGTTGATCCAATAAGTCCATTGCCATCCATTGTACAAACAGATCTTATCGACTCAAGATGTGGCCTGTCAAAGGATAAATTAAATTAACTCTGTGCGTGGTTTGAATTTAGATATTTTATATACTTATGTATATCTGATCGCTTAATGCGTGTGTATGAATATATATATATATATATATATACACACGCAAGAATGAAAATAATATTAACATCTCATTTTAACAGATATATTGACGAAAGTTACACAAAAGTATCTTGAAATACTAAAGAGTAAATTTATTCAATAATATCACCATTGTCTTCAATCACACCCTCCAGACGACTGCCGAATTCTCTGGACGGTCTTCTTGTTTAAGTTAGTGAATGTTGCCATAAACCTTGCTTTCAGTTCATCTTTGGTGTCACAAGGAGTTTTGTTGGTGTCTCGTTCAACTGCGTCCCACACATAATAATCAAGGGGGTCGCAATCTTGGGAGTTAGGTGGCCAGGTGTAAGGTGTGATGTGGTCGCAGAAATTGTCTGACAGTAATGACTGGACTCTTCTGCTTGTGTGGCATCATGCAGAATCTTGCTGTCAGACATAGGGTTTTCCAGCAGCCACCCTCTTGACCCAGAGTATCACTATCTCCTCAAGGCACTTAATGCAGGGATCCGTGTTGAGTCTAAGGCCTTCACTAACAGATTCGGGAGTTCTTTTCTTATCATAAGGACGAGTGAGCTTTCCTAGTTGCTGTACTTTTGTAATCACAATTAGATTAATCCAACTCTTTTATGAATCCTCTGCACTATCCTGAAATTGACACCTCAAAATTTCTGGAGTGTTCTTAATGAATCTTCCTGTGTCAATGCGAAGCAGTACAACATGCCGTTTTTTTAAATTCTAACAGAGTTAATTGCGCCATGGTGCTCTTTTTCTCACAGACGGTGTCCAGCTGACCCTACTACTGTGCAGTTGACAAAATCAAAAGAAAGCAACTCGCATGCACGAAACTTGGACAATTTACCCATCGCACTTATATATATATATATATATATATATATATATATATAATAATAATAATTTGGTGTAATGGATAGAGATTCTGATTGAGGAATTAGAAGGCCGAGTTAGAATTACACCCATTTACGTACTAATACCCTTAAGAAAGTTATGAATGCATATGAGTAAAATAGCACTACAAACTGGGCTCCATAGCCTTAGTTGGCAAATAATCTAGGAGAAGGAAAATTCTGAATTAAAAATATCTGCTGCCTTGCAGGTCTTGTCTTTGTAACTTCTGAGAGGAGGAACAGGGTAACTTCAGCATCCCCCGGTGCAAAAGGAACTGACAAGCCATTCCAATATTCTGCCTTTAATGTCATCATGAATCACAATTGCGAGAGAGAGGGGAATGGGGAAGACGGGGAGCAAAAAGAATAAATGACGACGATGATGATGATATATACGTGTGTGTGTTTGTGAGGGTTTGGACAAATAAATTAAATATTTTACCATCAGTCATGTAGACATCTAGTGTTGTATTCACGCATGGCACACAGGTCCAACCTTTGACATGATGGCTATTCTTAACTTAGAACTCATGCTCACTTTTAATGTTTATGGAGAAAACTTTGAACAGCCCTATGTGTGCTCAGTACATTGTTCTTCCTACAATAGAAAGTCGATGTGCTATTTCAGCAGAATAATACTATATAATGCAACATACTCTGCAAGATGTTACCTGGTCAGCACGATCGCTAAATCTATCCTTCTTTGAAAAAGTATGATATGGTGGGATGAACCCTAACTCGGTCAATTGGTTCGCCTCCAACTCTAGCTGTATTGAGTGGAAGAAGCGACCGTAGTCATGTATATGACATCTGTACGATCGCACGCTGGCTTTTAAGTGTTTTAACGCCAAATCAGGATCAACAGTGTATTAATATGACGATTTTTTTAACGTGGCTTAAATGTATCACAAGGCTGAGAGTATTGAACACCCAGTGAGGATGGAACTCACTATTCAGCCATAAGTGATTTAGCGAGACAAGCTTGTTAACTGTTAAACCACGTCGAATGTCCTACAGTGTGTTAATATGATAATGGTAATATTAACCAATTCTCTGCAAGAAAATATTTGGGATTCAATTATGGAACAGCCAGTAAAGGTGTCGGTTGAAATTTATAAAATCTTTCACTTAAAACAATTTTTCAGGAAATAAATTTATTTTAAATTTCAGCAACCGTTATCGTTTGTTCCAGTATTGATTAGGATTTCTTTCCTAAAATTTTCTTTGTAGCGGAGTAGATAGAATCTTCATTGTGGCGTTATTTTCTCTTCGAGTTTCCTCCTTATTTTGGATTCTATATACGTCCTGATCTGTATATTTTTTTTTAATCGTATCACCCCGAGCAAGGCGGTAACGCCACTGATGTGCAGGGGGCTACATAATAGTGAAAAGATTGGAAAAGAGAAAGCCGGAAACCACATCCTAAACAGGGAACACGGGATGAGCCTCTTAATCTGTTCAATAGACGTGGGTGGAGTGTGAACCGGGCGATAGATAGATCTATGTGGTCATTTTTGTTGTTGCAATTTTATTATATACCAGCGTGTTTACACACGGTTTCATCTTCGTCCTATCAGCCAGTTAAGTGCCATACGTGATACACGCTTGGGCGATCATGTCTCGAAAGAGACATGACTGAATGGGCAGAAGACTATCCCGCAGTAGGTTGCCATTGCTTTCTGTGGTAGACTTGTTGCCAGACAAGGCTATAGAACCCAATCTGTCCTGTTATTTAACCCATAACTGGAAGGAATAGACGGATTAATACCTTTCCCAAGCGTATTTGCGCGTAAGTGAAGGCAATAAATTCAGCTGGAATTCGAACTCGGTTCCCCGATTTCTCGAGCCGATATCCAATGCACCACAACGCACAACGCACTTCGTCTTATACAAGACCTAATTCCACCCGCTTGCGTGTGAGTGTTATATTTCATCAATTCGAGAATATGATGTCTAGTAAATGAGACGGTGCGAGTGTATAAACGGTTAAAAGCACAGAAAATTAAATCGGTGAGGAATTGAATATCTAACCTTGAGTGGCAATCAGTCTAAGGGACGAACTGTTCTAAATTTCAAACTGTGGAAAGACCAATATTTCCCCGAGAACTGCCATGACAATTCACAGTTCAGAAATTGGAGGGGCGGATAGCGGATAACGGCTTAGATTAAGGAATCGGAGAGCCGCTGTTAAATTCATTTAATTCACTTACGTGCTAATACTTTTGGGAAAGATATGAATCCATCTCTTCTCCCGCGAGCTATAGGTAAATAGCAGGATAGGCTGGGTTCTATATCCTTGGTTGGCAACCAGTCTCCGGGAGTAAGACTTGGTAACCTATGGGAAAATCTTCACACCACAAGCTGTTGGGGAGCGCTTGTGGAGCCAAAAAGTCCGAAGAAACTTTTTCTAAGGAAGAAGCCGGCTCAACCCGCCTATAGTTAATGTCGTCACAAATACAAGTAAAAAAAAAGCTAGCTCAACCCCCAGTGTGAATGCCACCACTAGTACAAGTAAGAAAAAGCCAGCTCACCCCCCAGGATGAATGTCGCCACAAGTACCAGTAAAAAAAAGCTAGCTCAACCCCCAGTGTGAATGTCAACACTAGTACAAGTAAGAAAATGCCAGCTCAACCCCCAGGGTGAATGTCGCCACAGGTAGAAGTAAAAAAAAAAAAAAGAAAAGAAGCCCCCCACCCCCAGTGTGAATGCCATCACAAGTACAAGTAAGAAAAAGCCAGTCCAACCCCCAGAGTGAATGCCACCACAAGTACAAGTAAGAAGAAACCGGCTCAACCCCACAGGGTGAATGCCGCCACTAGTACAAATAAGAAGAAGCCAGCCCCCCCCCCCCCCCCCACACACCAAGATGAATGTGGCCACAAGTACAAGTAAGAAGAAGCCAGTTCAACCCGCCCAGGGTGAATGCCGTCATAAGTACAATTTCAGTTCTGACATTACAGAAATATAATCGTAGATCGCCATCGTTCTTGTAGTGAGATGATACTTAAAGTGGGAGAATAAGCTGACTCAAGATTCATGAATGCCGAACTTAGTAGAAAATGGTCTGAAGTGATAACTTAGTAACTTCCACTTCTCGGCTGGTGACCAGGATGTGTATGCATGTATATCTGTAATTAAAAAGTGCATATTATTTCGTGTCGACATGTCTTCGTTTGAATGAAAGACAGCGTGTAAGCGTGCCGACATTTATGTTTGAGAGTGTAAATTGTTCTTCCAAAGATTCTATAGAATTATCTTCGAAGAATGTAGCACCAGTCATTAAAACACGAGCCGAAAAAATAAATATGATTAAAAAAAAAAAACTACAATAAAGAAAAACGATGAATGCAAAAAAACTTGAGTAATATTTAAGCCTGATGATAAAAGGTGCAAGGTTATGTTTACAGGCGAAATAAACAACGTTGATGAGTACAGAATGACACGAAAGTGTCTAATTAAAGAAAATGAAGACTTACCTTGTTAAGAAAAAATTAAAACAACAAAAAAAGAGAAACTAAATTAGCAGCCGGAGATGTATCTGTATTAGTTTGACAGCTTTTCAAATAACCTGCGACAGTGAGAAGTAAATGCTATGAATTGCGAATTGTCTTTACAAAAGACAAAAACTGACAAAATTTGATTATCTTCTAATTGAAACTTTAGCTGAGTTGAAAGGGATAGAAAGAGTGAAAAAGAAAGAGAGCGGATTAAAGGAAGTTGGGGAAAGTGGGTGAAAGATGGAAGAGGAACGAGTGAGTAAAAGAAAGCGGAAGGGAGGACAAAAAGAGAGAAAGATTAGAAGATGTTAGTAAATATAGAGAAAGAAGAAAAGAGAAATTAGTGACATTACAGAGAAAGCGTGAAAAAGAGTGGTAAGAGAAGAAACAAGAAAGAAAGAGTGGCAAGCGAGGAAGAGAGAATAGTAAGGAAGGAAGAGAGAATAGCAAGGAAGGAAGAGGGAATGCCAAGGGAGGAAGAGGGAACGGTAAGATGAATTAAAGAGAGAAAGAGATTAACAAGTGAGAGTGAGGAAGGGAAAAAAAACCTTAAAAAGAGAACATAAGTAAGCATTTAAAATTTCTTAATAGATACGCAACAGGAAATATAAAGACAATTTCTAAATGTAATGCTTCCTAAAATCCATCCATTGTAACTGATTTTTTTTTTTTACTTGTTAAAATGCCAAAAATACGTTGACTAAAAATGTTTGTGATTCTTCTATGAATCGTGTCATTTCAGATCGTGGGCGATCAAAACTCTCCACAACATTGTCACTATTGGTAACTTGTTTTGTCTGTTTCTCATCCCCCTTAGCACTCGTCATCCTTTCACAAGTTTCTCAGGTAGGTGACCGGCTTCCTCCCTGTCAATATTTCTTGTGAGTGTCAAATTCTCTAAGCTCTTCTTCTTCATTATGTGTCCAAGAAATTTGAACTACCTCTTTCTGATTCTAAGTATCAGTCAGTGCTATACCTGATACACGCTTTGGGCGATCATGTCTCGAAAGAGACATGACTGACTGGGCAGAAGATTATCCCACGGTAGGTTGCCATTGCTTTCTGCGGTAGACTGGTTGCTAGCCAAGGCTATAGAACGTAGTCTGTCCTATTATTTAACCCATAACTATAGGGAAGAGAAGGATTAATTCTTTTCCCAAGGGTATTTGTGCGAAAGTGAATGCAAGGAGTTCAACTGGAATTCTAACTCGTCTCCCCGATTTGTCGATCCGTGTCAATATCCATTGCATCACAACGCATATCCGATTCTAAATATCAGTATCTTTTTTTATTTCCATTTTCCTTAAGAAATACCCGCCGCCAACGAGCTTCATTTATGGTAATATCAGCATCCATCTGCAGAAACATATTTCTGTTGCCTCCAATCTTTTCTTCATCTGTAAGGAAATTGTCTAGAATTCATTACCATATAAGAGGACTGATATTACATAGCAGTTCAGTACTCTTCTTTGTTTTTAACGATATTTTCCTGTTTCTTAATACTTTGCTTAGCTTTTCGAAAGCATATTTTCTATTCTAACAGACCTTCGGAAAATCAACCAATGAAAAATTAAATGAAGACTGTAAAATATCAAGTAGTCTGTAGTTACATATAAAATAATAGAATAGGATTGTTTAATACTTTGCTTAGATTTAGAAGGCATCTTTTATATTTCACTGTGAATTCGGATTTCAGTGTCACATTTTCCAAGAGCTTTAAGCTTTTCTAGCTTCACAGTAAATTAGTATTGGTTTGATAAGGAAAATTGTTCTTCATTTTTTTTTTTTTTTTTACTTATTTATTCATTTTCTGTGCCAAACAGTGTACAGGGGTAGAAAATGACTTCGAACGCTTATTTTCCAGGCAAGTTTTCTACCATACAACAACGTAGATCGAAATAAAAATATCTGTTAAATATCTGTGTCTGATGGCTTAGTTCCACTGCTAGTCATCCTGACGTATTGTTTCTGGTACTCATGGGTGCCTGATACAATGAGCTAGTCTTAATAATCGGATTTTTTTGTTGTGCAAAACAAAAAACTATGGATCTGGAGCCTTCATCTTTCTTTATTTTCTCAAATTTTCATGCACTTGCTAACGTCTCTGCGATTTGTTAGTATAAAAGAGTTACTTTCTTAGTGATATTCGAACTCAGGCCTCGGTCAGAAAGCTAACATTATAACCATTTGGCCACGTGAAGCAATCAAAGTAATTGAATGAAGAATAAAGAAAAATAATAAGTTGCAATATATTACAGAGAGTTTCGTCTGTTGCAAGAAGTTCATCTGTTGTTCATCTTCTCAAAACTAATTGCTGTATTATTCATTTTTTTTTACAAATGATTTTATTTCAATTACTATTGTTTTTATCACATCTCTCAGGCGATCATACTACGGCCATTTTGTCATTTTTCAAGGGGTCTGAAATAAAGAATAAAACTTCTGACGCAGTTCAAATTAGCATCTTTGTTTTTTTTTTTTTTTTTTTTTTTTTTTTTGGTCACAGAATTCTGCCTACACGGATAATCTGCGTTACAAATTAGGCTACCATCAATTACAGAAGCTCAAATCCAACAAAGTAGTTTTTATATTTTATTTTTCCCTGAAGTCAGCTTTGTGTACATCCACCCGTAGTATTAGTAGTAATATTATTAAAATTTTATGTAATTGCTAATAACTTGTTGGAAGTTGCAATAAAAGGCAATAGAAATAAGATGAAAGAAATAAAAAATATATTTGTAATAATTGAGAATAAAATAATTTCATAAAATTCTTACAATATTGTTTCATATTTCACATTTTCATCATTTAAAAGCTCGTAAATGGTACTTATTTTTTCAAATCTTAGAATTTTTCCAAGTTTTTTTTTCTGATACACGGATTTCGAATTGATACACGGATTTCTGATACACGGATTTCGAACTGGTAAAACAGTGTTGTATATGTTGACACAACAATGGTTTCTTATTAACTCAAAGAATTTCTTAAACTTTTATGTCTCAGTGATACTTCTATGTTTTTGGATTTTCTCATAAGTATTGGGAGGTCCTCTTCTATTTCTCATTAAGTCAGTTAAGTGCCATACGTGAAACACGCTTGGGCGATCATGTCTCGAAAGAGACATGACTGACTGAGCAGAAGATTATCCCGCATTATATTGCTATTGCTTTCTGCGGTAGACTGGTTGCCAGCCAAGGCTATAGAACCCAATCTGTCCTGTTATTTAACCCACAACTGGAAGGAATAGACGGATTAATATCTTTCCTAAGGGTATTTTCGCGTAAGTGAATGCAATGAATTCAACTGGAATTCGAACTCGGCTCCACGATTTTTCGTTCCGAGCCGATATCCACTGCACCACAACGCACATCTCATTAAGTACTTGTGTCTAATATGACGACCTTTGCCTCTTTGTCGAGTGTTGTAATAGTAATATTTTTTCTCTAGATAATTTCTCAAGATCTTAGACATATTCCCGTGGTAGAGTGACTTCTGAGAAAATGATTACTGAAACTCAAAAATTCAATAAATTCACGAAGACACCATCTAACAATATCAACCATAGCGTTTAAAATTTTTCTTTTTAAATATTCAAGAACATTGTCTTATAGACGCGCATATATATGGATGGCACTTGGTTTTGAAATCATCGGCACGAGATTAGCTGAGTTGAGCAATAGTTAACTTATTTCGGCAGATCCTCGGATTAAATTGAAATCATATTTGTGTTATTATTCTTATTCGTCTTCTTATTCTCCTTATTATTATTCTTATTCGTCTTCTTATTCTCCTTATTATTATTCTTATTCGTCTTCTTATTCTCCTTATTATTATTCTTATTCGTCTTCTTATTCTCCTTATTATTCTTATTCGTCTTCTTATTCTCCTTATTATTATTCTTCGTCGTCTTCTTATTCTCCTTATTATTATTCTTCGTCGTCTTCTTATTCTCCTTATTATTATTCTTATTCGTCTTCTTATTCTCCTTATTATTCTTATTCGTCTTCTTATTCTCCTTATTATTATTCTTATTCGTCTTCTTATTCTCCTTATTATTATTCTTATTCGTCTTCTTATTCTCCTTATTATTATTCTTATTCGTCTTCTTATTCTCCTTATTATTATTCTTATTCGTCTTCTTATTCTCCTTATTATTATTCTTATTCGTCTTCTTATTCTCCTTATTATTATTCTTATTCGTCTTCTTATTCTCCTTATTATTATTCTTATTCGTCTTCTTATTCTCCTTATTATTATTCTTATTCGTCTTCTTATTCTCCTTATTATTATTCTTATTCGTCTTCTTATTCTCCTTATTCTTCTTCTTATTCGTCTTCTTATTCTCCTTATTCTTCTTCTTATTCGTCTTCTTATTCTCCTTATTCTTCTTCTTATTCGTCTTCTTATTCTCCTTATTCTTCTTCTTATTCGTCTTCTTATTCTCCTTATTCTTCTTCTTATTCGTCTTCTTATTCTCCTTATTCTTCTTCTTATTCGTCTTCTTATTCTCCTTATTATTATTCTTCGTCGTCTTCTTATTCTCCTTATTCTTATTCGTCTTCTTATTCTCCTTATTATTATTCTTATTCGTCTTCTTATTCTCCTTATTATTCTTATTCGTCTTCTTATTCTCCTTATTATTATTCTTCGTCGTCTTCTTATTCTCCTTATTATTATTCTTCGTCGTCTTCTTATTCTCCTTATTATTATTCTTATTCGTCTTCTTATTCTCCTTATTATTATTCTTATTCGTCTTCTTATTCTCCTTATTATTATTCTTATTCGTCTTCTTATTCTCCTTATTATTATTCTTATTCGTCTTCTTATTCTCCTTATTATTATTCTTATTCGTCTTCTTATTCTCCTTATTATTATTCTTATTCGTCTTCTTATTCTCCTTATTATTCTTATTCGTCTTCTTATTCTTATTAATATTTTATTATACCTCGTGTTATTATTCGTCTTTTCTTTATTACTCTTCTTATTATTATTTTTCGTCATTTTCTTATTAATATTTTTCATATTATACCCCGTGTTATTATTCTTATTCGTCTTTTCTTTATTACTCTCCTTCTTCTTCTTATTATTATTATTATTCGTCTTATTCTTATTAATATTGTTATTATTATACTTAGCGTTATTATTCTAATTTCTCTTCTCGGCATTATGTAATATAACAATCTGGCCCCACCCGAGGAAGGCTGATGCAAGCGAGGGTGTTTCCGGTCGTTGAAAGGAACGGATGTCGCTTTGACCTTATTTCCGGCAGCAGCGGAAATAACTACAGAGGCAAACAGAACAGGTGTCTCTGAGAATTACGTGGGCGTGCGTGGGCGAGGCAAAACCGGAAGAAAAAGTCCCGGTTCTGGAAGATTATATAAAGACCTCGTCACACGGATTCGCCAGCAGTAGTAGTAGAGTAGTAGTAGTAGAGGAGCAACAGAGACCGGCCGGTGAAGAGAGACACAACAGATACGACTACACTCCCGTCAACCCATTTGAAGCGCGCTCTCTCAATTCTCTGTTCCCTATTCTACACGGTCCATCGTCATTAATAAAAATATAACGTCATATTTTTATATATATGCGTGTTTGTTGTTTGTCGATATACAACAATTATTCTCCTTCTTATTTTTCGTTTACGTATTCTTTTTACTTTTTATTATACTTATTATTTTCACACTTATTCTTTATCTTCTTCTTATTATTATTACTATGATACGTCTTACTTTTATCATTATTATACGTCTTCTCCTTATTATCATTACTACTACTACTACTACATCTACTAAGCGATGGAGCAGCATGCCAACAAAATAACGCTGGTATGATACGAAGTTCAATATACTCATCATGACCCCTAATTTGATAAGGGTGCATCAGGCACATGCATCACGGCCAAGTATGTGCGATACGGTTACAGGTTTTAAAAAAGCATCGCATAACCGTGCAAGTGGAGCTCAGTTTGAAATACCTTCATGTCGGGTGACCCAGTTCACTTAAAGATCTACGATTGATTGCGTTACCAAGAATCTAGATATGAGTCGCAATTCATCTTGACTCTCATCCTTTAAACTAAAAAACAAAAAACAAAGAAAAACACTCTAAATCTTCTCACTATCCCTGCTCATTCACAGTGCGTCAGCCCCTTGGCTATTCCAAATTGATTCAAGTCAGGCAGCTGACAAGAAAATGTGCAATACTCTGTAACGTTTTGTGTGTAAAGTAGAGAAAAATAAGTTAAAGAAAAAAATCTAACTGAAAACAAAACAAACAAACATAAAAAACAAACAAAAACAGCTACAAATGTTGTTGGAAGTATATCGTATCTCTGAGATATTATATATTTGATAGGGTCTAACTGAGTCACAAGTCACAGGGTACTAGCATTGGCCACACTATCGGAAAAAAAGATGAATTGCAAACGAGATGAGAAGGGCAAAGTTATGCAAAGGACACTTGAAGTGAGACTTAAATCAACTTAATGGAGTTCGTTTAAAGCAAATTTAGGGTAAGATAGACAAGACAGGCCAGAATATTTTCACCGGTAGATATAGATACAGCAGTTAATCCTATAAATAAACGAACTAAAATGTATCAGCATATATGGCTGAGTAGGAACAGAGGAAATTATCGAGTAACTGGGTTCGATGCAAACAATTCGTATTTTAACATGTTCAGTAATTATATATGTAAAACATCAAAAGTTTTCCGGAGAAGATTTGTAACAAACCTTCATTATTTTTCTTTCAGAAATGAAAATATTTGTATGTGTGTGTGTGTGTGTAAAAGAAGTTCTATAGACGTAGAAATTTGAACTGTTATTTTACTATTGTCTTTTTAATGAATGACAGCACTCAAATAAAAAGCTGCATTTTCTGACGATCTTCGAGGATCAAATCATTGTAACTTCTTAGTGAGTTTTTCCTTTTGAATTGTTGAATAAAAAAAGTAACAACGAGAAATTAGAAGTAGATCTCAATTTTAGGCTCATTTTGGAGCCTAGTATTTTTTTTTTTTAGAAATTTCGATTACTAATCTTAGATATGCGTTGTGGTGCATTGGATATCGACTCGGAACGGGAACTCATGGAACCGAGTTCGAATTCTAGTTGAATCCGTTGCATTCACTTACGTGCAAATACATTTGGGAAGGGTATTAATTTGTCTCTTCACTCTAGTCATGGGTTAAATAACAGAACAGATTGGGTTTTTATAACCTTGACTAGCAACCAGTCTACCGCAGAAAGCAATGGCAATCTACTATAATCTTCTGACAAGTCAGTCATGTCTCATTCGAGACATGATCGCCTAAGCGCCTATCAAGTATGGCTCTTAACTGACTGAATTTTAGCTTTCCAGCGTTCGGTAAAAATTTAATATATTTCGCAACGCTTAAACAGTTTTCAACATTGTTTAACTCTGTTTCCTTTCTTTTATTTTATCAGCAATAATAAAATGATTAAAATAATCATTCTACAATTCGTATTATCTCCAGCCGAATTTACTTATTGACGTATTACGATGGTTACTGCTACTACAACTGCTGATGCATTCACATGCATGTATTCAATGTAAACATGATGCCGTGTATTACAAATTTACATGCACAAAGAATGGACTATTTTAACATACACCGATACAAACAAAATGCTTACCGCCACATCACGTTGAAACAACAGTTTCCGTATGATCACTCAAGTCAAGCAACGTCGAACTTGGTCAGTACCTAACCCGGGTACTATAAGCTTGGATGCGCAGATGGTGTAATGGATAATGGCTCAGAGTTCTAATTCCTGTTGGGTTCGTTATATTTACTTACGCGCAAATATGCTTGGGAAAGGTATGAATCCACATCTTTTTCCTCCCAGCTACGGGTTCAATCTCTGGTTCTGGCAGTGTTTACTTAGGTGCAGTACAAAAAACTGAGAAGTAATAAATAAGAGGAGATATCTCTAAACATAGACAGCTTGACGAGAAAAATCGAACCCTGCTGATTAAATAAAGTGTTCAGTTTGAAATTCCCTGTTGGTTACCTGGATCAACAGAAAAGCTGTAGTATAATACACTAGTACAGAAATCCCCTGATTAATGCGTTTACGATTAGTGCACTAGTTTTTCTATATCAAAATACACTATATAGTGCATGTATAATACTCGATTAGTACAGTAAAACATCCTTCAAATTAATCATAGTAATTGAACATTGATTTTTTTTATAGTTAACGGTTAATCAAAAATTTTATATATATATATATATATATATATATATATACTACTAATTATTAATCTTCACTAACAGTTATTGAAGCTCTTACCGCGTTTTTGCTCTTTAACATGTCTTATTATTTTATATTTTTGCAATAATTGTCGTGTAGTGAAGAATTCTCTCGTCTTCTCTATTATAATAAAGCCCGTTGTGTATTTATTCTTATATCCATGAGCGTGACAGGAAGGGAATATATATAAGTAAATAAACCTAGTGAGCCAACAAACCTACTTAACTAACGCAGCGTTCCCTGAAGAGCCGTTTAGGTGAAACCATGGTAGGTTTGTTGGCTCACTAGGTTTATTTACTTATTTTGCTCTGCTTAAGTATTGAGCGCTTTTTTTTTTTTTATTGATTACTCGTCTCTGGTTTTTTCTTTGAGCTACGTGCTGGCTCGGTCTAAATCTCTTTGTCTGATGTTCATGTACTTAGCTCTTCCTTTTTTTTACAACCGTTTTTTCCTTCCACGTATATACGCAAAGGGTTTTTCGAAACGAGTACAGTGATAAGTTTGTGTTATATATATATATATATATATATATATAAAAATTATGTACCTCCATCATTTTTAATATCTAAATTCTAAATTGAATTTTTAAAAATAAAAAAAATTCTTGAAACTTTTATTTTAGCTTTAATTGAAAGCTAAACAATTAAATTTACTATTCCCAATAAGCAAAATATTCGGGTGTATTTAAAACAGAAATTATATTCATTGAAATTAAAAATTTTTCAACTTTTTTAATCTTTCAATTTTTCGGCTATTTTTAAGCAATCGACACATTTGTAAACAAAAGATAATTCTTGGTTTAAAAATCTCGCAAAAATACAATATACATCTGTGACACATTATTTTTGAAAAATTAGAAATTTTAATGCTAAATTGATTTGATTTACACAAATATGACTTATTTATCGCATGAAAGTTAGAATAAAACTATTTCTTAATCACAGAGTTCAACTTTTTGACCTGTCCACCGTAGATTTCTAATTGACACTATAGTCTACCTACGCTCTATTTCCACCACAGAAAACCCTACAGTAATAAAATATTATATCGGGTGCGCCAAGAAAACTTTTAAGATCCGCCATTACTTTCACACTTTATCTTTTAATAACAGCCAAGTTTTAAGCCAAGTTTTCTATGTTTGCAAGAAAAATTACAAATTATCAAATTCCCAAAACTAAACTTACCCAATAAACTTAGCGAAGTAACTTCCATTGTTCATCATTGTCTAAAACATAACCTAAAATATAGTTAATTTTTTAAATATAGTTAAAAAATATAAAATGTATTTTAAATTTTAAAATGTAGTTAAAATATACTTTAAATTTTAAATATTACAATATAGTTAAAATATTAAAAGTTTAAATTTTAAATATAGTTAAAATATAATCATTATTTTAAAATATATAGTTAAAAATTAAAATTTATTTAAAATATAGTTAATTTTTAAAATATAGTTAATATATAGATATTTTTACAGATAAAC
The DNA here is from genome assembly GCA_037127315.1 of Ascarosepion bandense. Lineage (NCBI taxonomy): Eukaryota > Metazoa > Mollusca > Cephalopoda > Sepiida > Sepiidae > Ascarosepion > Ascarosepion bandense. Next base: position 67,207 of record JBBBDQ010001938.1, on the reverse strand, counting down.
AAATAAGATGTAACCGTAAATTCTACTTCAACAGCTTTTCTCGCCCTTCCCGCCTGTGGAACTCCCTTCCACAAGTCTGCTTTCCCGACAGTTACAATCTCCAGGTGTTTAAATGTAGGGTCAATAGACACCTCCTATCACACTAACTCCCAACTATTCTCAGAACACTTTCATCTACCCAACCCTCATTCTCAGTATCCTTACCCGCCTATCACCCAGCCTCTGACATTTCCTATATTTAATCAGCCTTTCTCCACTCTACGTAGCCCCCTGCGCAGTAGTGGCAGTGACATGCCTTGCTCGGGGTGAAACACTTATAAAAAAAAAAATGTATATATATATATATATATATATATATATATATATATATATATATATATATACTCTCCTGTCATGTTCAGTGGAATAACGTGTAAGTTAATAAATATTTTGCATTTAACTAGTTTTTTGTCAAGTATTACTTTATCTAAGTAATTACTGTAGTGTTAAAAAGCGATGGTCATAAATAGATAAATTTCTTAAAAATATGCAGATAATAAATTTTATAATACAAGCCAATAAAAAAAAAAATACATATTTTAATATGGAAAGATTATAAATACAATTTTCAGGTTAAAATACTAATGATTGATTTATTTTGAAAATTTGAATGGGGCAGTTTTTCAGGACTGCCAATTATATGAAGAGAAGAATACCTTGCGGTAAACCGTTCTAAATATATTTTAATAAAAAATAAAATTAATAAATATTAACTACTAATAGCATTTATATTTTATCTTTATATATGTGGATATATTTTAATTAAAAGTAGGCAAATTAGAAATTAATTGTGAATAAGACTAAAATTTGTAGAACACATTACATCATTGTCTATAAGTTATTATATTCGATTAAAGCATATTTTTAATGTAAACTTTAGCCGCACTCATCGAGGGATTACTGTATAAATAAAATATTTTAATATATAATCGTTCCACCCTATTCAAGGTAGAACTGCTACTGGTGCTCAGGGTAGAGAGAGGAGAACAGGTCACCGTAGGTGTTAGGGAATGGGTAAGAGAAGGACGTGTACATTGGTGTAAAGAGAGCTGCGTGAGAGCCAAGTGAGAAGGAGGATGGGAAACAAGAGGATAAGAGATGACAGTTGACATTGCACTTAAACTCTTGGAGATTGTAGCTATCAGGGAAACAAGAATACGGAAAAGAGTTCCACGAGCGGGAAGTGCGAGAAAGGAAGCTGTTAGAGTAGAAATTGTGGTTACAGTTGATTGCTTTCACAATAGAAGGGTAGGAACTTGTCAGTCTTGTAGCTCGAGTAAAGTCGCGTAGGTGGGGGACACCAATGAGCTAAGCTCGTCGGAGCAGAATCCGTGAAAGTATTTGTAAAAGAGACCGCGGGAAGCCACATCTCGTCGATGAGAGAGAGTCTGGGGTCGGGTTGCCAGGTCAGGATCGACTAAATTGCAGATTCTTTTTTAGATCTTATCGAGAACGCTAAGGTGAACATTAAGGGCGCCCGATCAGATTTGACAGGAGTACTCAATGCACGAGCGGATGGTAGATTTGTAAATGTGCATGATGGATTCAGAAGAGAAACACTTCCTACCCCGACACAGGGACCCGGCCTTCTTATCAGTAGATTTTTTTTTAATCATATTACCCCGAGTAAGGCGGTAACGCCACTGATGTGCAGGGGGCTACATATGATTGAAGAGATTGGAAAAGAGAGAAAACCGGAAACCGCATCCTTAACAGGAAACAAGGGATAAGCCTTTTCATCTGTTCAATAGACGTGGGTGGAGTGTGAACCGGGCGATAGTTTAGTCTATCTACTCCAATTAGATTTAGCTATTAATTCAACGTAGTCGTTCCACTTAAGGTCAGCTGAGAAAGTGAGGCTGAGGAGGCGTAGTGTTTTGCTATCAGGGAGTCTAGCGTGATCCATGCTGATGGCGGGTAGGAAATATTGTCTATGGTGTTTAATCTTTCCTACCCTAGAAGCTTCATTTTGGAAGCATTAAAGCTATCTATTTACATTATGTACCTTATGAACGTGGGTGTTCATGACATTCCCCAAACCCTATCCTTTGTAGTTTTAACCAGTATTTATTCTCTATCTCTCCCCACTAGCTCCCACTCTGCCATACATGATAACTCGTTAAGTAGGTTACACGATGATCCCCTCTGCCCCTCTTGCTTTTAGTATTTGCTGTGAGTGTTGAATTCTCTGAGCCCACTTCTCTCATTGTGTGAATCAAAAATTTCAACTGTTTTGATCTTAAGTACTTTTTTTGTTACCATTTTCCTTAAAAATACCTCGTTGCTCACATGTTCCGTCCATAGTGTTCTCAATACCCAACTGCAGAAACGCATTTCTTTTGTGTCAAGACTTCTCTTTATTGTTAAGAAATTGTCCCCCATTCTCATTCACTACCATATAAGAGGATAGAAACTCTGAATACAAATAACTGCAAAATTATATATATATATATATATATATATATATTATGATTTTATATATATATATCTGGCATAAATATATAAATTTTCGTAGTGCTAAAGGAAAAATTTGGCACTCGGTCTTGGACACGAATTACTGAATTACCCGAATTAGCGTTGGAGAATGGTATGCGTGGGTGTGGAAGGCGGGAACATATTTAACGATACATTGGTTGTGAGCCAAATGAAGACGCTGGCTATCAGAATACATGTCCTGATAGAAGAAGGATAAGGACAAAGAGGGGCGAAGGAAAGAAGAATTAACAAAGGAATAATAGGTCTTGCCAGAGAAGGATGAGACCTGGCGACCGTCATAGCTATGGTGGTAAGAGGAAGTGTACCTGGAGAAATATGAATCTTATTAAAGTTAACAATAGACTAAGATACGTTTAGTCATACGTCAACAATATATCAAGTTGTAGGTTTCATGGTTTGACATAACCAGTATTGCAAAAAGCCGAAGCCTACACCTCTCACGTACTCAACCAAGACCTATAATTAGTAATGGCGAAAGTATCATGAAAGAAACAGAGCTCAGCGTTTTGGCTAGTATCAAAGTGTAGTATCTGTCCTCGGGGGAATTAAATGGCATTACATCACACAATTTTATCTCTATCTGCAGACTGAACGCAACTGAAAATACTATTAAGACGTACCCGGTCGCAAAATACAGCTCCCAGGGGTAGTACCTCCTTCATTGCATTAAAAAGGCGGGATCGGTAGTAATACCGATGCCAGCGCAACCGACCGTTTTTAGGCTATTTTCTAACTTGGTCCAAGTGTACTTGCTCATCCTCTTCATATCAAATTGACTTTGTGTTACACCCTGTTGTCGTAGTGATGGTGAGGGGAAAGATAATACATTCGAAGCCTTTTTGCTGAGCTTAAAGCGTAGTTTATGTTCTCTCCTTATTTTAAATGAGAGGTTGTGTTCGCTCTTGGTGATTTCAAGCAGCACCTTCCTCATTGCATATGTTAACGTCACAGCGGTCGAAGGAGAGTGGGAAATTTTTGTCCATGTGTATAAGTATCCTACGTAAAAAAAAATCATCGCCCGGTTCACACTCCACCCACATCTATTGAACAGGTGAAGAGGCTCATCCCTTGTTCCCTGTTTAGGATGTGGTTTCCGGCTTTCTCTTTTCCAATCTTTTCACTGTTACGTATCCCCTGCTCATCCGTGGTGTTACCACCTTGCTCGGGGTGATATGATTTTAAAAAAAAACAAAACTTCAGATTTGGATGTAAGTGAAATATCTGTTCTTCTGTTGTGTTTCAATTTTCTGACTGTTCATCAAAAAGCTTTGACGGCGATTCAAATCCTGTGGCAGCATGTTCCTCATTGGACTAAAGAGGGAGAGCTGATGCGTAATGACGCTACCTTGAAAGTGGTTGCGAGGATTGGACAATTTTTGTCCCTGGCCCATGGACATCCCTCATTAAAACGACCTTGTGTCACGTCCTAAAACCGTGCATTATCTTTTCCTTCCGTCTCTTGAAATTGTGAGGCAAGCCAAGTTTCGGCGATTTTCACCTTTCTGCAGCGTCTTCTTCATTTAGTAAATAGGGTTGCAAAATACGGTAACAGTAACAGGTACCCCATACATTAAACCGACCTTATGTTACATCTCACAAAATGTCGTCAGAGTTAAAAACTATCAGGCTGGAACAAATTGTAGTATATTTTTTTTTCCACGCGAGAATTCGGCAGTTTTTGTTCTTTGCATATTGTGACCCCCACATTAAAACGACCATGTATCCTATTCGACCTCGATGTGTGGGTGGGTGAAATAAATACAAGATTGTCATTGTATCATATTCCGTTCAAGTGGGCGCTCGGATAAATCTATTGCCGTTCTTTAGATGCGGTTAATGTCGAATCTGTCTTCTTACGGCGAGGAACCTGACACCGTATCCATATCTTCGGGCAGTGCATGGCCAACTTAGTCCTTAGATCCTAAAACTGCAATAACACTTTCCTTATTGAAATGGATTGGTAAAATTGGAGTACTTTGACGCTTGCATGATGGTGACCACGAGGACTATGTAATTTTTTTCCTTAGCTCATAAGTTTACGTATTTCTGCCACTGGCGAATCTATGTTAATACAATCCTAGAGTATAGTGCTTGTTCTTGAGAGTTATTGGGAGGAAGGTAGTAATGATACTGGTTTTTGTATTCGGCTTCCAGACGAAGCTTCAAAAGGTAGGATTAGAATATTTTGATGTCGCCGTGATATCAAATCGCGGGAATGGCCAATTATTGTCCTTGTTCAGAAATACATAATCTCTACATTAAACTGACCATGCATTTTACTTCAGTATGAAGGTAATTATTGAGGAGATATACCTCAACTAAGTGGTTGATGAATGATATGGTGCATTTTTGCGTTATTAAACGCGTTAGAGTAATGTATATAAATACGAAAGGGTGATGCCTTGTCATTGCTACCTACATAGGAATGAAGCTCAGTCTACTTAATTATACTAGATGGCCTTTGACCTTACAAGAAGGTTGACTCATCTTTGCTTTTAATCTTGTTTAGTGTCTGGCCATTCCCGTCACCTGAAAAAGCTTGGCGGGGTGATCGGTTTTGTCCTTGACCATGAGGTATACATTAGTGTGTTATATGGTACCAGGATAGTGACCTGATATAGAATGATTATATTATAAAGAATAAAGGAACATAGAGGGAAGGAAAAACGGGAAAGCAACGTGTGACATATTTGATGAACTATAACAGATGGATGGGGGAGGGGTGTTAAGAGCTACAAGGGATAGGGAGATGTGGAGAGCCATGATTGCCTACGCCATAAAGGGACAAGGCACATAGAAGAAGAAAAAGAAGAAAGGAACATAAATGTTGGTAGTAGATGTAGTTGAAGATTGTACTTATCCACACACAGATACATCAATCTTTCTACTATATATATATATATATATATATATATATATATAATTTTCTGTCCTTGTGCAGATGTTCCACTGTTGGGGTGTTCAACAAAATAGAGAGGTCCGCTGTAATTGAGGCTGTAGTTCGCTGACTCGGTGCTCTTTTAATTCCATTAATTAATCCGAATTTTCCTAATTGTGCCAAGACACGTGTAACGTAGTGAATCTTTAATTATTTTCACCAAGGCTTGACATCTACGTCTAACTTTCTCGAACATCAATGTCGGCAGAGGAATCGAATCAAGTATTCGTTTCGATAAGCATTTCTAAACCCAGATGCGAAAGAGAAACAGGTGCGCATGCGTACCAGAAAGATAGTGATAAGCTTAGGTAACTGGGTTAAGTTTCAACGACTAAACAGATTGAAGGCAAGATCTTTTCAAATTAGATTGTTTTCATTACAAGCAAAACAAGTTAAAACCATGAACTAACACGATTTTCAACAACAATACTAAATACAACAAGCGAAAAAAATGCCCGTTAACACGTTGAAATTGTCAAATTCATTTTTACTTTCAATAATATAGAAAGTAAATGGACAACTGTTCAGTTTGAAGAAACTCAAACACCTGGTAAATCTTTTCTCTCGACATCCACGCTCTCTCATTGATGTCTGCTCGACTTCACTTGTAAAAGAAAAAGAAAAAAAAACAACTTGGTAAAGTTAATTTAACTTCCATTGCAACCGAAAAAGTTATTTTGTTGATGTTCAGATAAAATTAAAAAAACTGAAACCTTTTAGAACTATCTTTAGATTAAAACCAATAAAGGCACAATTTTAGAAGTTCTCGTTTTTCATTGAGAAGAACTTTTCTTTCATAATCGAGTAGATATATCTTTCTTTAGCTAAAAACTTTGTTATCGAACGAAAAAAGAATTACATAAACACTCTCTTTTGCTATCGGATCACATATTTTAATTTTCTCAAGTGGTATTAAAAACAAATTCAGTATTATTTGTACTTGTGGAATTTAGTATCATTTGAATACTTTGAAGTGCTAATACAGCACTTCAAAACATTCAAATGATACTAAATTCCGCCAGTACAGATAATACTGAATTTTTAAAATGATGGTAAACTTTATAGTTATCAAATGGTAGCCATTTTGGTCTTTGACTGCTGAGTGTTAAACCGAGAAGACAAACGAAAAATAAATTTCATGTATGGCCTACTATATTTTTTATATCATGAAACTGGAAATTTTTATTTCTACATTCGGACGTAGAGAATAGTAGGATTAAATCAAAAGCAATTATAAAAATAATCTATGATGAAAACTGTATAATCTTAAATCTTTCAAAAACATTATTTGGCCTATTCGTGAAAGAATGTGCATTCTCGATGTATAATTAAACTAGCAGTATAGCCCGGCGTTGCTTGGGTGTAATGAAAGCTTTAAAACTAATCCATGGTCTTGGATCTCACACTCTTTGAATTTTGCCACGAAAGACTAAAAAACAATAGTTGTTTCCAGTTAAAGCGAAACCGTTGACTGAAAGAAAAATGAATGGATGTAAGTCAAATTTTGATTTCCTGGTATCGATATCAATTTTCTGCACTATTGTAAGAACTGCAACATTGAAACTTTTGAATATCGTTTCTTATGTCTTTGTCTATGAGTGTATCAAATTTGATTAAAATCGGACCACTCCTTCTATCACCCGATTTTTTCGATTATCGATTTTCGAACACTCGCAGACGCTTATAGTACAACTGTGTAAACTTTCAAGAAAATCGGTTTAGCCGTTTCAGAGTCTATAGATAACACACACACACACACACACACAAAGTTCCATTTATAAATAAGTTTAGATATAGAGAATACCAAAAATCATTTTCATACTCATCCAACTTGACAAAGCCAGCTATTTTTCGCCCTCTTGTCATCATTGAGCGTGCATACGTTTCGTTACATTTTTAAATTCCGGAATGGCTATAAAGGTTAAATCTAAATTTAACCCAACGGTAAATGTACCCTAGTTTAAATTAAAATTACTGAATTATATGTACCATATATTTTTGACAAAAGCTAGATGAAAAGATAGTGTTGCTCCGATTTTCTACCAGAGGAATCTGATGAAATATATTTAAGCTGTCGGCTGCAAACAATTACTCCCTCAGAACGATGGTTACAAATAACTTCAGGTGAGTCAAGCTTGTAGGCCTCAGTGATCGTCAGCCTTCTTCTAATTTCGTGGATTGGTGTTACAGACTCACTAACAACGAACTGTACCAACTACGTCCATGTCACTCGAAGATTTTCAACAGCAGTAACAACTAAAATGGATAGCACACGCAGGTCGAAGGGAGTATGATGATATAACCACGATACTAACGTTCCACACTGCTTCAAACAAAAGGCAATGAAGAAAGCACCACCAGAATTGGAAAAAGCGATAACAGTTACCGGACTTGAGAAACCTATTTTCTTGAAAGATAGTTTTAAGAGAAAGATTTTATAAATTTCAGTCAAATTGTTCGGTCAATGAATATAGAATGTTACCTTATAAGGAAGGTGCTAATATTACCGTTACCATTCAGCATCGTCATTTTACCAGTCCTTTTACCAGTCCTTTACCAATCTTTGAGCATCACTTACAAAATCCATGTTCTTTTCTCCGTTCACTCTACTCTCATCAGCTCTCATCACACCAGTATTCTCATCCTTCTCTTACCCATTCTCTGACACCCCTATAACTTGTTCCTCTTTCTCATCACCCTCCTCCTAGGTAGCCCCCTGCACACCAGTGACAGTAAAACTGCATTACTTGAGATGAAATGATTATAAAATAAAATAATAACACAACTACTTCGGGTATCACAGCAAACCCATACTACTTCAGTGCGAGCAAAGAAACTTTTAGCATAGAACTTACGGTTGCATCAATACATTTCAACTATAAAATGATCACATCTTGTCGCCAATCTAGTGCTCGCTTAAATTCATAAAGTTTCGGTACCGAAGAGGAAAGTAATATTTAGTTTACAAATACGAGAATGAGGCAGAAGGCCAAAAGGGGGATGAGGGAAGGCTGGGCTTTACTCTATCTTAAACTTAGCTAGCCACGATTACTAACCGAAAAATACTACAGTATTTCTTACACCCAAACAATACATTCTTACTTGCTATTCTCACTACAACACCATAATACCTCAAAGTCTCTATTAAGTACTATTTCCCATAGGTACAATTTGTTTGGCGGTGATAAAATAGCAACATCACCAAAGAATTTCATTAGAAAAATTGCCATTAGAGTATTTCTAGAAAAGTCACACGGAAACTACGTTACAGCGGTAGAAAAGTAACTGAAGCTGAGATGCCAGCCCAAGACCGATAACATTGCAGTACCCATGTCTATTGAACAGGTTAAGAGGCTCATCCCTTGTTCCCTGTTTAGGATGTGGTTTCCGGCTTTCTCTTTTCCAATCTTACTTTTTTTTCTCAATTGGAGTAGATAGATCTATCTATCGCCCGGTTCACACTCCACCCATGTCTATTGAACAGGTGAAGAGGCTCATCCCTTGTTTCCTGTTTAGGATGTGGTTTCCGGTTTTCTCTGTTCCAGTCTTTTCACTCTTACGTGGCCCCCTGCGCATCAGTGGCGTTTTCGCCTTGCTTGGGGTGATATGATTAAAAAAAAAAAGAACTTAAGGTTTATCTACTTATTTCAATTGTAAATGATGAGACGTCTTGACCTGCACTTAAATTCATAGTCTAGATATCATTTGAAAAAAAATCATCCGCGCAATTAACATAAAATTATAAGGTGTTCCATAAAGACGAAGTTATTAGTAAATAAAACAGTGTTATTGGTAAAAATTTTATTGCTTTCACTATTGGGTCATATTATCTGAGTCCTGGCAATTATGTGTGATAAATAATGTTGCCTAAATGTCCGCCAAAGCTTCGGCGGCGCACCTCCATTTGATGCTCAACATTTTTGATGATGTATCTGTATAGTTGCTCCTCGATCTCACCAACATGTCTTATTATCTCATCCTTCAGCTGTTGAATTATTGTCGGCTTGTTGGCATAGACCTTACGTTTGAGATGATACCAAAGAAAGAAATCTAAAGGCGTCAAATCGCACGATTATGGTGGCCAATTGACATCACTGTTTCGAGAGATGGTGCAACCTTAGAACTTCCCATTCAATAAAGCTATTGTTGCATTGGCTGTGTGGCATGTGGCGTCGTCTTGTTGGAACCACAAACCTTCGATTTTCATAAGATTCAATTTAGGCCATAGTTGCCTTGACTCAAATAACATGATTCAATAATGAAATCAATAAAATTTCACTAATAACACTTTTATTTACTGCTAACTTCGGTCAGTCTTAATGAAACATCCTATATTTATAGAAAAGTCACAGGGGGAGTTACGTTTCACACACACACACACACACACGTATATATACGTGCGTGTGAGTATTAGTATAACTTTCTCTTATACATATATATATTAGTATAATACTATTATTTATATATATATATATATGTGTGTGTGTGTGTATATTTAGTACATCACAGTATATATATTCACATATATATATATATATACACGAAAAAAATCGCAAGATCGCCAAGCAAACAAAAGTAAATTAAAAGATAATATTAAGGCCCCTAGTAATAATAACGTTAATAAACATAAGTGTAATTGTAGAACTAAAAAGGACTGCCCGATTAGAGGTAATTGCAATCAGGCAAGCGTAGTTTATAAAGTTAAAGTTTATGTTAACGAAAATGACAAAAGCCCCAAGACATACATAGGATCCACACATGATAATTTTAAAATTAGGTTTTACAACCATAAAACTTCTTTTAAAAACGAGAAATATAAGCATAGCACAGCATTATCTACCTATGTATGGGAAATAAAAGCCAAAATTAAAAAGGACCCCATTCTGAAATGGGAAATAATAAAAAAGTGCCCTAACGATAATAAAAGCAATAAATTTTGTAGGGTATGTGACGAGGAGAAGCTAGCAATAGCTAAATTTGAACCTGCCAACAAACTTATTAACGCTAGAACAGAAATATTAAACAAGTGTAGAATGCACAAAATAAAGTTTCTTGCTTAGTGTATCGGACCTTAATGTGACCCCCCCCCCCCAATTTTTTTTTTTTTTCCTCAAACAACCCCTTCCCCAAATGGGTTAGTCTTTAATAGGTGTCTATTTATTTGATTAGTCCTTGGTCTGCCTTTGCCCTGACGAGCCGTTGTGCGAAACCGCGGTAGGTCTTGGCGATCTTGCGATTTTTTTCGTGTGTTTTTGCTCTGCGTGACTGCCTCTTTGTTAACCCTTTTTGGTTAGTTTAGTATCGAGCACTTTTCTTTCTTTGTGGTTCGTTCCGTTTGAGGGTTTTTTTTCTTTGCTGTGAAGAACTGTATGTATTGTCGGTGCTACGCAGCTTTCTTTTTTTCCCCTCTTTGTCCAAAGCTTTATAGCCGAGGACAATAACGGAGTTAGATTCTGCTGGTTATTCGTGGTCTTTAAAAATTACTTGTGTAACATTTTAAGATTTGAATACGTACAGAGTCGATTTTATTATTATTATTATTATTATATATATATATATATACATATTAGTATAATCTCTTATATATATATATATCATACATCCTCTCTTTTTCATGTATATATATGTGTATTGGTATAATAACTTTCTTTTATACATATATATTAGTATATTTTTCTCATATATATATATATATATATATATATATATATATATATATAATATTAACTATAACAATACCAATAGTAACAGAACTAACTCTGCCAGAACTAGTATTAATTAAGCTATAATTTACATCGTCTTGTACAACCCACCAAGAACGAACACGGAGGGAAAAGGAGGGGAAGTAAAAAAAGAAACAAACGAAGTACAAGAACAAGACGTCGAGCACGCGTAAGAAAGAAAAAATCCAAGATGAAAACACTAACACTAAAGCGCTCAATACGAAAGCAGAGCAAAGACAGAAAAAAATATGCTCGATCGGCATATGAAGTTCGTGTGTTGGAGGCAATTTGCCTAAAAATCCAGCAGCCGAGCCTGTGCAGACAGAAAGAGCGTTTCCTACGCTCCTTACAATTACTGGAGGGATTGTGAGTGTAACAGTTTTTCATTTTTATTTCACTTTTGTGGAATTGCATGTTTATACCCGCCTCACATTTTAATATTTATTGAATAAAGTTTATTTTTAATCGAGTTCCATCTTCCCGCAGTATTGTAAGTTTTGCCTTTGTTTTTGTTTTGTCCTCTATTTTTGATCCCTTCGTAATAAATCCAACGTACACCTTGACAAGTGTTGGCCGAAAGGTTCCTCGGGATAATTATGACGTCTATTTAGTTTAAGGTTATATATATATATATATATATATATATATATATACATATATATATTAGTATATCACAGTCTTTTATATGTATATATATTCACATATATACACACATTAATATAATCGCTCTCTTATATACATATTTATACATTCTCTTCCTTATATATATATTTATACACTGTCTCTTTTTCAAATATATATGATGTAATACTAATATTCATCCAATACAAGTTCCAATAGTAACTCAATATTGAGGTTTATTCTGTAGTGTTCTATGATTATATGAATAGGCAAGAAATGAAGTCAGGATTGTATCGTTTGGGAAAAGATTCTCTCGGGAGTCTGTTCCACAAAGCAGAAGTTTTTGGGAAGAAGCTGTGCGACTGGAACTCACTTCTTACTCATGGAATACGAAAGAAATGATTCACCAATGGGTATGCTTTTGCTAGTCGATGGAGCAGTATAGGGAGAGGTAGATTTCATTAAAAATACTGTAACTACTTTCGGCTTTACGCTACGTTCTTTAGTTAATGAATTGAACGCAGTTTGGTTCGGCTATCAAATTGAACGCTCTTAGTTACTGGAGTTTGTTTACATCCTGTGAATAGCCTGTTATGAGAGCTGCCTTACTCTGACGTACGCCGATAGCGTAGTGGAAAGATATCCGCCTGATGACGAATAAGTCAGAGTTCGATCCCCGCTTGAGCAAACGGTTAATCTAGCTGTACTGAAGAGCTGCTAAACAGGCTTATCTATCTATCTATCTATCTATCTATCTATCTATCTATACTAGCAGTATATCCCGGCGTTGCTCGGGTGTAATGAAAGCTTTAAAACTAATCCATGGTCCTTTGGACATTGACACGAAAGATTAAAAAGCAATAGTTGTTTCCAGTTAAAGCGAAACAGTAGACTGAAAGAAAAATGAATGGATGTAAGTCAAATTTTGATTTCCTGGTATCGATATCAAATTTTCTGTTGTAAGAAGTGCAACCTTGAAACTTCTGAATATCGTTTCTTATGTCTTTGTCTATGAGTGTATCAAATTTGATTAAAACCGGACCACTCCTTCTATAACCTGATTTTTTCCATTATCGATTTTCGATATTTACCGGGGATACCTCGACACAAAATCTAGCTAAGAACACTCGCAGACGCTTATAGTACAACTGTGTAAATTTTCAAGAAAATCGGTTCAGCCGTTTCGGAGTCTATAGGTAACGGATACACACAGACAAAGTTCCATTTATAAATAAGTTTAGATATAATGATTTTAAAGGTTGATCGTTAGGAAACTTAGGTGAACCAATCCTTCTCATTATTTGCTATTCATTGTTTCTGGCATTTTATTTTGCTTTTAACAAAAATAATAAATAATATCAAAATTAAGAAATAGTCAATCGGCTTCAAACTCGAAACTTCGAAGTGTCAGAAAAAAAAATAGAAAAAAAAAAACAACTATGAAGTCACATCATATAAAACAAAACAAAAAAAGAAACTACTAAAAGGAAATAAGATAATACGCAAAGAAAAAAAGCTATAAAACAAGTATAAGTTTGCGTGAAGCCAGCTTTGTGCTATGAAGTCAGCTTATCTTTCCTGCAAGTCTCGAAGGAGGAATAGGACTAGTAACTTAAGAAGTATGAGGCCAAAATGAAGCAAAAATCTGCCAAGGAGGCGCACACAACGAAAGAGTAATACCAGAGAGAGAAAGAGAGAGAAGAGTTAATTCCCCTTAGGCGACTTAAGCAAAGAGGTCCACCAAAATGACATCGTGCCATTCTCGGGGGAACATGTCAACGTGATAATTGAAGGCAGAGCAAACGCCAAAGCTCGCCATTTCTTCTTCTTTTTTTTTTTTTTTTTTTTTTTTTTTTTTGCTGTCATGGCTGCGAAAATAACTTGAGGGAGAAGATATACATTTCTATAGAACGATCGTATGCGACGTGAATGTAAAGTTGCTTACCTGCGATATGACGGTACAATCATAAAAGCAGTAATAGTCTTCTGTCCACACATTTCTCTTTCATTCTCATCCTTTTTCCCCCCTGTCGTCTTCTATTTCTCTAGAATATGATTTAATTTTTTTCTTTTCTCCTATGGCCGCCAACTCATTTTCGTTATAACTCCTTTCATTATTTCTTCATCTTGCTTTATTTTCCGCTTTTTCACTTCCTATTTTTCTTGCTTTACAAATTTTCTTTTACTTTCTTCCCTATTCTTTTTTTTATTGTGGAAAAGTCTTACGTAAAACCCGAGAGCATGATGGGATGTAATATGGTAACCTTTTACGTCATTTGAGCATTTGTCGTCATTTTGGTCAACAAAATGGCTGATGCAGATTACGAGAAAGAAAAAAAATAAGGAAAGAAGATAAATAAAAAGGAAAAAACGAAAGTTTATAATCATTGTTCACTCTCAAATTATCACAAGAACTTTATCGTCAGTACACACACACACACACATATATATATATATATATATATATATATATTTATACATACATACACACATATATATATATATATATATATGTATCTATAAATATATATATATATATATATATTAATGCAGGTTTCATTGAATAATATAGACAAGTTTTGTCTATTAATTTTGTGTAGGATCCGTTCATACCGTCTGATATACTTGATGGTGATGTCGTTAAAAGACAACAAAAAATCACAGTATTTGTTGAATTTTTTATCAGGTCTAAGCTTTCGGCTCACATAAGCCATTATCAAAGAGTAAATAATAACACACAGTAAACATAGAACATTTAAGCTATTAACAATAAAGATAATTGAATTGAAAATATAAGTCCATCCCTACCGTGGCGGATGGCCGAAGACAGTGACAAAATAGTGGTGTTGTGGTCCCTGGTCTGATTACAGACATTTGAGTACGTTGTTGGAAATATCGAAATTGATTGTATTCAAACCAGGTTTAAACTGTTTAATGTAGAGTGCTTCGAGGATTTTTAGTTTCTGCTTATTATTTTCTTGTTTGAGTATGTACGTGTTATCAACAAGCGTTTGTCTCAGAAGTGTGCGTTGATAACCGTGTTGTTCTAAATGACGGAATATATTTGAATTTTTATTTAAGTGCAACGTCAGACGCCGTGAGAGCGAATTTGTGGTGTGGCCGATGTAGATATTATTAAGGTTGTTAGAGATACATTCTCTAAATGGACATATGAATTTATATACTACATTGGTCTTTTGCAAATCACTAACGGTGGGGGAAGAGTCGTTGCGGACAAATGAATTAGATGTAGTGGATTTAGTGTAATATATAATGAACTTAATTCTTTTGTTAGAGTCTGTCGGAGAAATATTAGTATTTATGAGTTTTTTTAGGATGTTTTCATCTAGTTGGTAGTTGGAGTGCATCTGGCTACGGTATAAGAGAGTGATATGTTTAGGATTGGTTGGGTTAGTATCATGTGTTGTTTTTTCCATGTTAAGCTTTTTAAGAAAGTAATGTATTTGTTCATCAACTATGTAGTTGGGAAAATTATTATTGATGAGTGTCTGTTTTATGTTTTTTAGTTCGCTGTAGAAGATCTGATTTGTAGATGAATTAACTTTTGCACGGTATAATAGATTTTTTATGATGGCTATTTTGTAATAGTGGGGGCATTCACTAATATAATTGAGTGTGGAGGGATTTTTATTAGTAGGTTTTTGATACGGTGAGATAGTAAATTTATTGTTGTCAGTGTTAATTAATATATCAAGAAAAGGAATTTTGTTATCTTTGCTAAGTTCATAAGTAAATTTTAAAACTGAGTTATTTTGAAACTGTTTTTGAAGTTGTAAGATTTCATTAGTATTTTTAATTGATAGTAGGATATCATCAACATATCTTAGATATATTGATGGTTTTGTAAATTTTGCAAAGGTAGTATTTTCAAGGTTAGACATGTAGAAATTACTAAAAATCGGACCAAGCACTGAACCCATGGAGACTCCGTCACGTTGTATATATATAGTGTTGTTTGGATCAACAAAAGGCACTTCAGTAGTACAAGCTAGTAGAATTTTTCTTAGGATGTTGGGATTAATTTTGAGTGGGGGTAATGAAGGATTACTGTAAACATTTCTTATAATTATATCAATAGTTTCACTGACGGGTACATTAGTAAAAAGGTTTTCCACATCAAGTGAAGCTATGATTTCATTATTAGGATTTTCACTCTTGAGGATTTGGATTGCCTCTAGGGTTGACTTTATGCTGTATTTACTCGGAAGGTAGGGTGTGATAAGCTGGTTAATATGTTTAGTTAACTGGTATACAGGAGTAGGAATTTGGGATATGATAGGGCGGAGAGGATAGTTAGGTTTATGAGTTTTTATGGTTCCGTATATGTAACCAGGTTTATAGTCACCAATAATTTTAGGGAGTTTTAAGGAATTCTGATCAGCGTTGTTGGCACTAATGAGTTTATTAATTTTAGATTTTAGTTGGTGTGTCGGGTTTTTGTTAATTTTTTTAAATTTTGTGTGGTCATGGAGTATGTGGTTGAGTTTTGTGTTGTAATCTGATTTAAGTACAACAAAGATGTTGGCCTTGTCAGCTTTTTTTACAATTATGTGAAGGTGGTTGCGTAGTTCGTGCGCAGCACTTTTTAGTTGTTTCGATAGAATTTTTGAGGAGCTTCTGCTTTTATCATGGCGATCTTTGATTGCCTCAGCCTTAAGTAGATCTTTCAGTTCGGGTTTAACGGTTATAAGTTTTTCATCTTGTAATTTAGTGATGCTTTGATAGAGCGTTTCTATTTCAATTTTTTTAGTAAGCTGGTTATACTTACGGTATATATGGCAGTTAGGTCCGAGGTTGAGTAATTCTTCTTGGTGCTTAGTTAGTTGGTGGTTGGAAAGATTTATGAATTTATCGAATTTTTTGGGAAGAGTGATCGTGCCATTGTATAGTGAATTAAGTTTTTTGACAATTTTAGCACGATGTTCAACTTCAGATTTTGCAGTGATTTTGGATAGTCTGAGTATTATTTCTTCTAGTTGGTTTGAAGAAATAATACTCAGACTATCCAAAATCACTGCAAAATCTGAAGTTGAACATCGTGCTAAAATTGTCAAAAAACTTAATTCACTATACAATGGCACGATCACTCTTCCCAAAAAATTCGATAAATTCATAAATCTTTCCAACCACCAACTAACTAAGCACCAAGAAGAATTACTCAACCTCGGACCTAACTGCCATATATACCGTAAGTATAACCAGCTTACTAAAAAAATTGAAATAGAAACGCTCTATCAAAGCATCACTAAATTACAAGATGAAAAACTTATAACCGTTAAACCCGAACTGAAAGATCTACTTAAGGCTGAGGCAATCAAAGATCGCCATGATAAAAGCAGAAGCTCCTCAAAAATTCTATCGAAACAACT